>VMDO01000299.1:5577-137487 GCA_007922755.1 Pedetes capensis | reverse complement strand
TACAGAAATAAAGAACTGTAAGTTGCCCATTTAAATTGCCCATAATGCCTTCATTCTTAAATAACTAGTGTTGATATTTATTGTCTATCATCCAGTTTTTTTTCTGCCCATATGTGAGGTTTTTAAAGAATTATACATTATCTCCAATTTTATGTCATGCTTTTAAAAACTTAATGTGCTCTTTTATACAACAGATATTCACATGCAGCATCATTTTTATTGACAGACTCTGCTGTATTTCATTATGTGCAAGTGCCATAATTTAACTGACTACTCTCCTGTTGTTGGACTTCGGGCTTTTTCCCAGCTTTGGATTATGTAAACTTCAGGGACATCCTTGAAATTATATTATTGTTTGTGTCCTAGAGTCTGTCTTTGGAATAAATCCCTAGAAGTGTAACTTGTAAGGTCAAAGGTCACAAAGTAGAATTCTGAGGCCTCTGCTAGGCATTGGTCAAATTGTAAAGAAAATTTTCAGTAGAATTAGGATATTATGCATGTTGAAAATGCTTCAATGCTTGGCACTGCTAAAGCCAATGAAAAATGTATAAATTTGTCATAAAATTTCCAAAGAAGTTGAGCAAACTTAGATACAACCAATTTGGGCCAACTTATACTTTGTGTGGAGATCACAAAGATACCCAGATACCCCAGATTCTACCTCCAGCCCTCAGACTATAATGAGGAAACACAACCCAGGTCCAACAGGGCTCCCAGCTGTTCCCTTCTCTACCTGCCAGAACCTCCCAAAATGCGCCTTAGATGGCTTGTGTTTGCAACAAGATTTCCTGTGAAAGGGACACACTCCTGTCCTTCCGAATGTTCTAGCTCCATACTATGTGTGTAGGAGGTGATTTTTTTTGCATTGTCACTGAGCACTCACAGGTGAATATAGAGGAATCACTTTGACGAACTTGGCCAAGTGATAGGCTGGAATGTCTATGAAAGGGTTAACCTGGAAGGCTGTTGTAGCCAGTGAGCATTTATCCTGATGATGTCATAATGATGCCATCAGAGTCTCCAGGGTATCCATTATGAAATCACTCAGAACTGGAAACATTCATTCTGCTCTTAGTGGCTTTTGTGAATGTGACAAAAACAAGGATAAAGTGAAGTTTTAAAAATAGGGTTACGTTTATTGCTTCAGGTTCCTGAAGATCATTATTTTTAGTTACAAGTAAATTAACACACATACACATACACACTATTCCAGATGCCAGGGTGAAAAGGGGAGAGAGCTTTCTGCTTTTAATCTTTGGTATTGATTTTCTGTGTGTACAATTTTATGTAAAAAGTATGGATGCCAGCCATTGCAGGGATGAGCCCTAAGGCCCATATTTAAAAAGCTTAACAAATAAAAAGATATTCAGACAGCTAGTTTATTTTAATTTCTTTTCCTTTCCACTTCATGACAGTATTTCAAATAATTAGGTTGATTTATGATTATAGATAGCTTTAAGATGTAGGATGCTTTAACAGTGCAGTGCCAATTTATTGTATCTGGCCTTATCTAATTATAAAATTGAGTTTAGTCATGTAATGATTCTCTAAAATAATATCAATCACAGTGAATGGACTTTTGTGCTGTATATGCTGGGAGGCTATGTTGAGCTCCTCTCTTCCAGGCATCCTCACATCTGAATATGCTTACTTGGCTTTACTCCTTAGCATGTAAGAACACATGAAACTTTGGCTAAATTTAGCTTCCCGAGTCTAATGCACATGCTTGGTGACAGCAAAGAGGCAGGTTTTGATGTCAAGCAGGATGTGATATACTAATTATTTCCTCAAGAAAATGAGCATCTTACATTATTTGTACAAGCAACACAAAGTGGTTATTTGGCTGTGCCATTGTAATGAACCAATAAAGATCATATTTAATTTAAAACAGTATCCCCAGGGTCTTCCTTTCTATTCAGAACATTTTTGGCTACTAAAACAAACTTGATTTGCAGCTATGCTTAACAACAGCTTTTTAAAGAGGAGAGAGAGAAAGAAGGGGGAAGGAGCGAAAGAGGACAGTAGATTCTTTCCTTCTTTTCCATTAACTCTAACATTCTAGAAATCACGATAAGGGCATATGGGACAGTAATGTTGAAATAAGTCACTTTTGAAATAAGTTGTGAATTTCTCTATTTTTTCCATATTGTTCACATAACCATTTATTTACAATAATTTGAGTAATCTCAGAGTTCCTCTTAAAGGCTTTTTTTGGCCTGGATAAAAAGTGCAGCTTTAAGATATTTCTCCTAAAATAAATTTGAGACGGTCTCATTTATAGTCAGCAGTGCCTTGATTACTTGCAGACACACTGGAAATTTACATGCGCTTTTCTTCTTTATAAAACACTGATCTGTTCATATCATTAGTTCCCTCATGACTAGTGCTTGGCTGCTTGCCAAGAGGTCTAACTCTGTAGTTGTAAATCGTGAGTTGAAATAGCAGAAAGTGGATTTGTAACTTAAAAAGTGTAAACAGTTTGGAAAATGAAGTAATTTTGGAGTATGATTGATTGCCTTGTGATTGTACTTTAAATTAGCCTGGGGTCTCAGGGGCAGATATGTGCTCTAACTGCTTATTATACATTTTCAGTTTCCGAAGGAATAATGGCATTGTTGGTAGGCTTTTAAACAATGTATGCATCTCCTGGAGTGACCTTTTAGGAAATGAATAGTTTTATTGTATGTCCATTACTTTGCCTGAAACAACATATTTGAGTTATTAATTTGACTTGTTCTATAAATAAAGAATTCAAAATGCAAAGCAGCTGTGCAACCCAGAGCACAGTATATCACGCTTGTGCTCTACAACCACTGTTTGAGATGGATAATCCACAGAACAAATGGTTTCGTGGGTGATAAATTAATAATGTTTCTGGAGCCTATGGTTACCAAAGATTAGCCCTTCAATACTGCAGAGGCCAAAAATTATTATTATGGAAGACTATCGATTAGTTGGCTTTCTGAGGCACTGGAAATGTAGCTCTGCTTTTGTTAAGAGATCTCAATGCACTGAGTGGCTTAGATAGATAGTAGGAATAGCCCAATGGGAAGTTGCAGGGCATAATGTTGTAGCCATGATAAAGCAGAAACACTTGGAGTTAGAAAGCCTGTGGCCAGATGTCTCTTTCTCTGATTTACCAGCTGAGTCATCCTGGGCAAGTCATTGAATGTCTGATCCTCCTTTTTCCCATCAATAAAATGGGTATAAGTATTCTAGCCTCACTAAATTATTTTAAGACTCAAGTGAGACAAATGTGAAAGGCTTTCATAAGTATGAAGTGCTCTGTGCTGGGTAAATATCCTAATCATTTTAATTAACTACCCTGGCTATTGCACTATTATAATACTGGCTTTAGTAACTTTGTTTCTTAATCTTGTGAATGGCTTATGAAGGTATGTTTTGAACAACAGTCTCATTCATTCACTTTCATAGGGAGAGATGTAGAAATAATTTTTTTGTACTAACACTAGATATTTTAGTTTTGTTCATGGAAACAACTTGCCCAAGTCTTTGTATTTGTTACTTCTTCCTTATCTAATTTGGGGGGATCATATTTTGTTCTTACATTTAGAGATGAAAATTTTCAGTTCCTTAGGCATTTACTTGGTGCTTTTACTACATGTCAAGCAGAGCCTGTCTCTTTCATTGTAGGCATTAGCCATACGATGGTGAAAGAGATGTAGTCTATGCTTCACAAATGCCCACATCTTCAGGCAGCACTTGCCAATAGAACTTTTCCTTGATTATGGAAACATTCTGGATCCATGCTTTCCAATAAGATAGAATTACCTGTGACCGTTGACCACCTGATATGTGACTAGTATGACTAAGAAGCTGAATTTTTAATTTTTGGATTTCTTTTTACTTTAATTAACTTCAGCAACATGCAGCTAGCGCCTATTGCACTGGACATCCCAGCTCCAGAGTGAAAATTTGGTACCTTAATTGTTGAAGCTGAGTATTTGTAAGCACCTGAATACTAAATTGCCCACATCTCCATTCTCTTTAATGAAGTACAATGCCAAAGCTAAAAAAAAAAAAAAAAAAAAAAAAAAAAAAAAAAAAAAAAAAAAAAAAAAAAAAAAAAAAAAAAAATTAATGTTTGAGAATTCCAATGGGGGAAAAATGGAGAGATTGCTTGTTTAGTGTATATGCTGTCCAAACAGAGAATTGGCTTATATTGATGGAGAAATGGATAAAATACTCACTGCTTAAACAGTGGTGAGCAAGTGAAGATGGTAGCCCTTTAAAACAGTACTGCTGACTGGGAGGAGGCCCTAGCCAAGCCAGCTGAAGAATGTTCGTCTGATGATCAGGAGGCAGTGGGGGGACATCAGTGCCCACTGGATTTATTTGGTTCAGCTACAGAATAAATAACTCCCTGCCACATGGGATCTTAAATTATGTAGCACTAAACATTTTCATTTTGAGTTATCCAAATTCATTCATGCCCATGGGACAGAAGCTTCCAGAGGTACTAGGTGTGAAGTGTGGCTAACCAAGATTTGTACATGCAGATCCCTAGGAGAATGCCACCCAACAGCTCCCAGGAGGTGCTGTGCCCAAACCTGGAGCACTGGCCAGTGCTGCATCTTTGCAAGCCCTTGGAGTTCCTCAGAGTCCCTACATTAGTTTTCCTCTGGGAAGGGACACAGATTCTGGCACTGTGGAATAGTTATTTAAACACTTGTGGTGAAAAGTCTAATATTAGAGTAGGGAGAGAGAGACTTTAGACATCATGGATTCCAATCTCCTTATTTTGTTTTTATTTTTTTTTAATTCCACATTCCTGATGAGCAATGTAGATCATACAAAGGATTTCACAAGAGTACATGGGAGAGATGGAGACGGGGTTGATTTACATTCCACACTTCACACACAAATATCATTCCCAACAGTCCTTTTCTCCCCATTTCTCCAACTGACCACCAGTTGGGGCTCTCCTCCAACCGTCTGCCCCACAGAGCCCCTCTTTTGCAAAGCAACATTGCTGGGTCTCAGCTCCTCCATACTTGCTCTTCTAGCTCCAGAGCCTCAGCAAACAAGAGGTCCACTCTTTACTGGAGAGCCACCGCAGGTGCCATGACTAGGGCCCACAATACCTTCAGGAGCCCTCTCAAAATGTTTTTATATTTTTAAAGTCAGAAGAAAATACAATGATGTTTTCACTCAAAGAAACATCTTCATATACGCTATTTATACGTTCATTTTTATTGTTGCTACTCCATTACCTTTCCTTAACTCATATACTATTACTTGTCTTATGGTTTGTTGAAGTAGAAAGTCAGAGAACCCTTGCCACAGTAATGTCCATCAAAGTGGCTGGCCATACGAAACCCCAGGACCACATCCATCTGGATGGCTCTCCAGGAAAGCCTATCAGTGTTGCTATTCTCATCTGCCTTACATCCTTATTTTAGGACAGCCAGCCTAACCTCCTTTACTTTTGCTTGTTCTTCTTGTGAGTGGAGTAAGATTTATTTCTTTTCTTTGCACCAGACTCAGGAGTCTGGACACCAGGTGGGCTCCTGTAGAATGATGTGGTCAAAGTGGTTCTGGTTCTTTCCAGAAAAGACCAGTCTTTGCCAATCAAGAAGAATTACTTCTGTATCCTAAATTCAAGACTTTACATAATTTTCTATTGTACCCGAGCGTTCAGCCTCTGAAGTGAGGCTCTTCCGGTCAGGGTTTCTAAGACAGCTGCATCTTGTGGCGGGAAAGAAAGAGCTGGGCACTGACCAGGGGGTTTTCGGGGTCCCCACCGAAGGACTCATGCTTTCAGTGACGACATGACATCTGTTTTTCTCCCAAGGCAGTCCTAACATGTAATTTTTAATATTTTTGTATGGAGGGCCCAGGATGGCAGAGGTGCCTTGGGGCCGCCGAAATCCCATTGCGGGCTGCCTTTACCTGGGCCACCTCCCTAGAAGTCAAGGCCTTCCCGTACAGAGAATGGCAGCCGCCCTCATGGGGCAGGAGCTCCACACGGATGCATAGCCTGCACCTAGCTCAGAGTTCCCCTCCTTGTGCTCCTGCTTCTGAGGACCTCGACACGATTTCTTCTTAAAATGATTTATTCCAGGGCTCATTTTTCCCAATCGGAATGTAATTGTACTTTAATCAATAAAAAAATTTCCTGTGGAACAACTAGGTGGGATAGGGAGAAGTTCAGCAAATGTGAATTGTTGTTTATTTGTCTCTCTTAAACAATATTTCACAGTTAAACTGGCTGCAAATGAAATGAATTGTGTTATAACCGTCTTGGAAAAATAGCTGCTGATCTCATAAATTCATCGAGCTTTCTGCTTCCAAAGGCTTCTCTTATAGTAATGATAAGTGTTAACTGCACTCGGTAAATACCTGCCTTCACTTAGTGAGCAGGGAACGAGTTATAATTGCAAAACCAGAGTGGCCTCTCTCCTGCCTCCTCTGAGGTCAGGGATTTTGTGCTGACCCTGAACTAGAGCGGGGAGGATCAAGGCTTCCCAGGAAAGTGACTTGGGTCTTCTGTTTCATACAGTGCCTCACTCAGCTCATAGTTTGCACCTCTGGGCATCTTCCCGGCCCAGCACAGGGCTCTGTCCTTACTTTGCTTAAGTAGTTTCCACCTTTGTGTCATCAGTTTACCTGGGCATTGTTTGCACTCTGAACTTAAAGCAGTGGCTGTGTTTGTGGTTTTTAGAATCAGACAGACCTGGGTTCCAGAGTGACCTTGAACAAGCTGCATCATCTCTCTAAGTGTCAGTTTCCTCATCTATGAAATGGAAGCAGTAAACGTAGCCTTCATAGAGTTGTTGCAGCGATTAAATACACATTAAGGGCTTAGGGCTTGCCTGTCTATAATGTATGGTCAAAAAAGCACTGTAGTTGATCAGGACAGTGTTCGGTTAGCAGAACACTCTGACAGATCCCCTGAGGATTTCTATTTGTTCTCATTGTTTCTCTAGTTTGGCATCAAGCATTGCGATGTTAATAAACATCAGGAAGCATGTCTAGCATTTTGCAAACTGGACCATATCTTACCTGTGCAGGTGTATGAGATCGTCTCAGAAAACATTTCCAAGTCAGTTGCACTTGAATACTGTCAGAGATAAAGCAAGTTTGTCAAGTTGGAGATCTCAGAGGCTACCATGTGTATCCTTCAAATCAGGCCTGTTAACACCTGTCTGTTACATTATGTTGGCCATATGAGGATGCATTAAGCAGAAAAGAAACACCTGACCTGAGTGTTACTAAATTCCATTATCCTTCTGTCAGATATCCACAGCAGAAGAGACTTTGGTCCCCACCAATCTGTATTTCTGCAGGAGTTCACTACCTGTCTTTTGTTCGAAACAAATGACATTTTAAACTGTTTTTCTTTTTGTAGGTTTAGAAATCTTATTTAAATCAATGTAATGAGACACATTGAACAAAATGTAATCGTTCTCACGGTTGGAGAGTGGAGGTTACACTGAGCTGGTTATTTTCACATAGACGTGCACTTGGTGTGTGCTCTGACTTGTCATGGTGTACCATATAGGTGGGTTTTCTTTTTGACTGCACTAAGAAAGTAATATTCTAGAGCTATTGAGAGGTCTGTTATTTCCAGGTGAATTTTGGAAAAGGTGGAAACCTCAGACTGAGCAGAATTGCTGGACCAGTTGTGTCTCTCTGAGAAAGACTGTTCTCAGTCTCATGTCCAAAGACTGTTCTCCAGTTGTCAGGAAGGCTCTATTGAAATGGAAGTGTAAAGCTTCATGAAGGTATGAGAGTTTTTGAAAGCAAGGGAGTCATAATTTTTTTCTTTTATAATAAGGACATATTATATATCAGTTCTGAATTTTTAAATAAAAAAAATGAACAATGATAGAAGAATTATCTCATTTCTTCTAGCAGAAGAAACATGGTTACCCATGAAGGAGTAACTCCTTAATATTTACAAAAGAGCATCTAACCCAAGATATTGTGTGGGGGGAAAATGTTAGTGGAGGAGTCTCTTCCACTAATTTGTGAATGAGAGCATTGTTCCCGCTGAGAAGCTCTTCTGTGTTAGAGAGAGGTGAAAGGAGACTTCGTGGATGTTAGGAAATAGCACTGGAAGCACCTTGCTTTCGTTTTCCTTACTGTACAGATTTCAAAGCATGAACACACAGTAAGAAAGAATCACCAAGATGGTAAATTATATTGTTTATTAATTTTGAAACTGGACAGCTATGAATGGGAAGAACAAAGATGAATGTAAATAATTGGATCAATTGGAAGGTGGAAGAATCTGATGGATCTCAGAGCCTCTTTCCTGGCTACCGACCATGTATTGTGGCTCCTTTAGACATTGCTCATAGGGGGCTCTGAATCCCTGGAATAACTATTGTTGAAAGTCCTCTAAGTTTCAAGATTTGTTACTAGAGCAAGAAAAGGGTGTGCTGGGTGTCCCACTTGGCTTGAAATAAGGAACTGAAAGCTTAACAGTCAATAAAAAAGAAAGTTGGGAAAGATGAATGTTAATTTTAGGAAAGCACAGAGCTCAGTGCCCTTATCCAAACCCTCACCTTTCTTCTCCCATTTAGCCTTGAAGATTTGCAATGGCTTTGCCTTACAAGGATGAGAGAGGTGATTTTTCCTGTCAGAGGGAGACAAACATGGAATTTTTATAACATGCAATATTTGCTCGTATTTAAGTATACTTTGTGGTATCTTGGCTGGCGTTCAGAGACTGTTGAAATCATCTTGATTGTGAAGACTCCCTAAATGGAGCTGTTAAATTGCGCTTTAAGAATTACATTTAGCTACAAAGTATCTGTTGAGTCTTGGCCTTGTGAATGATAACACCTATTATCTAGATGTTCTCTGTCCACAACTCACCTGAGGGGAAAAATCAAATTGGGTTTGAGTTTCATTTGAGGCAAAATATATTAGTAATATCCTTCATCATTAAAAGAGACCTCAGCTGCTTGCATGCATGAGTATGAAGCGTTTGACCTGTTGCAGATGTGGAAAGCCAAGTGCCAGACATAATAATGAAAAAGCAGTATCTAAATTGGAGACGATATAGCCTATAGACCTTATTTTCTTCTGCATGAATCTGCTCATAACCAAAATGGTGGTTTTTCAAATCCGCTTTTTTGCTACCCATTGCACTGACCACAGCTTTGAAATCTCGAACTCAAAAGATGAAATTAAAAACGTCTTTTTTTGGAGCTAGGGCATAAACACCTCCGAATCGCTGAGCACTGTAGGGCTTGTGACATTGTAATTCTTCATCCCTTGGGCTCTGTAGCTCCTTTTGGAACCACTAATCTCCTCTTCACCTGGAGTCCCATAGCTAACTTCCCTGTCATTACTGTATAAGGGTGGGCCCTGCTATGTGCAGTGCTGTAAATCCACAAGTGAACACAGTGTCTGGCCCTGAGTAGGATCCAGGTAAGGTTTGTTGAATGAAAGACTGAAGCCTGCCATTATTCTTGTATATCTAGATCACTAGACTTGCATTCCTTCCTGGGATCTTGCCCTGTGACCCTGTCTGAAGTGGCCTCATTCTCCCTTGAACAAACTTGATTGCAACAGTGATCATGGTCTCTCCTGAACCAAAGCCAGGGGAGCTCACTCCTACTAGGGGTGCTGAGCAGGGACCTCCCTTCAGTTGGGACAAAAGGAGGAAAATGAAGGCCAGAGTTGAGGTCTAACTCTCCTTCCATATAACCTCCACTGTCAGTGCCTTCTGGATACCCTAGAAACCCAGCAGCACGGACAGCACCTTAATTCCAGCTGCCCAGCAGGCTCACCCCAGTGGCCGTCCTCTCTGTTCCTTGGCTGGCAGCAGCAGGTAGCCCTGGGTTCTGGGCTCAGGTCCATTCTCCAGGCCTCCAAGGCAGTGGGCCCTTTGGCAAGTCACTTCATCTCTTTCTGATGCTTGTGTCCTTGTCTAAAAAATGGGGCCAATGTGAATAACTTTCTGTAGCATTGTCTAGAGGAGAAGAGAGCATGTGTTCAGTGACCAACACTGGGAAGGCTAATGAATGAGAGGTGGGTTTTGTTTTGTTTGTTTGGGGCCTGATTAAGATCACCTTGAACTTCCTCTTCCCTATGAAAACTTTCTTGTTGCTCACTGGTACTGAGACTGCCTTCTCTGTAGTAACTCTTGTCTGAATGCTTACTTGTATATTTGTTCACCTGACCCCCTGCTAAGCTGTGCATTCTTGAAGGGGGGGAGTGGCTCTTTGGTCTTTGTCCTCCTGCACTTGCTGCATCCTTTCTTATAAGAAGTGCTCCCATGGAGTCTGAGCAGTCAGTGGATAAATGGCCACTTTGGCATTGAATGCTGCCTTTTTGATGATGTAGAGGGTGTAGTTGCAAGAGGTCTTTTGTGTGATGAGAGTTGGGTGGTTTGTATGTCTCTGCCCTGTGATCCAAAATGGGAAGGTAAAATGGAGAAATAACACCATTGTGTTCTCTTGGCCTGCAATGCACTTCTGAAAGGGTTAAGAGTGGAGAGGTATGCTGGTGAAGGTGTTTTATACAGTAGTCATCTCTGTTTGAGATCGTCTTCCCTAAAAGGCAAACCAGGTTTTATGTGGAATATAGTTTTGAATATGAGGCTGAAAGAGATACTTTAAAATACAACCTGAACCCAGAAGTTTGCTTCTCATTAGTTAATAAAAGCATGTGGGTTCTCAAAGCCACCAGCCCCCTGGAAGGTCTGTGATAGTTGACCAGGAACATGGAGAATCTGCCCGAGCCCTTCTCAAGAGGTTTGGATCTACACAGAAGACAGCTGGAATGTGGCAGGAACTGTGTAGGATTTAGTGCCAGATGACCTGTTGCTGCCATTAACTAGAGAACTTGGGTAAGTTATTGACCTTATTGACCTTATTTTATCCTTGTGGATAAAATGGACAATATTCTTGACAGACCTTAAGGACATTTCTGGGAGGATCTAATGACTCTAAGTACATGAAGGAGCTTTATAAAATTGGAAGTATTAGACACATGAGTGATTATACTCTACATAATTAATTATGTGTAATTATACGGTGGTAAGCAGAGTGTGTGTGCAGGTAGCGGGAGGAAGGGAGTGGGGCAGTTACTCAACATTTTGGTATGTGTGGTTGTTGTTGTTAGGTGCCCTCAAGTCATGTCTGGCTCATAGCGACCTTCATAGGGAGGATTTTCAATGGCTGACTATTTTTAGGATTATTTCTGGAGTGGACTGCCACATTCTTCTCCTACTTTTGTGGTCCTGGGAATCAAACTTGAGTCCTCTGAAAGTGTGGAACAGCAAAATGTGATCAGAGAAACAATCACTTATTAAGCAGAACCATTGTCGTTTTTGTCAGATGCTGTTGAATCACAGAATGACAAAAACATAGGGGAAAGTCTGGAAGGGAGAAGAAGAGGATTTCATGGTAAAATAAATTCAGGGAGGGCAGCAATCCATCCTATTAGCATGTGAAACTTTCAAGAAGACCATCTCTGTAACTTTTTTGTTAAACTCAGTGCTATCCATACTTGTCATACTCTTTTTCCACGTAATGCTTGGTAACCTACTCCCTTTGATGCCCCTAGGAACTAATGTTTCTTGACATACTTTGGGAAACAACCTGCAAAACAAAACTAATAGAGAATATCGGACCCAACTTGATGGCATCTAACAATAGTAACAAAGGGTTTATTATGCTTTATAGTAGCCTAACTACTTTTCATACTTTAATTCAGGTGTCATCCTGGGAGGTTACCATGGTTAAGCCCATTTTACAGATTAGGAACCCAGGGTGGTCTCTGGTCTTTCTCCCAATCATATAGTTGGTAGTTTGGCAATGTTGGGCCCTGTTGCTCTGTTGTTCTTTTGTGCTACTTTCCACACAATTAGACTATGGGGCTCATGCATCTCCAACTCTCAAAGCAGTTAATATTCATGCTCATCATTTTGCTGGTACCGATGAGTTAGCCAGACTGTTTAAGCCAATCATGGGATATGTGATTTTTACATGTGCAGCTTGCTTTAAAGGGCTTCACTGCATGACCAAGAAAAATGGGTAATTCCTCTCTTGGGATCCAGTTTCCCCTGTGGCTCTCTCCTAGGAGTTCTGACCTCCTCTACTTTATCCATATTTCTGCATCTTACTTCAGGACATTTAAGGTGCTCTTCACTTGTCCAACTGATTTCCCATTTCTCATTGTCACCCTGCCCCCCAAAACCTGATTTTTAACATCTGTTTGAGTAGGTGCATTGGAATCACCTGGGTTCCTTGTTACAAAATATGAATCCAGAGACCCAACCCAGACATCTTTATTCAGCATGGCAAGACGGGGAGACAGGAATCTCTGTTCCATCTACCCTTCAGTGGTTCTGCTGTGGCTGGTCTGCAGAACACACATTGTCTCATGGTTTTCACTTAACCCCCGAGTATGGGCACATCCTACCAAGGGGGCTGGGATTTAGCTCAGTTGGTAGAGCGCTGCTCTACAGTTCGATTCCTAGCATCAAAAAAAGGGAGAAGGATGTGGCAATCCACCCCCAAGGCATCCTAAAACAATCAGCCATTGAAAACCCTATGAGAGTTGCTAAGAGTCGGACACATCTCCACGGCCCCTAACAACAACAACTACCAAGGAACCCTGTACCAGATGGGAGCCATGAGACAGTGTCACTTGAGATGGAGCTAGGAACCAGATTTTCACTTAGAGTTCAACTGAGAAGACATTAACAGAGGGGAGACTTCCAAAAGTGGAGATAGGGTGGAAAGAACCAATGAGGACAGGTGAGGCAACCCAGGGCTAGTGGCAGCCTGGAGCCAGTGGACATAGGGCCAGCTGGTGAAAATGGGAGGCATGAAGCTGCTACTCTGGTGGGGTACAGTCACGCCTCAACTGTGGGAGCTGAAAGGGAACAGGGAAGAAATACTGTGGAATGTCTGGCTTGTGCTTCACTTGTTTCCGGGGTGTTAGGGATTCAGTCATGCTAAAGATCTAGTTTCTGCCCTTTAAAGAACATATAATCTGGAAAGAAGAACTCAACATGAACAAGTAGGCATAGTCAAATGTCAGCAGAGTAACTGTTTATTAGGAATTAAGCTGATACCAATGATCCAAATAGCAGATTTCTGGAAACAATAATGTATTCTCTAGAGCAAGGGTGAGCAGAGCCAGATAGTAAATATTTTAGATTTATGGATCGTAAGATGTCTGTCTCAACTACACAACTTTGTAACCACACAACTGGCCCAGCCATAGACATGTAAATGAATAGGCATGGCTGTGTTATAATGAAACTTTATCTACAAAAACAGGCCTTGGGCTGGATTTGGCTCACAGTTTGCCAACGTTGCAAATGTTCAAACTATCTCACAAAAATATCTCACATAGCCCCAGAACAGGAACCTGTAGCTCAGGGAGCTCATGGTATAAAACCAAAAATTGTAACTGGAATTTGTTTATTTTGTCTTTATGAGAAAAGGTCAGTAGGTTTAGATATTAGAGGTGGGACATTAGCAGGCGCAATGATGTTCAGAGAATGGTAGGTCTTATGGGAAATGCGAATAAACCAGATTCATCCTCCTGATGTACATCAGCTTACTCAGTACTAATACTTTACAGAAAGGAAGTAAAACAGAGCATGTCCACACCATCAGCTTTGGATGATTTTCTTCCATGGTGCCCTGAGAGAGTACATTAGAAGGTGCTACAGTTTTTATATGACCACTTTGCCATGGGATTGAGTAGTGCTTTCAGTTTTCACTTGATTTTACAAGTATCTCCTTCAGATGTTAAACTAATTTTAGTATTGTGCACACTTGGAAAACATAGAGAAAGAAAAATATACCCATTCTGAATAACTGATGTTCTCCTGGCATCATGACAGAAAACAGCAGACAATTTGTGGAAATGGAAGTAGGTAAACTTGTACCTAGTTACAGCAAAAGAGATATAATCCAGAAGAGAGGGTTCTGACCATGTTTTATAGTGGGACCTTTAAAAAAAAATCTTACTGTTTTACTTAATGACTTGGTTTTTGATACATCAACTGCCAGAAACCCAATGTGGCAAGAAAGGATCTCTACTATAAAATAGCAATGCTATTGCTGTCTTTTGGCATTTGTTGGGGTCTTGGATATCAAACCACTTCAATAGCTTTTCCTCCTGCCCTACACTCTTCTCCCAGTTGTGTTTCTGAATCTTTTTTTCCTGTATTCCAAGACTGAAAGGCACCTTGTGTACTGTGTCACATATCCAGGAGAGTCCCATTTCAGGCTCAGGTTGTCTAGTACAGAGGTCTTCAAATTTCTTCTCTGGTGGACTCTCTTAAGCACTTCTGTCCAAAATGCTAGCCACTAGCCACATGTGCCTGCAGCCATAGCCGTACCACTGTGGTGTCTGATCCTGTCTAATCTTGGGAGCTAAGCAAGGTAGGGCCTGGTTAGTACTTGGGTGGGAGACCACCTGGGCACACCAGATACTGGAGGCCTGGGAGAAGGACCTGACAGCCTACTCCCAAAAACCGGTCAGCCATTGAAAACCCTATGAATAGCAGGCAAGCACCAACAGTAGTGCCAGGTATGGCACAGCATCAGGTCTTTCATTTGTTGTACATAGGATCACTATGAGTCAGACTCTGACTCCATGGCACCTAAAAAGAGGCTTTTTTTTGCATTTATTTTATTAATGTTGGTTCGGTACAAAGTAGTAAGTCATTTGCTATATCCATTATTCAACAAATAAATCACTTTTACTCACACATTCATTGTCTTACATATTTTATGTAACAGTATAAACTAAAGAAGAAAAGAAAAAAGTAGGAATTTTAATTGATATGTAATGAAATTCATATGCAATCATCAGTTATATTATCATTGATTTTTTTCCCTTCCTTCTATTTTTTTCATGCATTCATATAGTTGCATTGTATATTCTGAGATTTTCCTCTCCCTCTTCATGTGGCTGTTAAGCTCTTGAAATATGGCTTGTCCAAATCAAGAGATGCTGTAAATATAAAATACCAATTTTCCAAAGTTTAGTGTGAAGAATATAATACAAGCTATATCATTAAATAATTCTTTTTGTTGATCACATATCAGATAATATTTTGTATATTTTGGAACAGATAACATAGATTATTAAAATTAATTTCATCTATTTTTTTACCTTTTTAATATTAATTATATATTCAACTCATTTTTTTAAACTGTGCTACTATAAAAACTTTTTGAAAAAAACCTGTCTATTATATAACTTTGTCCAATTTTAAGTTGTTGTTAGGTGCTGTCAAGTTGGGTCCAACTTGTAGCAACCCTATGTACAACAGAACAAAACATTCCCTGATTCTGTGCCAGGCACACCATCTTTTTTATGTTTACACCCATTGTTGTAACCACTGTGTCATAACTTCTAGTTGAGGGTCTTCCTTTTTTTCATTGACCTGCCACTCTTACAAACATAATGTCCTTCTCCAGGGATTAGCCCCTCCTGACAACATGTTCAAAATACATCAGATGCAGGCTAGCCATCCTAACATCCAAGGAGCACTCTAGTTGTACTTCTTCTAGGATAGATCTGTTGGTTCTTGTGGCAGTCCATGGTATATTCAATATTCATCTCCAGCACCATAATTCAAAGCATCAGTTCTTCTCCTGATTCAATGTCCAGCTTTCACAACCATAGGATGTGACTGAAAATATCATGGCCTGAGTCAGGCACACCTTCATCTTCAATGTAACATCTTTACTTTTCAACACTTTGAAGAGGTTTATTGCAAGTGCAAAGAGGCTTTTCCAAATGCAGTGCATCTTTTGATTTCTTGACTACTGCTTTCATGAGTGTTGGCTGTAGAACCAAGTAAAGCAAAATCATGGATAACCTCAGTCTTTTCTCCATTTATCATAAAGTTGCCTACTGACCCAGTTGTAAGGATTTTTGTTTTGCTGACATTGAGGCACAAGCATACTGAAGGTTGTGTTCTTTGATTTTCATCAGTAAAATGTTTCAAATGCCTTTCACTTTCAGCAGGCAGGGTTGTGTCATCTGCTTGGAACACAGGTTGTTAATGAATGTCTTCCTTCAATAACTCCTTCATAACTCTCCTTCATAAACTCTCCTTCATAAACTCCAGCTTCTTGGATTATTTGCTCAGCATAGAGATTCAAGAGGTACAGTGAAAGAATACAGCCCTGACACAAACTTGTCTTGACCTTAAACCAGGCAGTGTTTCCTTATTCTGTTTGAATGACTACCTCCTGGTCCATGTACAGTTTCCTCATGAGTAAAGTTAAGTGCTCTGGTGTTCCCATCCTTTGCAATGTTATCCATAATTTATTGTGGTCCACACAGTCAAATGCCTTTGCATGATCAATAAAACAGATAGACATCTTTTTTTTTGGGGGGGGTGGTACTGGGGATTGAACACAGGGCCTCATGCTTGCATGTTCTGCAAGTGCTGAACCACTGAGCTGCATCCTCAGCCTGTTTTTTTTTTTTTTCTTTTTTTTGAAAAAAAAGCAAGACGGGGTCTCGCTAAGTTACACAGACTGCCTTTGGTCTCGAACTTGCGATCCTCCTGCCTCCGCTTCCCCAGCCGCTGGGATTACAGGTGTGTGCCACTGTGTACGGCCCATATAGACATCTTTCTAGTATTCTCTGCTTTCAACAAATATCCATCTGACATCAGCAATGAAGTCCCTGGTTCCATGCCCTCTTCTGAATCTGGCTTGATTTTCTGGTAATTCCCTGTATATATACTGCTGCAGTCGCTTTTGCATGATTCTTAGCAAAATTTTACTTGCGTGTGAAAATAATGTAATGATACTGTTCCGTATTTTCTGCATTCAGTTGGAGCCCCATTCTTGGGAATAGGCATAGATATGGCTCTCTTCCAATCAGTTGGCCAGGTAGCTGATTTCCAAATCTGTTGGCATAAACAAATGAGCACCGCCAGTGCTTCATCTGTTTGTTGAAACATCTCCATTGGTATTCTATCAATTCCTCAAGGCTTATGTTTCACCATTTCCTTCAAGACAACTTCCACTTTGTACCACTGGTTCCTGATCATATGCAACCTCTTGAAATGGTTGATCCCGTACCAATTATTTTTGGTATAATGACTTTGTGTATTCCTTCCATCTTCTTTTGATGTTTCCTGCATCATTTAACATTTTCTCTGTAGACTGCTTCACTATTGCTAAAGGCTTGAATTTTTTCTTCAGTTCCTTAAGCTTGTGAAAAACAGAACATATTCTTCCCTTTTAGTTTCCTATCTCCAGCTCTCTACACATGTCATTATAATATTTGATTTTGTCTTCTTGAGCTGCTTTTTGAAATCTTCTGTTTAGTTCTTTAACTTTGTCATGTCTTCCTTTTACTTTAGCTGCTCAACATTCAAGAGCAAGTTTCAGAGTCTCTTTTGACACGTAATTTGGGTCTTCTCTTCTTTTTCCTGTCTTTTTAAGTAGGTAGAAAACATTAAACATTATAGAGAATAAAATAAGACGGTAATTAACTATAATTAGAATAAACATTGTGACTTGATAAGGTATTAAGTTTTAAAATGTGTATTAAATAAAGAATAACAGCTCTAAAATAAATCACATAAAATTTTTATCCACCAGTTTATCCAATTTATGTCAAAAAATCTGGTAGCTTTGCAGAGAAGTCTAGCTACATTTTAAGAGATTTGTGTCATTAACCTTTATGGCTCTGGCTTTTCTGAATTCAGAGCATCCTAGTGCAGGCCACAGTCATACTCTATTTCTACCACCAACCTTCCCCTTTGACATAAATATGTGTGAGAAGGGAAAAATCAAAAGCCTGTGGCTTGAGGTGCTTTGATATATCAATAATGGAAGGCTTTCCAAAACCAGCATTTTTATTTCACTCTTTACTGGTCATAATAAGACTAGGGATGGGTGATGGGTAAAGGAGATTGGCTTACTGGATCCTGGTATATTCTTGGGTAGATGAAGTGAGGAATAACTAAGACAGAAGTTGAGGATATGTCCCATCCCTAAATAGATTCCCCTCAGAAAGTCTTCTTGTACCTTGAGGTAGGGATTCACTAATTTGTAAACTGATTTAAGATGAGTCACTGGCAGAAGAAAGAGGCCTTTGCCCTCCTTTCCTTGTTGAGCCACTCCAGGGGCCCTATGATAAGATGCAGAAAACAATGCAGTCATACAGCTCTCCTGTCACCTTAGGGTATGCCTCCCAGAAGTCTTGTCATTGTTTAGTCATGGCTCAGAACATTCAGGATGAAATGCAAAATCTTAAGTGGTGAGATTATGAGAGAGACAGACAGACAATAAAATGAAATGACTGTTTAAATTCATGACACTTCATCTGAGAAGGTCTGCCAGCCAATGACTGCAGAGGGCTGTTAGGCAGACATTTTTCTTCAGAGTCCATCAGACTTTTAGGAAGAGCTGTTGGTCCAAAGCCTGGGATGAAATAATGATATGTCTGCTGTTACTCTTTGATGGAAGGGTCTGAACTTTATTGCAACACTGTCTGTATGCCAGCACTTGCCTTTGTTAACACTATCTAAGGTCTCCAAAGAATACCAAGGAATTAGGACACTGATTCTGTGCCCACCAGGAGTTTGTATTCTAGTTTCTGGCTGGAGACTCACCTCTTTTCCTCCCAAGAAACAACTAAGAATGCATCCACATGGAAAATATAACATTTGCCAGCTGTTCCCTTCTTTCTTTATTGTGTAAAATATATGTAACATAAAATTAATCATTCTAGCCATTTTAAGTATACAACTCAATGGTATTAAGTGCACTCACAATATTGTGTAACTATCACTACTATCTATTTACAGATCTTTTTAATCACTCCAAACAGAACTCTGCACCTATTAAGCAATGACTTCTCATTCCTTCCAGCACTCCCTCCCTCCTTGCCCAGCACCTAGCAACCTCTGATCTACTTTCTGTCTCTGTGGATTAAAATACAATATTTGTCCTTTTGTGTTTGGATTATTTAATGTAGCATAATTTTTTCAAGGTTACATCTGTATTGTAGTACATATCAGAACTTCATTCTTTTTGTATGACTGAAAAATATTCCATTGTAAGTATATGCCACATTTTGTTGGACACTTGGGTTGTTTCTATTTTTTGGCTACTGTGATAATAATGTTATCAACTGGTGTATAACTATCTGTCTTTGTTTTCAAATCCATTGGGTATGTGCTTAAAAGTGGAATTTAAATTTTAGGGAACTTCCAGATTCTTTTCCACAATGGGGACACCATTTTACATTCTCACCAGCAATGTCTGAAACTCTCAATTTCCCTATGTCCTTGTGAACACTTGGCCTTTTACATTTTTGTTGTTTATAATGGCCATCCTAATGAATATGAAGTATTTTCTTCGTTGTGGTTTTGATTTGCATTTCCCTGATGACTAATGATATTGATCATTTTTTCATGTGCCCTTTGTATGTTTTTTTGGAAAAGCACCTATTTAAGTCTTTCACCATTTGTTAATTGGATTGTTTGTCCTTTTGTTATTGAGTTACAGGATTTCTTTATTATTCTGGGTCTGAGTCCCTTACCAGATATATGATCTGCAAATATTTTCTGCCATTCTGTGTCAGACTTTCCACTTTTTATGGTGCCTTTTGATGCATAAAAGTTATAAATTTTGATGAAGCCCAATTATCTATTTTTGCTGTTGTTGCTACCTGTGCTTCTATTGTCATGCTTAAGAATAATGGTGGCATCTTAGGGTCAAGAAAGTATTTCCCTATATCTTCTAAGAATCTTATGGTTTTAAGTCTTAAATTTGGGTTGTTAGTCTAGTTTTAGTTAAGTTTTGTATGTGGTATGAAGTAGGGGTCTAACTCCATTCTTTAACCTAGGGAAGATGTGTCTTTCCTCATTGAGTGGTTTTGGCACCTTTTCAAAAATCAGTTTGCCATAGATGTAAGAGTTTATTTCTGGACTCTCTGTTCTTTTCCATTACACATGTCCACTCATGTACAAGCACCACATTCTGTTGATACTGTTACTTTGGAGTTAGCTTGGAAATCCAGAACTTTGAGTCTTCCAACTTCTTTATTTTCAGGATTATTTTTTTACCTATTTGGTGGTCTCTTAAATTTGATTTATATTTCTCTTCCTTTTAAAAATTGCAATTGAAAAGGCAGAAATCTAAAGGAAAAAATCAGAACTGCATATGATTTCAAAATCTAGAGGCACCAACTGTTAATTATTTTTAAATATTAAACAGAACAGTAGGGGATACCATGTCACAATGAATAATATTGCTATCACAAATAATAGATGTGGGAGAGGATGTGGAGTTAGCAGAGCCCTCATACACTGTAGGTAGGAATCTACAATGGTTCAGTCACTTCAGAAAACAGTATGGTAGTTCTTCAAAAGGGTACACGTGGGGTTACCGAATGATCCAGCAGTTCTACTCCTGGGTGTATACACAAGAAAAATGAAAGTGTATATCCACACAAAAACTTTTGCATAAATGTGGATAGCAGCACTATTTATAACAGGTAAAAAGAAACAACTTAAATATCTATCAATAGATGAATAAATAAACAAAATGTGTTACATCTATATAATGGAGTATTATTCACTGTAAAAAATACTGAAGTTCTAAGGTATCCTACAACATGTATGAACATTGAAAACATTATACTAAGTGACCTAAGCCATTTTAAAAAAGACCACATAATGTATGATTTCATTTGTATCCAGAATAGACAAACCTATAAAGATAGTAAGAAAATTAGTGGGTTTTTGTTTTATGACTGATGGGAGGTTGTGGGAACAAGAGTGTTTAGGATTTCTGTTAGGGTAATGAAAATATTATAAACTTAAATGGATGAATTGTAGCTTCAGAAAGGCTATTAAACAAAAGAGATGAAGCTGAACATTTTATTTCTTACTTTCTTTTTTCACTTTATACAAAAGAAGCACCTTAGTGACACCTACAATATAATTTAGTTTAATCCTTTTTAGTGGCTGTGCAGTTTTAATGCAAGTAGAAATATATTTATATGTACACACAAGCATGTCTGTATGTATGTATACACACATGGACATATATGTATCTGTATGAGTATAGAATACCTTCTAAGTGCTAGGCTTTGGATCAAAGCATTACTTCTGCATTGTTTAGTATTTAGTTCTCTATACACACTTTTTCCTGATAAAAATTATGTAGGCAATTGTTGTTATGTGTCATCAACTTGGGTCTGACTCCTAGAGACCCTATGTACAACAGAACTAAAGACTCCCTGACACTGTGCCATGCACATGATCTTTTAAATGTTTAAGCCCATTGTTGCAGACACTATGTCAATCCATCTAGTTGAGGGTCTTCCTTTTTTTCATTGACCTACCACTCTCCCAAACATAGTGTCCTTTTCCAGGGATTGGTCCCTCCTGACTACATGTCCAAAACACATAAGACACAGTCTACACATCCTTGCTTCCAAGGAGCACACTGGTTGCACTTCACCTAGGACAGATCTGTTGGTTATTTTGGCAGTCCATGGAATATTCAATATTCATTTCCAGCACCATAATTCAAAGCATCAGTTCTTCTCCTGTCTCTCTTATTCATTGTTCAGCTTTCACAACCATAGGATGTGACTGAAAATATCATGGCCTGAGTCAGGCGCACCTTCGTCTTCAATGTGACATCTTTACTTTTCAACACTTAAAAGAGGTCTTTTGCAACAGCTTTTCCCATTGCAGTGCATCTTTTGATTTCTTGACTACTGCTTCCATGAGTGTTGGTGTAGAACAAGTAAAGCAAAATCGTGGACAACCTCAATCTTTTCTCCATTTATCATGAAGTTGCTTACTGACCCAGTTGTAAAGACTTTTGTTTTGTTGATGTTCAGGTGCAATCCATACTGAAGACAGTGGTCTTTGATCTTCATCAGTAAATGCTTCAAATGCTCCTCACTTTCAGTAAGCAGTGTGTGTTATCTGCATAAGGCTGGTTGTTAAAGAGCTTTGCTTCAATCATGATTCCCTGTTCTTCTTTATAAAAGTCTAGCTTCTCAGATTATTTGCTTAGCATAGAGATTAAAGAGGTACTGTGAAAGGATATAGCCATGACACACAATTTTCCAACTTTAAGCCAAGCAGTATTTCCTTGTTCTGTTATTCTTCCTGCTCCATGTACAGATTTTTCATGAGTACAATTAAGTGCTATGGTATTTCTATTCTTCGCAATGTTATCCATAATCTGTTGCGATCCACACAAATGCCTTTGCGTAGTCAATAAAACATACACATCTTTCTGGTATTCTCTGCTTTGAGCTAGTATCCATCTGATACCAGCAATGATGTCCCTGGTTCTACTCTCTCTTCTGAATCTGGCTTCATTTTCTGGCAGTTCCTTGTCTATATATTTCTGCAGTCGCATTTGAAGGATTTTTAGCAAAATTTTACTTGCATGTGATAATAATGTAATGATACTGTTCTGTATTTTCCACATTCAGTTGGACCCCCATTTTTAGGAATAGGCATAAATATGGCTCTCTTCTAGAAAGTTGGCCAGGTAGCTGTTTTCCAAATCTCTTGGCATAAATAAGTGAGCACTTCCAGTGCTGCTTCTGTTTTTGAAACATCTCCATTGGCATTCCATCCATTCCTGGAACCTTGTGTTTCATCAGTTTCTCCACATAGCTTCCCCTTTTTTCTTCAGTACCATTGGTTCTCGATCTTATGCAGCCTCTTGGAATGGCTGGTCATCCACCAATTCTTTTTGGTATAATGACTTAGTGTATTCCTTCCATCTTCTTTTGACATTTGCTGCATCATTTTTTATTTTCTCTGTAGAATCCTTCACTATTGCCACTCAAGGCTTGAATTTTTTCTTCAATTCTTGAAGCTTGAGAAAAACAGATCCTGTCCTCCCTTTTGTTTTCCTATCTCCAGCTCTATGCACATGTCATTATAATATTTGACGTTGTCTTCTCATGCTACCCTTTGAAATCTTCTGTTTGGTTCATTAACTTTGTCATGTCTTCCTTTTACTTTATCTACCCAATGTTCAAGGGCAAGTGTCAGAATCTCTTTTGACATGTAATTTGGTCTTGTCTTTTTTTTTCCTGTCTTTTTAATAACCTTTTGCTTTTCTCATGAATGATAATCTTTGATGTCATGCCACAACTCATCTAGTCTTTGATCCTTAATGTCTACTGCATCTAGTCTGTTTTCAAGATGGTCTTTCCTTTCTCTCTTCCCACAAATGTAGTCAGTTTGGTTCCTGTATGTTCTGCCTGGTAAATTCCATGTGTATAGTCACCATTCATGTTGGTGAAAAAATAATACTTGCAATGAATAGGTCATTGGATTGACAAAATTCTATCAGTCTCCCGCATCATTTTTGTCACCAAGGCCATATTTTCCAGCTACTGAGCCTTCCTCTTTGTTTCCAACTTTTGCATTCCAGTCACCAGTGATTATCAGTGCATCCTGATTACATGTTTGATCAATTTTAGACTGCAGAAGCTGGTAAAAATCTTTATTTGTGGTCTTAGTGGTAGGTGCATAAATTCAAATAATTTTCATGTTAACTGGCCTTCCTTTTAGATGTATGGATATTTTTCTATCACTGACAACATTGTACTTCAGGACAGATCTTGAGATGTGTTTTTTAATGATGAATGTAACTCCATTTCTCTTTGTCATTCCAGCCTAATAGACCATATAATTCTCTGATTCAAAATGCCCAATGCCAGTCCATTTAGCTCACTGATACCTAGAATGTCAATGTTTATGTGCTCCATTTCCTTTTTGATAATTTCTAATTTTCCTTGATTCATACTGTGTACTTTCCACACTTCCATTATTAATGGATATTTACAGTTGTTTGTTCTCATTTTGAGTCATACCACATCAGCAAATGGAGATCCCTAGGGCTTTACTCCATTTTTATTATTAAGATCAACTCTACTTTGAGAAGGTAACTCTTCCCCAGTCATCTTTGAGGCCCTTCCAACCTGGGGAGGTGGGGTGCCATGTTCTTCTCCCTAGCCTGTCTTAGTCTTTTAAGTCAGCTGAATCCTGTCCACCATGAGTGACCCTACTGGCATCTTATACAAGTGGCATAGCTGTCAGCATCACAGCAAGATGCCTCACAGTCCAGCAAGTTGGCAGACAAGTGACACTGGCAATTATTAGATTTAGCTTCATTAGTGTTGACTATTTGTGAAATCCCACTGAGGTTTAGCTCAATAGAGTGCTGCTCTTTGCTCTTTGAGGTCCAATCCCCAGCACCACAAAATATTGGGAGAATGGCATGCCAACCCACTCCAGAAATAATCCTGAACCAATCTACCATTGAAAACCCTATGAATAGCAGAGAACCACTGACAATAGTGCCAGGCATGATACAGTGTCAGAGAGTGTTTTGTTCTGTACATAGGGTTGCTATGAGTTGAATTCAATGGCACCTAAGAATGACAACATTTGTGAAATAATCATGGCCCTGAAAGTCATGACAAATAGTGATTTGCCATTTTGTTAGTGCCCATATTTGGGTTTCATAGGCTGAGGAGGAATGTATGGAAGTTAATCATTCAGCTATTGATCTGTCCAGTACTGCACCTTAATTAGGTTTATTCATAAGTCAAGGTTCAGGAGACTATATCAAATGTCAAGGGTTTCTACAGTTGCTGCAGTCATGGAATTGCAATCCTTGCTATGAATGATAGCAGATGAAAGATACAACTTGAAAACTAAAAAGCCCTGTAGATATTTCCCAGGGAAAGATAGCAAAAGTTTTGTAATTTTTAAGTCTGGTACTGCTAATGATGGTTCAGTTTCTTCCTCTTACAACAACTTTTTCATGGTAACCATAGGGTCTTATTAGGTCTTAGTGGTACTTCTTTGTAAAGACAGAGTTGAGGTTAACTAAGTTCAGATTCAATAGAATAACCTTGCTTGGGTCACTTGTAAATAAAGAAATGCACAAATTAATCTGTGAGAGAACTTTCAGTATAATTTTGGTGTTGGAAAAATTTAGTCTAGGCTCTGGCTCCTCGACGTCCCATGGGTTCTTTATATTTTCTTCTTCAAATACTACAACTCATTTATATTAAAAATGAGTGACTGACTGTAGCCTAAATGTTAACCCGTGAGAAGGGGAAGCAATTTGACATCGGTCAGGCTCCTAGAATCACACATCGAATATGGTCACAAGTTTGCCTACATGTCAGTCTGATCATGAGTTCTCACCAGGAGATAAACTAATTGCATAATTCCTGTCTTGGGTGACATTTAAATTTGCCTGAGAGGAGCCATATGGAAATAAGATGCAAAACTCTCAAGATGAAATCCAAAGTGACTCCTGAATGTGGCTTGTAATTCAGTGGCCTTTTGGGAGAACTTTGTAGGTGGATCTGGCTTGCTTCCCAGTGGGTTCATTTGTTACTCAGAGTGATAACAATGTTTGGCTTTGATTTACTTTGTGTTGTTTTTTCTTTGAAAGATAAAGCAATAGTGAGGGCAAACTCTGATATTAACATATTAATATCTACTTTTACATTTGTGTGTTTATCTCTTTTAAGTGTCTTGCTTTTGGAAACAGCTGGTTAAACTCTGGGTTTTGTATTTGAAATACTTTGTTTAGTTTACAACCATGTCCTATATATTTTCCCCACTTTTTTTTCTTTCTTTATTTCTTTCTTTTTCTTCTTTTCTTTTTTCTTTTTTCTTTTTTTTTTAAGTTTTCTAGGGATATTTTTGTGTTGCCTATCCTGGGAAGATCTGTGTTTCCATTTATCAACACAAATGGCAAGCTAGGGACCATTTAAAGTAGCGTTGTTTGTTTGTTTGTTTGTTTTTGGTGAATAAAGCCAATCTCCTTATTCTGTTATGTTAAAAGTATATTATCTTTTTATTGGCAGTTAGTCTGACTAGGTCTGTTTTCTGTCTTAGCAACCTCAGAGCAGCCCCATTTGCTTACTGTGTAGAGAATTACAAAATCATTAAGGGTGGGGCTGCACCAGCTGACTTACAGTACAAACCATTTCTCAAAATAACCACAACAGTGCAACACTGATGTGCAATTTACGTCACAGTATGTTTTTATGAAATAGTTTGTGGCATTTTCATTTCTATTCCGGATGGAATCTTGTTCTCTCTCCCTTTTAATGAGGCATTTAATTTATTTTTGTTATTAATATTTTCCACTCCACATCTTGGCGTGTCTCCAGTTTAACAGCTTTGATGGGGGGGGGTGGCAGGGAGCAAACAAAAAAACCCAACTGATTTTCTCTTACTTGACTCTAACATCAGTTTAACTGCAAATGTGTTTTCCCCTTTGATGTGTACTAACTTTAAGTACTAAGCTTACTGTGTTACGTGAGATTTAGACAGATAGTGGGACACATTACACATTTACACTGAGCTATAACCACGAATTGATAAAGTTGATATACAACTTTGGAATTTTAAACACTTTCAGCCAATTCAAGCTATTTAGTCATATACCCTGCTGCATTTTCCTTTTACAAATGTCTTTCTGTATAATGTCCTGTAATTAGAACAGGAAATCATTGAGTAACTGTAAGATGAATAAGAGCACTTACACTGAAAGGAAAATTACCTTCCGAGAAATTATATTCTTTTTTTTTTCCCTTCATGTTACAATGTTGGTAATGATAGTAACAGCTGTAGCTGCTGTTATCTGTAGAATTTACATGCTTGGGTTTTCTGAAATAAAAAAATTCATTTTCAGTAATAATCAAAGATGAATGGACAGAAAATAGGAAATGCCTGAGTATGACAAATATTCTGTGTCACAACAGAGCAGCAATTAAATGGAAACTTCAATATAATTGTCAATAGCAGTAAGAATTGGAACAGTGCCAGGTGTATAAAGTTGGTGCTTTGGCTTTGGTTACTGCTAGGAGAATGGCAAAAAGTATAAAGCTTTGAGAAAGGAATGTCTAATGTAATAAAGTAACAGAAGGAAGCATAAATCATTGTGAGAGTCACTCATATTGACATTATTTTACTTAAATTGTTTCAGAACTAGACATCAAGTTTTTATAACATGGGCAAATTCATATTTGCTTGGGGAAAAAAAGGGTGAAAACTCTATGTTGTCTTTGAAGCATGAGGGACCTTGTATATCAAATTTAGCCTTCATCATATTTGGAATCTTTTAAGTGAAAATCTTTACATGTTTGTTTCTGTTGGCATCTGAGTGCATTTGCCCTAATACGATTAAGGGAACTAAAGGGCAAAATACTTGGCAGATTTTTTAGTTGAGGTAATTAGGTGCAGGAAGGAACATGCATATTTTTTCCACCAGGCTCTATAAAATCCTGGTGCACAGGGTTTTTTAAAGATTTTTTTTAAGCTTACTGATGTGAGAAGTAGATTATAGTGGTTTTCAGTAAGCATAATAGTGTGATGTTTCCAAAAGAAGCCTCCTTCCCTCCCCTCAGAATGGAAAAGAAAGTTACATTTCTAAATTGTCATGTAAGAGAGAAAAGCACATTTCTATGGAATTTATGTTTTCAGCCTTCTGTTCATTTGGCCACCATTAAAAATATAGCATTATGGATATTTGAAAGTCAATGCTCCATTAATTCATTGTGTTTGCTATTTCATGCATCTCTTTTTGTACAAAGACAACTTGAGCAAAGTGCTATTCAGAATGAATGCCTGCTCTGACCCTCTCCCCCACCCCCTCCCCACCCCCAGCCTGACTCTGAGGATTAAGCAATGGTATACAGTTACTGTTTGACAAGTCTGGGTGGAGTCTCATGTTATAATTACAGTTTCTCTGTGGAATTCTGTTTTGGACTTTGAAAATATATAAATAAGTGAAAAATTGACATTGAGAGAGGTTAACAAAACGTGTAATTATGATATAAGCACAGGATTAGAGTAATTTTGGTTGAGTATTACAAGCAGTGTACTTTAGGTATTAACTTTTAATAGGCAAAGTTCTTTTTATTGAAGTTAAAATGAGGCTTGGTAAATTTGGGTCTCCTATTCTGTTTGAATATTTCATTTAAAAATAAGCATGTTCACATTTTTTTGTGGGGAGGGGGAATTGAGGAATGAGATGGCATTTTAATAGAATATCATAATTGTAGTTTAAAATGTCAGTCTTGAGTACCAGCAATTTATTGCTGATCATTTTCTGTTGAATGAAATCAAGTAAAGTATATATGACCCAACCAACTACAACCACCTTGAATGTGTTAGAATAATACTCCTTGGAGAACTGCTTTGATATTTTTTCCTATGTGGGTGTGGTTGAAAGAAAATCTTTGTTCCAGGAACACTTTGTTTGTCTTTTGCTAAACAAATGTACAATTTATCCATTCTTTATTCATTCTTAGATTTATCAGATAGACCTCTCATGAATTAGAATGGGGAAAATGTCTTACATAGCATTTATTGGCTGCCCTTGTTTCATGAGTAACTTTGCCTAGGACTATTTGTTTATGTTTATGTGAAATGTAAGCAGGAAAGGAGTAGCTAAGGAATTTAAATAAGAATTTTTGAGAGGATAATTTGGCTTT
Source organism: Pedetes capensis (assembly GCA_007922755.1). Lineage (NCBI taxonomy): Eukaryota > Metazoa > Chordata > Mammalia > Rodentia > Pedetidae > Pedetes > Pedetes capensis. The sequence goes on along the minus strand of VMDO01000299.1, from coordinate 108,987 downwards.
ATTTGTTTCTCAGTGTACTGGGGCAACATAAAACATGCCAGCCATTGAAAATTTAATATTCTTGTAGCTATATCAGGGGGAGGCTACTTTAATATGAGGCTTAGGAAGCAGTTACAGGATGATGGACTTTTAGATCTGAAAGTCTCTCCCAAAGTCATAATTTTATACTCTGTTGTACACACCTATACTATTAAAGTGACCATACTTCGTCTTGTGGAAAAAAAAAAGTCTCTGTGGTAAAATAAACATATCTGCTTAAAGTATAAAGAAGAGATTCAGGGTGCCTTTGCTCCATGAGACTTATACTTGGCAGACTTGGTTCTTCCAGGTCTGACCTTTCTTTTGCATCTTGTCTTTATTCTGACCTAGTATTCTCTGTTAACTTCCATAAGAGTCCTGAGGGTCTCATGGGCTTTCTCTGGTTTTGTAAATATGAAAGGCAGTTCCCCCTGGGAGGTATCGATATGTATATCTAATATATATAATATATATTCTAATATATGTAATTATATATATATTCTAATTTGTTGTTGTTGTTAGGTGCCGTCGAGTCGGTATGCGACTCATAGCGACCCTCTGTACAACAGGGGAAACACTATTGTCAGTGCTTCTCTGCTATTCATAGGGTTTTCAATGGCAGATTGATTTTTGGGAGGGGGTTGCCAGGTCCTTCTCCCAAGCCTACAGCACCTCGTGTTCCCAGGCGGTCTCCTATCCAGGTACTAACCAGGCCCGACCCTGCTTAGCTTCCGAGATCTGATGGGATCGGATGCCACAGGGCTACAGCTGTAGACTATATTCTAATTACAAGGTTGAAAATTTGCCTCTATCTATTTAGGTTAATCCCAGAATTCTGGTCCAAATGGGTGGTTCTGTTCAGAAGCAGCAAAGTTATCACAATTTTTATGTTAGCATCACTACTCACTGTCACATTAGACAAGATCCCAGCTGTGCCTGTAGCCTTCAAGTGTGGAAAAAGTTTAATGAGAGCCAGGAGTAAGGCTTGAAAAACATAGAATTGGTGCTATTTCCTATCACATGGGTAGAAAGTTGATACACACGAAAAATGCATCAATAATGATAAACCTTTACAATGAGAATTGCAGTGCTCCAAAATAATAAAAAAACACCTTATAACTGACTGGCTTCTACAGTTTCTCTACAGTGAAACAGAATTCCCATAGGGCCATTATCCTCATCCCTAATATTAAATCTCTATTATTGTTATTACTACTATCATTATTTGAAACATTTTGCCATAGTGAAAAGTTGATTAAACTTGAATTAAAAGATTGAGTAATAGTCTCACCTCCATCACTTTCTAGCTTTTACAGATCCTGAACTGGTCAGTGGAGTGTCTCAACTTCAGTTTTCCCACCTCCAAACTGAGGAATTTTAATTAGTAATATTTCTAATAGGGTTGTTGTGAGGAACAAAAGATACATTATGTGAAATGCTTCCAGAAATTTTAGTGTTTTATTATCAAGTACAGGAAATAGCATTAGTAGTTACTCTACTTTTTTAACAGGAAAACAGTCCCACAGTCCTCATATTTTTAGTTAAGAAGGTTTTTCTTTTTTCACTTGCTATCTTCTGTGATACCTGCAACAATCCTGAAAAAGTGCCATGGAGTAGAAAACTACATCTTGTATCATGTTCTAGTTACTAGGGCTTTAGAAGGGAAAAAGGATGAAAAAATATGTATCTGTCAACTGTGTGCAAGTACATAGGTGTGTGTGTGTGTGTGTGTGTGTGTGTGTGTGTGTGTGTGCGTGTGAGAGAGAGAGAGAGAGACAACTATATCTGACAACTGTATAAACATGTAACTTATGTTGTTGTTATTGTTGTTGTTGCTGTTAGAGCCATATCTGACTCCTAGAGACCCTCGTAGGGTTTTCAGTGGCTGTATGTACATTTAGGTACTTATGTATGTTAATATAATATGTAATACATAATAAATTAGATATAAGTGATATAGTATATAGTATATATTATGTATATTACATATAATACTATGCATATTATATAAATATGTATCTTTATGTATTATATATTTTAAATACATTATATATGTGTATATATATGTGTATATATACATATATATTTCAAAACCCAAGCTAAGTAAGTTATAATAAGTGTATATAAAAACCTGAACTCACACTCAGAATTAATGGTTTCAAAGTTTAGTGTGCATGAGCTAGCTGAGATACCTGTTAAAGACATAAATTCCTGGGTCCCAGCCTTAAGGATTGTGAGTCCATCGCTCTTGGTGACACCCCAGAGTCCACTTTTTCACAGGCATTCTTTGTGATTCTGATGTTGGCAGCCCCAGGACCACTCTTAAGAGATATTGTCTCCAGAATGAATATAATGCTAGCATGCTTTTCCATGAGTTGAGAGTAGAAGGAACTTGCTGTTTTTCATTCAACAAAAAGAGAAGGTTCATGCTAGGCTGGTATTTTAGGAATTGCATGAAGGAAAGAGGAATAAATATTGTGAGCTAGGATGAAGTAGAGAGAGAAGAAAAGGGACATGGCTAACCACAGAGGATTGCCAGGGAGCTGACTCCCTTCAGAACAGAGAATTAGGAAGAGGTTAGAGATGGCATCATCATGGAACATGGTCAGGGGAAAGAAGAAAGTGAAGTGGGCCCAGGTAATATTGTCTTTCATGAAACCAACTGTGAAGGATCTGTTCTTTCACCCTCATTTGACCTGAAAAGCACAATTTCCTCCATTTTATTTCAATAAGAGCGTGTGGAGAGACTGCTGTGACGGCCCCCTGCACAAAAGTCACTGGTACCACCAAAGTAGAATCTTGGAATCATCAGATATTTGCACAGTATTTACTATGTATAGAAGATGGTATTAGGTGCTGAGCATGCTAAATGGAGTAAGTTCACGGTTATACTCCTCTTTTCTTCACAGTGTCCTGGAAAAAGTACAGTACTGTAATATAAATAGAGTGTAACAATGCCAACCACATATTGAGAACTACTTCTTGAAATAGCACTTACATACTGTGGACTTCTGACAATGTCTGATGAACATTTCCATGAAAACTTTTTGGGTTTTAACAATAACAAGCACAGATCTGAACCCCAAATTTGTCTTAGTGTCTTGATCTCTTACAAGAATCTCAAATTGAAATATCTTGGGACATCTATCAGCATTGCAAAACCAGCTTTCATTTGAGGACTTGCCTTCAATGTAAACATACTTCCTTTTAGTTAAGTGTGCCATCTGATGAAGTGGCTGCCCACAAACCAGGCAAGAGTTTAAGAAATGTAAGCCATTAAAAGATGTCATGTTGCAAGCAGCAAAACATCTCCATTCATGGAGAAGCCTTCAGCCTGAGGAACTAAGTGAACATAATTAGCACTACATCTGGGTATTGGCCTCCTCTCTGCACAGGTCAGGTGTGCACCTTCCATTGGTACTGGTTATGTTCCATCATTATGTTCTGCCCTTACTCATTTGTCTCCCACTGGTTACCAGATGGCCACGATAATGTTGGTATCCTTAACAACTGTCTTGTCCAATTCCCTGCAGTATGGTAAGGCCTCAAAATATTGAGTGTTTTCACTTTGGATAAGCAAGTGACAAGTCTGGGAAATGCTTACAACTGTTCTGATGGTATGGTTATGGAGAATGATGGCAAAGTGGCTCGTGGAGCCTAAATTTAGCTTGACGTTTTGCAGGTGGCAGGCTATCAAAGTGGGGTGTTCACCATTTCCAGAGGATTCGTCCATGATTAATCTGGTTTCTGTAAATGCACATAAAATATAGTGAGGCACAAATAAGTATTAAGGTCTTTGTAAGAGGAAGATTCACTAAATTTTCTGAAATGTTCTCCTGAGTTAACTTGGTTCTGATGGAACTCTCTCACAAGGATGCTTGGGGAGCCCTCTCACCATAGTTCTCTGACATGTGCCAAGTTACCAGATGGATTTAAGGAACATTAAAAGATAGTGGGGTATGGGTGTGGGGAGGATGGAAAAGGTAGATGTATCAATCAAGTTGGGATAGGCCACACTGCAATAACAAATGACCCTAAAATTCTAATCATTTAAAAATAACCAGAGTTTGTTTTCTGCGTATGTGGTGCATCTATTTTGGAAGAACCAGAGGTTCTGCTCCATGTTGTTTTTACTCTAAGATCCAATCTGGCAGAGTAGCTGCTATCTGAGCATTACAGATGGCCAGAACAAAGACAAAGTGAGACTGTAGTCCGTGACACACTGGCTGTTAAAGCAGCCACCACTTCTGTCATATTTAATTGGCCAAAACAAGTCACAAGCTCCTCAACTCCCAAGAGGATGGGAAGCATAGCTTTTCCCCTGGCTCATCAGGAGAACAGGAAATATTTGCTGAATAACACTAATGACCCTAGAGCAGATGATAATGCTCTTTGGACCTATGGACAACTCTTTAGCGCCAAATGACCTTTTTGGAGGCCCCAAGTGCTGAAAAATTACATGATCCGATATAAAAGTAATACCAAATTGTGGAAATAAGTGTAAAGAAACACAAAGATTCTTATTCTTCCTGCCATGATGACTTCAATGCTTCAAAAAATAGATTCTCTTGAAACAGTTTTTTGGTTCTGCTGGTCACCAGTGACAAAAAAACCATCACTTAATATGTCTTCGGAGCCATCCTACCTTCTTTTCTCTACAAAGAGGTTACACTCAGCAGGTAGCCTGCAGCTTTGGGGATGGAAATCCAGAGTGGTGGGAGGGGGTCGGGAGGATGTTGGCATTGCCAGAATGGGATAAAGATGAATTGGGATAAGGGCCTAGTACAAAACAAGAAGTGATTGTTGAACTTGTGCCATGACCATGTGAGTTCTTTATTGGAGGGAAGAGGGTAATGGAATTGTTTTCTCTTCTGTCTAGGGGAGGATGAGGAAGAAACCAACGTGATTGTTCTCAGCTACCCTCAGTACTGCCGCTACCGCTCTATGCTGAAGCGCATCCAGGATAAGCCATCTTCCATTCTAACAGACCAGTTTGCATTAGCCCTGGGGGGCATCGCTGTGGTCAGCAGGAACCCCCAGATCCTGTACTGTCGGGACACCTTTGACCACCCCACTCTCATAGAAAACGAGAGTATATGTGATGAGTTTGGTGAGTTGCTGTTGTTGTTTTTTCTGCCTGAAACTTGTGTGCATGAGTTGTTGTTTTTAGTTCTTGTGAAGAGCAATGAGGGGGAACAGGGTTTATTTTCACAAACCTCCTGTGCCACCCCGCCCCTCCCATCCCCCATATTATTGCGGCATAAGGCGTCATTTCTTTCTTGGCAGCCTCTTTTTACCACAGGTAAAAGATTATTTAGAATTTGTTGTTCAGTATGGAGTCACAAGTTGCTCAGTTGACCTTGACATTGGACTTTAGAACAAGAAACTTTCATGTTCTTTCTAAAAAGGCTGTGGCTATTCAGATACTGTTTTTTTTTTAAGTGAATTTAGCTGATCACTCCATGTTATAAGGTATTATAACAAGGCTCGAATTACAACCACTTAAGCACCATAAAGTGGATAGATAGGTTCCCATGTCCCTGAATTTTTTCCACACATATACACACACATACAATCACACACATGCACAATGTCCCCCAAAGATGGATATGTGCACACATATTTTTATCTGCATCTCTGCCTGGCTCATTGGTTATGTGCCTCTATGAACAGAGAGGCTGAGGGAGAAGATACCACATCTCAGTTTGAGAAACCTTGCACGGTGCAGTGTCTGACCAGAGGCAAAACAAGACAGTTGTTCTCTTGTACCTTCATGTCCCCATCCATCCATTGAAGAAACCAGATCATATCAGTGGTTCTACACAGACTAGAAATTCCTATACTTACAGAGGAATGAACCCCCCCACACACACATGTACATACCCCTTGTCTGTAATCCTACCATACATGGGTTGATGGAGCGCTGTAGAGTCCTCCATGGGCATGAGGTCGAGAAGAGGTTGACACCCCTGGCCTAGAAAGAGCACTGGATCCCTTTGAGCTGGAACATTCCAAGATTCCATTGGCTTAGATTTCCCCAAGGATCCCTAGTTTGCAGGTTATTCGAGTTGAAGTTACCACGCTTAACCATGATAGACCTCTGCATGGTTTTGGGAGTCTGCTGTGGCCTCTCAAGTTCAGTTCACACTCCAGCAGCCCTGTTGTGGTTCCTGGAGGGATTTTGTAAGTTGATTTGTGAGCAGAGGAGGAGCCAGGTGAGGGGTGAGATCTGATGATCCAAGCAGGAAGGGAAGAGGGGGAGGCAGAGGGACAAAAAGATCTAAGCTCCTTGCAGCCCAAAGGCCATGATTTTTTTTTTATAAATTGTTTTTTCAGATGTCTTTCACAACACTGACTTATCAGATGACCCAATCTGTAAGAGGGGAATAGTGTTTGTGCAAGTTATATTGTCCTTCTTCAAAGAAATATTTTAACTATCATATTCTTAATATTCAAACTATCTTTTTATTTAAGCAGACAAATACATTCAGTCCATTTTTAAAGTACCCTCTTTTTTCCAATCAGCATTTATATGTCTTCCCATTTCAATTGAAAATCTTCATCTGCATCCCTGCTCCCAAACCGTATGTCCTATTTGCTGTCCAAGAGGTCTCTAAACTCCTGACACAGAATCAAACTGAAAGAATGCTTTCCCTCATTTAAGAGTTTCAAAATTAGAGTTTCACAATGCAATATAATGAAAAAAATGTTTTAACCTTTTTGGCTAATTTGAGAGTTATTAGTCATTGAGTTTCAAAGCTGTTACATCTAGAATTGGTAATAGAAAGTAGTTCCAATTCAACAGTGATCACAATGGTTGTTAAGTGTTACTAAATTGGTTTTAAATGTTCTTACAAACACAGGCATCTGACTTTTAAATGTTTTCCTGAAATTTCTTCTAGTATAGCAAATTTTAAGGCTGCCTTTCTTCCCTAGCCTCTTAAAGTAAAAGCTTTCTTTTGGAATAATGGTACCTTTAAAGAGCTTCTACAAGGCTAGCTTAATAATTAAAATATTAGACTTTTTTCTTTGAGTTTATACTTCAAATAGTTTGTACTTCTTAAAGTAGTTCATGTTAGCAAGTGAACAAAAAAGCTTATTTTGACCTGATTTGAGAACTTTCACCAGCACACCTCCCCCACCTCCCAGTTTTGGTCACACATCTAAATTTTCAGAGAACACCCTTTTAAACCTCCAACTGGTTGTATTTGAAATTGACATGGGTTAAAGTGTTTGTTAAAAATGTAGCAGTTTCTCCAACCAACTAACAGTTGGTGGAAGAACATAAATTTAATTAGTGACTAGCATTAAACAAATGTTCCTAATATTAAACACTGCCAGATGACTGAAACACTTCTGTCGGATTACCAAGGGTGCCAGGGGCCCACAGATGAATTTTCTATGCAGTATATATTCTGGTCCACACATTTGGTGACTTCAGTAATTGGTCAAATGTAATTTAGGTAACAGTATGCCTAGGCTGTAAAAATCAAATTTTATTAGGCATATCACCAGGTGGATGCATGGTAGAGCTGATGGCAAGGACTTTATAGCATTTAGCAGCTACACCTTTGACACATGAAATTCATAAATTGCCATAAAATACCTCTAAGGTCCTTCTGAAAAGGACAGTGTCTGCTTTCTTATGATTGAATAATGTTTATTTTATTAACTAATACACTTTTCGCTTTCTTCTATTAAATGGGATTATGGAGTGGGGGTAGGAGAGGTGTGCAAAAGAGAAATAAAACATGATCTTCACTTGTTTTGAGGATTTGAAATCTAATTGGAGAAGGCAGGATTATCGTACCTGAAAGGTTAACTAATGTTATATAAGAAAGTCAATGAAGCTTGGCTCGGTGGTATACGCCTGTAATCCTAGCGACTTGGGAGGCAGAGGCAGGAGGATCGCAAGTTCCAGAACAGAGGCAGTCTATGTAATTTAGTGAAACCCTGTCTCAAAAGGTTAAAAAAAAAGAAAGAAAAAAGAAAAAGAAAAAAAGAAAAGGGCTGGGGATGCAACTCAGTGGTACAGCACTTGAAAAGCATGCAAGCCTGAGGCCCTGAGTTCAACCCCCAGTACCACAAAAAAAAAAAAAAGCAAGTCAGTGATTAAATATTTGTTGAGCATCGCAGAAAGCAAGTGCAGTAAGAATTTATCAGTGAGTGGGATGGTTGGGGTAGAGATACAGTCAGGGTGAGGGGTCTGGCAAAGGCTCATGGGAAAGGCAGCATTTGATCTGGGTTTTAAAGGTATAGATCTGGCTTTTAGGAAATGGTTGGACAGGTGTAGATTGTTGAAAAACTCTTGTCCTGACTCTCCATGTTAGAAATTGGCTGCCTTGAACCTGGTCAACTGTTGGTCATGCATTGATTTGTGAGTACTCCCAAGGTGCGTTTTATAAGTGGCCCAGTGCCCTCTCTACCCATGAGACCTGAATGTGAGCTGATGGATCAGGCCTAAGAATAGCCCAGGCTGTTGGAACTAGCCTTCTTTCTTGGACAGCGATGAGCCCACATTTTCTCCAGGTGCTACCTTGATGGCTTAACTGCATTCCCTTGTATTCATCTCTGAAAAGAGACTTTACTCTGTGGGACAACTTTGCCCAACTATCCAGACAGCTCCCCCTTCTCTGAGGTTTTAATGTTGTCCACTGAATAACAAGTTTAATTGAACAATAAAAGTAAGGCTTTTAAATCTACAGTGAGTCCCTGTAAATAAATTCTCCGTGGAATTTTATGAAGCTGTTTAGTGAAAAGTTTGATTAGAAACTATTAAAGAAAAATAGAAAAGATGAAATTTCATCATTTAATCCGACATTCCAGTAGTGTCATTTTGATTATTATTTACATTGAGACATTCAGAATAGAGTAAATACATCCTGGTTTTAATTAACTATCTTCCTTACTTGGGAAAGGTTATTTTAGGCTTGAAGGATTTTGATAGCATACCATCTGCTTTCTTCACTGTATTTTATTCAAGTCCCTTCCTTGCTTACAGCACTGTGGAATGTCTAAACCTATGACATAGCCATAGATTGAATCATATAAATGGCAGGTGATTAAAAATCTTCAGCCTCCACACCCTGCCTGCGTCCTTTCATGTTGTCGGTTACACTGCTCTCCAGGTAATAGGTTCTTTTAGTACAAAAAAATTGACTATTTTTAAAACTAAAGCATTGGACTCCCCATTAAAGCATTAATGAAAACTCATTGTATTACACATGCAGTTAGGAAATGAGATTATAATAACAATGAGGGGAACATGACATGAATGGCAATTTTTCTTCATAAAAATCTTTACCCTCTGCGTAATTCCTAGCCCCGCTGTCCTGTTAGAATCTCCTGACATAAGGCATTCTCCAACACTCCCCTACTTTGCTTTTACTTCTTTTTGTAATGATTCCTCTTCTGTAAAATGCACAGCCATTTACATTGTCTTATTGTCTATGCTGTAGAGAAAACACATGCAGGCAAACATTTTATCTATTTTTGCTGCTGTTAAATCAATAAAATGTCCATTACTTTTTAAGGCACATTTTTCTTTTTCCTCCTTCTCCTCCTCCTCCTCCTCCTCCTCCTTCTTCTTCTTTTGGTGATACTTGAGAGTTGAACCCAGGGTCTCACACGTACTTTGCTAGCGCTCTATCACTAGGCTGCATCCCCCGCCCATTTTTTTTTTTATGTTGAGTCAGGGTCTTCTTGCTAAGTTATACAGGTTGCCTCTGTCATTGCACTGGAGATCCTCCTGCCTCTGCCTCCTGAGTCAGTGGGATTCCAGGCTTGTGACACTGTGCTCCACCTATAATGCACAGCTTACAATAATAACACACAGATTGATTTCATGTGTGTGCCGTTTTGACAGCTAAATTCAAACAGAAACACACACAGTAGATCAATGGATAACGTTAAAGTACTGGCTCCTATCAGACAGATATAAGGCAACCTAGTACACAAGGATGAGAGAGAGTCAGTTCTTGAAAGTAGGGAGGACTACATGGCTGACTTAGAGAGTTAGTTTATTTTGGTCTGAGTTTTGAATTGCAAAGAGACATAGGAAGTGAAAGTAGTACTTATAATGTTTTTGGTAGTTGGGGTGTTTGTGGTGGGGTGGAGGATGTTTGACCAGGGAATGGGATGGGGTTAAAGGAAGGCTATAGTCATTCACGTGAACATGAAAGAGATGTGATGGACTGCCATCATGTGTTGATCCATGTGTGGAGGCCACAAGCTGTGGTCTTAGGGAGAAGAATTTGGCCATGTCACTGTCAAGACATATATTCTGCTGTGGGGCCAGAGGAGAGGGCAGTAGAGTGTAGTAAAAAGTATGCCAAACTCACAGGAAAACAGACCAAAGTTAAGGGATAGCTCAACCATTGGATTCTCTCCACCTATGGACAAGTGATATGAGTTCCCTCATTTGCCCCATCAGTAAAATTGGGTAATCACAGCCAACTTGCTTGTTTTCTATTTGCTTGTGTTTTTTTTTTAAACCCTCTTGATAAATGAATGTTCTCTACTATTTCTACTGGTGTCTTAGGTCTTAACCAATTTGTGTTCATCAGCAATGATCCTATTCTTTGAATAATAAAGGAACTCAGTCTCCTAATACTCCTGAAAGGGGGTGTCTTGCTAGAACCTTAATGGAAAAGAAAAGTTGTCTACTTTTACAATGTGTTTTAAAGAAGCTTTTCTGACTTTGCATTGAACTTTGCCTTTCCGTGTTTCCTTTGATTGAAATAACGACATTATAGACAAAAGAAACAAAAGCAAAGGGAGAAACCAGAATACATGAAGGGACAAAACCTCTAATTGTTTTGAAAGAAAACTCAAGACATATAAAATTATTTTAAAGTACAAATGATGAGCTGGACTCTGCCTCTTTCCCCCTAAACAGCACGTTTTGCTGGAAATGAAAGGAAGGCAGTTGTTTTGTTAAGGATCATGGGAATTTGTAAGTGAGTAAACATTTTCTTTCCTTGCCAAAGTAGGTTTCATGGTCACAGTGGATTTCGATGATCAAATGGCTTTGTTCCTGGCCCCTGTCCACATCCAGACGTTTACTGCCTTCCAGCAGTGCCCACCGATCTCCCAAATGATAACAAGACAGACATTTTTCTTTAATTGAAAGCTAGTGGGAAAGGAGTTGTGCTTCTTGTACATTGTCATTTATGCAGAAGACTTTAACATTCAAGGTTCTCACTGCTTCATCATGGAAGTTTGCTACAGGGTCTGTTTATGGCCAAGGCATAGTCTAAGCAAGTCCTGTGTGATACCTTCTCCTTGTTGCCTGTGCTGCCAAAGGAAGGACAAAAAGAATGTTAAGGTCGTGATACAACATAGTGAGGCAAATCCAAATAAATCAGCTGGTGGAGGTGTATCAAATGTGGTCCACAGTACATGTAATGATTAACATATGGGCTCAGCTTCCAGAGCAGTAGACAGAAGTGGGGCTTGAGAGCAGACCTCCTTAGACAGCGGCCCTGGAAGCTAGAACACCATCTCTCTTGGGGATCAAGGAAAAGAATTTTTATGTTACTACTGTAAATTAATTTACAGAGTCATGATCTACAGACTAGGTAGGATTAGTGGATTTCTTTTCTATTTTTGGAACTTGAAAGGAAATTTAAAAATAACTTTGGACTCCTTTTATAGCTGAGTGGAATCAATGAGTTATTAAACATTATCTGGGCTCACGGGTACAATAAACTCTTGTTCACCCTAGAAGAAGGGATTTGTGTCTATACTGGCTAATATTTCACCTAGTATTTCATCTAGAAAACCAAGAAGGTTATATCCCATTGCATTAGCAAGATCAATATATTCCATATTAGGGTGAAACAGATATTTTTATCAATTAAAAAACACATACACTTATCAGGAACAACGAGGCTATTGAAAAATCATAGGCAAATGGACTAGTCAGGGGAAAGGATGTTGGAATGAAGTTCAGAATTAGTCTGCATTTGTTCAATTTAAAAAATCTTCTCAATACTTGAAGATGTTCTTTAATCCTTTTCATTCTATCCTGTCAGGGAACTAGATTGATTTAAGTTCCTTCAACTACAAATGATGTTATTTGGAGATGTCTTAAGCTTAGCACAGTGCCTAACACACAATATATCCTCATTCATTCATTCTTTCATTTAACCAGTGTCAAAATGTAAAGATAACCATGGACCACACAGCACATCATGAAATTGTTTTGAAGACTAAGTAAATACTATTGAAGTAGTCACTGCCAACTGAATCTTTCCTTCTTACATCACCAAAGACAACCATAACCACATATTGGATCCATAGTGGTTCCCCAAAAATACATCTACAAAATTGTTTCATAACTATACTGACTGCTGGGGAAAATGAGGCAGTACCTGAACATCCGAATCTGTTCAGCCTAGAAGTACTTATGTGTCGGCCCTTTGGGTGCAGTGTGTTTCCCCAGACATCATGGGTCTGGCTCCTTCTCATCCTTCGGATCTCAGACCCAATGTCTCCTTGCCAGGGAAATCTTCTCTGACCACCCTTCTTCTGCAAGTCCAGCTCTGTCCCATTACCCAGTATGTTATTATCTTCCCATAGCTCGCCATTATCTGAAATTATCTCCTATAATTATTTATTTACATGTTTATAGTCTGTCTCCCCACACCCCATATACGATGTAAGCTCTTGGTAATGTAAGCAGTGAATGTTCTGTCTTGCTCAGGACTGTGTGCCCAGGGACCACAACAGTACTCAGCACATAGTAGATGTGTAATGAATATTGATTACATAATTGAATGGATACACGTATACTGTGGGTCAGTGCCATTGCTATTCCCCATGCAATGGGGAAGGACATGGAAGCACAGCAAAACTACATGACCAGCAAGAGGTCAGACCAGCATCTAACCTCCATTGTTTGACTCAATATCTGTCCTCTTCCCCCTTCCACATGCTTGCCTCTAGCTCAGACCCTACTCACAAAGAGTTTTCAGGGTGCCTGGCATCAGGCCAAGTGGAAGCAAATAACTAAGCACCAATTTTCTAGGTAAGGAATATATAGTAGGTTTTTTTGTTGGGGGAGGTACTCAGAGGTTGAACCCGGGGCTTTGCACATACTTTGCAAGTGCCCTGTCACTGAATTACACCCCCAACCCTTTTTTACTTTTTTATTATTTATTTATTTATTTATTTATTTATTTATTTTTGTGGTACTGGGGGTTGTACCCAGGGCCTCGTGCCTGAATGCTTTGCAAGGGCTGGACCACTGAGCTGTGCCCCCAGCCCATTTTGTTTTACTTTTTGAGACAGGGTCTCGCTAAGTTATGCAGACTGCCTCTGGTCTCAAACTTGCGATCCTCCTGCGTCCACCTCTCGAGCCACTGGGACTACAGGTGTGCGCCACCACACCTGGCTTTTTACTTTTTATTTTGAGATAAGAGCCTCATTATTACACAGCCTGCCACTGGTCTCAAACTCATGACTCTCCTTTCATCCCTAGTCACTGGGATGACAGGTGTGCGCCACTGTACCCAGGCTACAGTAGGTTCTATGGAGTTTCAGTAGACAGATTGGCATTTGTGAGACTAGTTAGGAAAAACCTGAAGTCATAGCAGGTGTCAGATCCCATCAGATCTCAGAAGCTAAGCAGGGTCGGGCGGGTTGGTCCTTGGATAGGAGGCCCCATGAGAACACCGGGTGCTGTAGGCTTGGGAGAAGGACTTAGAAGCCCACTACCCAAAAAACAATCAACTATTGAAAACCCTATGAACATCAGAGAAGCACTGACAATAGTGTTTTGCCTATTGTACATAGGGTCACTATGAGTCAGATACCGACTCGACAGCACCTAACAATAATCTTTTCCTCCCTGTTGGGCCCTCCCATGACTCCCCTCTCAACAGAGAAGCAGATATGAGGTGAAAGCTCTTTAAGAGCGGAGATGATAAAGAAATTGAAGGGGGCAGATAGTAAACAGCTCTGTGTTCTCATGGGCGCCATAAGACATGGGGTTTGCATGCTGACAGGACTTTGATTATGCACCTCTCTAATTTTCTGCTTAGGATGCACTGGCTTTCCCAACTTGGCATCCTTCTTTAATGAAAAAATTATAGGCCTAATTTCAAAAAATGAAATGTATGCAAGCTTTCCTGCTTCTGTCACTTCTTTATTCCTATAGCACACAAATCATTTCCCTTTTTAAAATTAAATTTTGCTTGCCATGATTTGGTAATGGGTTTTCAAAGGAGGCGGAGTAGCCAAGCTCTTGGCACAAGAGCCAGCTGTGCTGACTGCTCAGGAAATCTTCTCATTGCTGGCTGGCATGGGCCTTGATTCCATCATCTGGGCTTTATACTCCCTGTGGAAGGTGCCTCAGAATTTTCTCCCTCACAATCTCTTCTCTGAATGGCTCTTTTGGCTCCCCATTCACCACCTTGGAGGACTAAAGAACAGATGAGACTTGGGCGGAAAAAGACCAGTGCGATCTATTGCTCCTGTCCATTCATTCATTCATTGAGAATTGACTGGGTTTAAGGCAGAGCTCCAGCACCATTGAGATACTAGCCTCCATTCTCAAGACATTTAAAAAGTCACATTTTGTGAGATAAGACACAGAACAATGGTTCGCTGCAAATATTATTTGTGATCCTCTTAACAGTCCTGCATTTTACCCATAAGCCACCACAGAGAGTGTTAAGCAGCTTCACAGTGTCGCAGACCTAGCATGCTGTGGCTGTAGTTTTGCTGATCCCCTCCAACACACACTTAAGTCTGCTGGACCTCAACAGCATGCTTTTCTGCTCCAAAAAGAGAGGAGCCTGGAGCTAAGAATCGGATATTTTGAGGTTCAAAGGAGATTGTATCTAAGAAAGCTTTGGAAATGGAAAAGTTTTGCCTGTAACTGACCCTGAGGGCATTCTGCTGAGGGCTAAGGAAGGAGGTGAAACTGGAGTTAGAGGAGGCCTGATAGAGGGCCCTGATGGCAGAGGAAGCCTCTCCAACTGGAGCTTGAAGGATTCAAGAAGGAGGAAGTTATTTCAGGTGAGGAGGTGGAAACTGCTCTGGACTTTGAAGCTCAAAGAAAGAGGTTGTGTCCTTTGCCAGTTTTAGCTTTCAGCGGCAACAAAAAGCAGCCTTCAGAAGCAAAACTTTTTTGTCTTTCTGGAAGATACTATGTTTCCCTGATAGACCCTCTGTTCTCTTAGTCCTTCTCTCAGACCTCACTGCAGTTGAGACCTGAAAGATAATTCAATTTATCTCTTATTAAATTGGTTTTGTCCCTTGGGTTTATAAGAACAAAAAGGCAGGAGGCACCAACTTTGTGGATAGTGGGTAAACGGGTGAGGTGTTTGCTTGATTTCCTGCCTCCTTGAAGGGCAGGGAAAGCTGGAAAATGGCATCAGGGTAATCATCTTTAACACCTGGCTCTTTCTTCCCTTCTCCATTACTCAGTACACTTGTTGGGGTTTTGTTGTTGTTTTGTTGTTGCTGTTCCTTCTGCCTGTTATTAAAATTAATAGCTTCACTTGCATTTTTCTTCACTGGACTCTAAGCTTATTGAGGGGGGTAAGAATCATGCTGTACTCATGTTTATAAGAATGTATGTTTGTTGAAAGATATGAAAACCCTGCTAGATTCCAGAGGGCTTCAAACCTCCATCATCTTATCTCCTTTCTTAGATAAGTCAAGTATTTATTGACCTCAGTCTTTAACTTTAGCTAGTGGGGGATTGAATTCTCAAAGGGAAGTGCATAACTCAAAGGGACCGGGTTTTTCTCAACATTTACTTATCTTTTCAAACCCCAGGAGCATTCTTTGTAAGTTGGTCACTGTCTTTGGTTGAAGATTGTTCGTTCGTTATGATGCCTAAAAGACTCTGGTCTGTACAACCTGCAAGGGTGCTCCTCCTTCTTTTCCTCTTTCTCTCTCTCTCTCTCTCTCTTTTCTTTCTTTTTCCTTTTTCTTTCTTCTTTCTTTTTCTTTCTTCTTTGTTTCTCTCTTCCTTCCCTCTTTCTTTCTTTCTTTCTTTCTTTCTTTCTTTCTTTCTTTCTTTCTTTCTCTCTCCTGTCCTCTCCCTCCCTTCCTTCCTTCCCTCCCTTTCTTTCATTTTCTTTCTCTCCCCCCCCCTTATTTATTGATACAGGGTCTTACTGTGTAGCCCAGGCTGACCTCAATCCTCCTGCCTCCACTTCCTAAGTGCTAAGATTACAGTCACGAGCCACCACCATTGAGTTAGGACTAATGGTAACCTATATCCAGAAGTCACTGCACTGACCTTGCAAAGGGTCTAACCTACAGATATCAGAATTCATTGTGAATATCCAGCAAGAGTGACTGGTCCATTAGTGTCAGGGTATTGTCAAGTTCTAATTAAAATGTAGGCTCTGTGGATGGGAACATAATACAGATGACAGTTCAGGCTAGAATCATATCAGAAAGTGTTGAGAAAGAAAAGGCTTAGCCGATATAATGTTCATTAGATGGAAAATGACTTAGTGGATGTGCTGACATCCCAAGAATACTTTATGGATCATTGGCTCACACCACGTTTTTTATGGGTGAAGATGAGACCGTCTGTCTCTCAGAATGATTCTGTGGAAGGTCTTGAATGAGACCGGCCTGAAACACACAGAGTTTAGCAGGTCATACTTGCTTCCTCTCAGTCCCAGGCATGAACATTGTGTCTTTGAAATAAGAGATCAAATATTTTAACAGGGATATTACACTCAATACCAGAAACAGTGCTTTGTCAGGAAGCAGACTCCTGCTTCATTCCCAGAACACACCCCTTTCAGAAAGAGAGAAGACATAGACACTGATTGGCTCATTTGAGGTGTGCCTCAAGATGGCAGATACCATGATATAAGAATCCATTCATCCCACAGGCCTTGAATGAGAAGTTGGAATCTATCTGGATTGGAATAAACCTAAAGATAGTTGTGGAGCCCCATTAAGTTGTATCTCTGACCCCCAATGTTCTGAGCTGAGGAGGTGGCCTCAGAGATGCAGAAAACTGTTGTTCACTGTTCACAAGAGGAATGCCCTACAGGTGAACGAGAGTTCCTCATACTTTTCAAAGTTCCTTCACCTAGTCTTGCCTCTGTACAACTCTGTATTACTGGGGAGACAAGTATTGGGCAGTTCAAGAAACAGATCACATGATTCAGGGGTTAGATGTAGGTGCAGTAGAGGTCAGATTACGATGGGACACAGGCACTGGCTCCTCAGCTTGTGCTCTTAATGCCCACTACTGAGGGGCATAACATCCTAGCTGCCAGATCTTATGCTGCAAACTCTAATTAATTAGAATCTTCTATTAACCACATACCCCCTCTCTCATCTCCTTGGCACGATATTTCAAGGAGGAAAAAATACATAGTAAAAAAACAGCTCATATATTTTTCAAAATATTTTGCTTATTATGAAATTATTTCCATTATAATAGAAAGTGCAAGTGTAGTAATAATAATAATAACAGTAATAATTTACCACTCTTCTATAAGCATGTACCATATATCAGGCCTTATGCTAAGCCCTTTACATACATTAGTTTATTTAAACTTTACAGCCTCATGATGAGGAAACTCATATTAACCATTTCATAAAGAAAGAAACATTGACTAAGAAAGGTTAAATAGGCTCAAAGTCATACTGCTAGAAAGTAGGCAAACTGGATTCCAGTTCAGATCTATCTGGCTTCAAAGCTGGTATGCTTATCCACTCTGATACTACCTCTCTAAATACCACTGATAATCTCATCAATATCTCAAGCCTACTCCATAAATAATCACCAATAATTTCACCAGTATTATCTATTTCCATCTAGTCTTTTGCCAAAGCATTTTTATTTACTTGAGAACATATTATATATAATTTTTATCTTAAAATTTTTAGTTCTTATAAAATAAACATTTCCCATGTCATATTTTATGAATACTCTTAATGATTGCAGAGTATTGCATAAAATGAACTTATCAAAGGTTATATAATCTCTTTCTATTAGATATTTATATCATTTTCTCCATGTTTTTGTTTTGTTATTATTTTGTTAATGTATTCATAACACTGCCATGAACATCTTTGTGCATAAAAGTATCAGCATGTTGATGATTTCCCTAGGAGATTCTAGGAATCTCTTATTTCCAGAATTATTTTCCTTCTAAGCAACAGCAGAAATACCAGATAATCAGAGCCCGCTAGGGATTGAGGTATCTCCTGAATCTTGTATAGCTATGGTTGAGGACACTGAGAACCAGAGTTCAGAGTGAAAATCCGGAGTTTCTTCTGTAATCCCAGAAACTCAGGAGGTGGAGGCGGGAGGATCACAGCTTTCTCTGTAACTTAGTGAGACCCTGTTTCTGAAGTACAACAAGAAAAAGCTTTTTTTTCAGTGAATGCTGGGCTTAGGAAAGAAAGTGAACTAAGGCAAAGACTAAAAATTTGATTATTGGGATCTGGCTCAGACACATTTAGTATTTATGGGTAATGTTTTGTTACCGATATTTTTAATTGACAAATAAAATTGCGTATTTTATCATGTTCAACTCATTGTTTTGAAATATATGTATACATTGTGGAATAGCTCACTCAAGTTAATTAGCATACACATCGCCTTACATACTTTTTTTTTGTGATGAAAACACAATCTACTCATATAGCAATTTTCAAATATACAGTACATTGTGAACTATAGTCACCATGTTGTACAGTAGATCTCTGACTTATTTCTCCTATCTGACTGAAATTTTGTACTCTTTCATGTACATCTCCCAATGACTCCCTATACCATTAGTAACTATTGCACTACTCTCTACTTCTACAAGTACAACTTTTTAAAATTCCACCTATAAGTACTATTATGTGGTATTTGTCTTCCTGTGCCTGGGTTATTTCATAACGTAATGTCTTCCAGATTAATCCATGCTGTTGCAAATGACAAGATTTCCTTTTTTTTTTTTTTTTTCTTGCGGTACTGGGGGTTGAACCCACGGCCTCGTGCTTGCATACTTTGCAAGTGCTGGACCACCAAGCTGCGCCCCCAGCCCATTTTTTGTTTTACTTTTTGAGACAGGGTCTCGCTAAATTGTGCAGACTGGCTCTAGTCTCAAACTTGAGAACCTCCTGCCTCCACCTCCTGAGCCGCTGGGATTACAGGCGTGTGCCACGGCGCCTGGCTAGATTTCCTTATTTTTTTAAGGCTGAATAGTATTCCATTGTGTTTATGAAGCACACTTTCATTATCCATTCATCCATTGATGGACAGTTAGGTCACTTCCATATCTTGACTATGGTGAATGATGCATCAATGGACCTGGGAGTGCCAACAGTTCTTCAATGTTCTCCCAGTAGTGAAATTGCTGGATTGTATGGTAGTTCTTTTTAACTTTTTTAGACCCTCCATACTGTGCAAATATAATGACTGTGCAAATTTACATTACCTGGTTACCAATATTTTAATCACACTTTATGCCTGGTTAAGATTGAAGCTCAGTGATATAAGAACAGTTGAAGTTGCTTACAAGCGTTATGGAAATAGAAGTTTATAAAGTAACTAGTTCCTCCTTCTTTGGTTGCTTCCTCTCAGGGGTATGCAGGAACCGAGCTGCTGCAGGCACAGACATGAGTTAGAATATGGTGAAAAGTAGCAGCAGAAAACAAGATTCTGTTACTTGGGCAATTAGAGGATCAGGTCAAAGGCTTTGCCTAGGTAGAAGTGCAGAGCCGTGATTTTGCAGGGATATACCCTCTTTGCTAGTAATTACCAAGAAGTTAAGAAAAAGCACAATGTACTAGAAAGGGCGCTTGTCTGCAAGTCAAGAGAACTGAATTTTGAATATGACCCTCATACCAATTAGGAGCTTCCAAAACTCAGTGAAGCTTTCTGGGTCTCCATGTCTTATATGTGAAATGAAATGTTGGACCACATTTTTGAGCATTTGTGGATCTCAGGTCCCTTTAAGAATCTAATGAAAGCTGTGACTCTTGCCATAAAAATGTTCATGCAAACATTATTATAATAATGGCTTTGCACAATGTTATTAGCAAAAATTAACATATCAAGCACATGTACACTATTCTGCATATAGTTTTCAGGATTCATAAAGTATGTGAAACCTTAGATTAAGAACCCCTGGAGTGGGTAATCTCTAAAATCCTTTCCTCTTCTGACACATTTACATGCTATCAGTAAAACAAACAAACAAACAACAACAACAACAACAAAAACCAAGGGAGGCATTTCTGACAATTGTCATAAACATTGTACTTCATTAACTAGAATGGCTTACTGAGAAATCTGATGAGTTAAAATATAATGACAGTAGTGAATACCTTTTATTGGGAATTTACCCTGTGTCAAGTACAATGTGTGGTGCCTAAATGGAGTTTGTGTCTCTAAATGGTATCTGTTTCCTGAATTGTGTGTATTTGATATGATTAATCACTACAGGGATAAGTCTAGTGAAACCAACTTTAACATTTATTGGGCACCTACTACTACATCTGCATTGATTCTCCCAGCAATACTTTGAGGGAGGTATCATTATTCCTGTTTTGCAGATGAGAAAACCAAGACACACACCTATTTAAAGGAAGTCATCCAGCACAGCTAGTTAAGTGGGGGAGGGGGATTTGAACCCTGCCCTGTGAACTTCAAAGAGTACTCTTGGAGGTTGCATTGTGCTGCTCTTTTTAGTAGGCAGTTAAGTAGTCTAATTCATTTAAATAGTGATTCTGAGACTCTGACCTGTGCTCAAGGTACCTAGGATTTTTATCTTGTATATACATACAGCAGTGTTCTTCCAGGGAAAACTCAGTACATTCTTCAAATTCACCTGCATAATCTTTGCCTTTCTACTGCAGAATAGTATGCATTTAAACATGACCGTTCACCTTTCTTTATCGGACATCTGATGAGCACCTGCTATAGGCAAGTTGTTAGACTGGAAAAGTTCAGAAGATGATGAGATTTGTGCCTTTCATGCATTCAGGATCAGGACTACAGTTCCATCACTGTGCTTTGCTGGGTCCATTCTCATAGGTCAGGGTGCTGTTGGCAGTTGTTGAATTTACATAGGGCAGACTGCAGCTCTCAGGTCCCATCCAGCCTGCCGCCTGCTGTAGGTTTCTGTTGGGACACTGCCACACTCGGTGCTTGCATCTTGTCAGTGGCTGCTTTTGTGTTATGATAGCCAACTTGACTGTGCCCTACTGAGCTGAAAATATTTACTCTCACCCTTTACAAAAAGATGTCTTGACCCCTGATACAGACCAACTATGTACTATATAGTTCATCAAATCTAAAACCTCATTTCTAAGACACGTCATTTTTATATGTACCGTATCACAGACACCATGAAAAGTGTTGCCAATTATAAGATGCCATCCATTGAGAGAGACACCACCAATTCTGGAGATGTTAAAAGATGAAAAAAAATGTGTGTCTAACAATTGAAATTTAGTACTTTTCAGATGTTTTGGAGACATTAAAAACAAGCTGTGAATATAGATTGTCTCAAAGACATTTTACCCAGCCCATAAGCCACCAGCCTGTTGACTTACCACGAAACTTATAACAATAGGCCATGTGACGGGACTCAGCAAATTAGAAAAGCTAGGGCGTTTTGGCATCTGTCTTCCCAAGGACTGTTGCTAATAATGTGCAGAAGAAATATTTTGGCATTGTCTTCTGATACTATTTTCAATTCCTGTTATTATAAATATTTAGGGTGTTTCAGTACAGTGGGTTGTGTGGCAGTTAAATTGTTAGTTCTTTTATCTTAGGGCTGGAATATTTGAACAGTATGCCTGTTCCTGAAATGTGTTACAAGGCTACATACAAAAGGCTTTGTGGTAGTTTGGAATGGGAAGCTTCTCAGATGTTGCTTATGGTCAGATTCTCACCAGTCTGAAAAATATGCTAATTATATACAAGGCTCTGAGCAGAGAGAGTGAATTCAATATTACAATTGTAAACTTCCTCAAAACAAAAACAGGACACCATGTAAGGGGAAGTGGTGATTAATGCATAAATAGTATGTGCCTTATAAGTGTACACAAAATGCTCATTATGTGTGCACACATTTATAGGCACTCATAAACTGCCCAGAGAGCATCCATGGTTGCAAAAATAAGTCATGGTGCTATGTTTTGTTTTGTTCTCATTTTTTTTCCTTCAAAAATAGAAATATAGGAATTCTGAGTCATGCCACATGTTATTTGGCTAATTCAGCCACAGAGTAAGTTATTAATGACCCCCAGATGTTGTTTGTGGTGACTGGGTATTTTCAGTTGCGGAATAATATTTTCTTTTGTGTGTGTGCACAAGTGATATTTCTTAAGATGCTCTACAAGATCTGAATAAAAGTTTGATGGCAAAACAGTTTGCATGGCCAATGTAATTGCTTCTAAGTGAGCTCTTCATTCTTCACATTTTTAGCTCTAATTGCTTTTTTCCCATATGTCTAAAAATAAATATTTGCAAGTTTTTCATTCTGCTATTCATTGTAATACGTAAAATATTTGTACACTGAGCAAAATTCACTGATAATGTTTGCAATGAGCTATTTAAGGAAAGTAAGGTTTGTGTGGCGAGAGGACATAAAGTATGCTTTTATTAGTATAAATGCCAGAGAAAGCCATTTATCTTATTTTGAAATATTTTTAAAGGAGTGGCCAGATATTTGACCTCTGGGATGATTTAAATAGATTAAGTTGGAAGAAAAGATCCAGCATCAAAAATAGTCTGTTTTGCTACATAGCAGATATTTTAAGTGATCTTTGGAAGATGGCAATTAGTTTTTGATTATCAGGGACAGAGGCCCCTCTATGTAGATTATCCAAGTTCCTGACTTCCTGGGTAGGCCTCTTCTTCCTTCATTTGAGTTTATTCCAGCTCATTAGCACCTCCACCCCAAGGTTGGCAGAGAAAAGGAGAGGAAGACAAAGTGAAATCACTTCTGTTTCTCTTAATGGCCCTTGGAAAGAATACATCATGAATGAAATAGAAACCAGTGGGAAAAATATGCTATCGGATTTTCTGTGTTTTCTTTTATCCTCGTCTTCCTTTGTCGGCACAGATAATCAATATTTGGCTTAAAGACTTTTAAATGAACTCTGTGTTGGAAGGCGTTGCAGTCATAATAGCAATATTTATTCTCTTTACACTCCTAAAGACTGGGTGAATGCCAGAGAAGTAAATATTGCCTGGTCTCTATGTTGGCATGAGATGTGTTCCTGAGCTCCCCCCAACCCCCTCCAAACTTATTCCCAGTCAGCAGTTATGCACAAAGGGTAACAATTTTTATGTACATTCAGATGTCAACACCTGCTTGACCACCATATCATGTGATCATGATATCCTGACCTGGTGAGTTTTGCGTTAATGGAAGTGGCAGACTCGGCCTTCCTCATCATATTCTCTTCTTAATATGTTGCTGTATGTACAGTTCACTCAGAGCAATCTGTGACCAAGGTCTACTTTTATCAGGACAGCTGCTGTATTGATCCCACATCTCCAGGTTGTATTAGACCTACTACATATGACAATAAAGTGATGCTTCAGTGTTTGTTGGACTCAGCCATCTTTTTGATATTTATTCTTTAAGACACACCGGCTACATGAATCTCAAATTTCAGTTCTTTTGGACCACCATGCAGCCTAGAGCTTTGGAACTTTGTTTTGGAAGCCCTTCCATCAATCAGAATACCAAATTTACATTGTTAGGGTCCCCGGAGGTGTCAGAGCTCTGGATTCAGCAATTATTGTGAATAAGAACCTTGCAGCTAGGGTAAGTGCCAACATTCCAAGCGCTAGCACAATGGAAAAGAGAAGTGGTTTATGTTAGAATATGGTCACATTCTTCTGATTAAACCCACTCAAAAAAGACAACATTGTAATATTTTCCAATGACTGTTTATCATGAATTACGTCAGCCTTCGTTTAAATTGCTATTATTTCTTCTTAATGCTTCTCAGTGCTTGCATAATTTATGGTACTGGCAGCCTCGGGACTATGAAATAACCTTTCACAACCACCATACAATAGTAAAGAACATGGCGTTTTTGTTGTTAATTATTATAGGACTCCCTTAACTTTTACAAAGTGACATAAAATATTGTTGAGGTATTTATGGTTCAAGCTACTTTTACATGGATCTATTTTGCTTCTGGCTAGTTCTTAACTAAAGCAATCATTTGTGGTTATTAGGCCGCGGAGATATTATGTCAGAACTGGTTTAAGAGTATTATTATGTATCACATGTCATCCACTACATGTCAGCACTTGAGGCTGTCTTTCAGTAAAAACAAATGTAATTTTAGTTTGTGCTCTTTTAGGGATTGGCGATTTGCAAGCTAACCTGAGTTCATTCAAAGGTGTCCCACCAGTTTGGGAGCCTGTCTCAGCCTCCCTTCATATACTTTTAGTCTCTTTCCTATGGACTTAAGACCTTTCCAAGGCAAACTTTGGCAAAGTTTTGATTCAGAGTGAAAATTTACTTGTAGGGAGCCATAGAATTAGCATTGACTGGTTAATTGCCCACAGCTGAGCTGGTTCTGAGTCCCTGATTTTGTGGGTTTTCATCTAGATTTCTTAGCCAGCAGCACCAGTCGTTATGACCCACTGAAGGGAGGACAGTCCGGGCTCACAACAGAGCCTGCCTCACACATTCAAAGAGGCCACCACACCTTTCTGCAGAGAAGTCTTGGGTCAAAGGTAGTAGAAGCAAAAAGGATGGGAACACGTTTGAGTTTCCACCAAACTGCCCTTCCAAGCAAACTTTGAATTAATATGTCACTCCCCTGGGTCCCAAATACTATGCATATTTTCCAGTCCTTTTTTATTTAAAGCAAGAAAGGAAGGGCGTGCCAGAAAGTTTTACAAAGAATGAAAACACATTAATGACTCATGTGAACAATTACTGATTTTCTGAACATATAATTTCTTAATTACTGTCAACCAAAATAATTTGCATGATAATATTCCTCTTCTTCCATCTGCGTTTAAATGCCATAAAATAGGGATCAAAGAGCCTGTTGGATCAATAATCGGGAAATTCAACCCCTAATTCTTAGGGGATTGATGGGACTCTCACCAAGGATGTTCTTCAGAATAATCCCCTCCCAACACAATGGCAAAATAAGCTCTCCAGTAAAACAAACAGCTTTGAAAAGAGCTCAGGGGCATTTTCTTTAGCTAGAATTCAAGGAGGAAATTGTGACTTTTATGAAACTTGCATAAATTTACATGTATCCTGTCAGAGTTTTAAAATTAGACAACATGCCTGAATGCCCTGGAAATGAGTCTGCCATCCAGATTTAGAGTGCTTTTAGCTTTTTTAATTAAAGACATTTCACAAGCCAACACCAGAGAAGAAGAGAATTAAGCATTACATAAGGACACAGCAAAGTTTGAGATTTAATGAGTGAATATTATGAATTTATAAAGGAGGTAAGAGGTGTGAAAGGAGCAGTTATTGGGAGTCTTCTGCATCTTTTTTTTTTTAAGTGTAAAAAATGGAAGAAGTGAAAAGGCCAAGTTGCCATTTGCTGTAGTCCTCATTCTGGAACTGGTTCAAAGCTCACAGAACTGACTGTGGGATTGTGATGCTTGTTAATGAGCGCTGTGGCAGTGAACTGGGATCATGAGTTTGTCACATGAATATATATATATAATCAGAAGATAGAAGACCAGAGTCGATGCTACAGTGTAGTTGTGAGAAACACAAAACAATCATCCCAAGGACCACAATTATATAGAACTCTGTGCCAAATCCCAGACACATTCATTTTGAATTCTTTAATAACTGCCGCTAGTGAAATACAGTTACTGAACATTGTTTTTAGCTGCACATGTTATACCATTTTAAAAACTTAGACTAAATACTGTCAGCTCATGTTTGCTTTCCTAGCATGTTATTCATTTATTGAGAAATTTGGAATGTTAAACATCTGGGAATAACTTGGTGTGTGCAAAGGCATCTTTAAAATGTGTATATTTCAGAACTTCTTTGGTGTATTTATTTAGAAATATGGAGAAATTCTGTAAACATGTTCTGGAATATATGTAGCATTTAAATATGAAAGAGAAAGTTGGCATAATTGAAAATCAAAATTTCATTTTCTATAAATATTACTCTGTCAGAGGAATGGGTTTCTGAAATTAGAGAATCCAGATATGGTTAGTGAAATTTACTGAGAAGTATCTCTCTTTGCCCTGGACCAAATGTGTGAACCAGAAAAGTCCATCCTGGCTCCTTCTGGAGTGCGATGTAATGTTTATGTCTAAATAAAGGAGTTAATTTATTGCAGCATTTCAAGGCATGAGTTGGAGCCATACAAACCCAATTACATAGATACAACGGAGGGTGGCCAGCTCTCCACCACCGTGGTGTTAATAGCTCCCTGGTTCTGTTCAACAATTAGTCCATGAATTTTATAGCCCATCCTTTAAGAAACTGGCACCATCAGGACAATCATAGGAATGGGAGATGGTACAATATAGAGAGGAATGAGAGAAGAGAAAGCACTAGTGATCTGCAAATGTCTTCCTTTTGGGAAAAGTAGAAATAAGGCCTAGTAGCCCATAGCTCTTTTCAGTTCTTTTAAATTTCACATTTTTGGGCCATTTTAGTAGCTTTAAGCCCCAGGATACCTTACTCCCTCGTATTCTAATACAATGTGTTCTTTGTGATATGAACAGAGTTTATGCATTTGAATTTGCCAGGAGTCCATTGGGCTGGACTAGAGGAACTCTATGATCCTCCAGACACCACTTGTGGAGACACTAAAACCCTGGCTATAGATGAACCTTACATGGTCTTCCAATAAGGGGGCAGTTCTGCTGCATGTTAGCTCACTAGGGCCATGACATCCTTTTAAAAACCTCGCCCTTTTATTTGTGCTTCACAACTCCCGTGACCCCTCACTTGTAACTTCCCTTCTGGGTTTCATGTGATTAGAGGGCCATCACCAAAGAAATATGAAAATTAATAGGCTTTTCTTGAGCAGACATTCCCTGTACCATGTAAAGAATTCACATGACAGAAAAGAAGCAGGAGCATACTTTCTTGAAAGGAAATTGACTTACATGTAAACTATAAATAAACTATAAAAACTCCTTGGCGAATAATCCATACAGATCTGTAACTGTAATTCAAGGTTTAATGTGTTCATTGACAAGGCAGCAAAACACATGAAGCAAGTGCTACTAACTTCCTGTTTGTTTTTCTGGGTTTTTTTGTTTTGTTTTGTTCCAGTGGGGTTTTGTTTGTTTAGTGCCTTCTTTCTTTTGCTTTTTGGATTTCTTTGGGGGAGTGTATTTTGCAGGTTTATTTTGGTTTGGTTTTTGGAGCTCTTCCCTATACTTCCTCCTTCAGCCATCACTCATAGTATATAATTGACCAGCCCTGAAAGAACTATCACTGTTGTCAGAGTTCCATACATGTGTATACATATGACATAGAGTCCTTTTCAGTCAATTCACACTAACTTGACCATGGCATGTTTATACACACATAGGCAAGTCATTGCCACATTTTGAGTCATATTCTTATACCAGAAGAATAAAGTACTAGAGCTGAAAAGATTGTCCAGTTTAAGGTAGATTTGAAATGGTAAGGACTCTAGGGATTTAGATCAGATTGTCAAGTCAGAATAGATTCTTGGTCAGATCCAGAATAAAAAAAAAAAAAAAAAAAGGAAATGAAAGTTCGGTAGCTACGCCTTCACTAGAAGGACTAGCCATGATATGAGATATTAATCAGTGAAGGGACATCATTTTGTAAAATTAATAAGAAAGTTACTTTAGGACAAAGATATTTCTGATTTCCCAATCAAGTCATAAATATTTAATGAATGGTGGCAGTTCTGCCCTGAACCGTGCCCTTGACACATTGGAGAATGCAGCCTATTTGGAAGACTAAGTAAATCTATTTGAACTGATTCATAAAACAAGTTTTGCCTAGAAGAGTAAGGAGCTAGCTATATGATGATAGCTGTATGCAGTTGATAAACGATAACACTGGTGTTCAGGGTGGTTGGAGCAGCTTCCTGAATGATCTTTAACTTTGAGGATGACATAGAAACAGGCATACTTTGGCACACTCATGTTGCCAATAGCTTTGAACCTGATGAGACTGGAGGGGTCATGGAGCCCCTTCGGGCAGACAGTCAGTGCATTTGGTCTTTATAGGCTACTAGGATAAACGAAGCTGTGGGTAAAATAGTTTGAAGAACACAAAACCACTAATCCGCTGAAGTTAAACCTTTGGTTGTTGATTACAAGGGCCATATGGGTAATATTTCACACCAATGTCCACTTCCCAGTCATATTAGCCACAGCAGCTTTTCGCTGGCAAACATGATTCTTGTTTCTCCGCAAGTCAGTTTGAGTGGCCAGAGGGAAATAATGCGAGCCCATGATCACAGATGGAAAAATTCATGGAATAAATGAGATGAAGAGTCTGGAATCAAGCAGCACTTGCCTCAACCACTGCTACTTTTCTTGCATCTAGTGATGGGATGCTGAGCTGGACTCTTCTTGTAGTTCTTAGCGATGAAGCCACCACTTCACCATTGCTGTTGTCTCCTCACTTGTAGAAGTATAAATTTTTAGATAATTTGCCCCAGGTTTTCCTAATGTTTGCTCTCTTTCCTTGTTCATTCTGTTTCTGTCATTGTTGTTTAAGTTACTTAACTTTCCTGAGTTTTCTCCTCTCATGTGCCAGAATAATTAGCTGCTTCCAATGGTTGTCATAGGATTGGCCAAGATTATGTATGGGAAGTGTTTTGCAATGAGCCCCCAGTATAGTTATGTTGAAATAGTAGCAGTTATGTTCAAGGTCACACAGAGATGGAACTGGTAGTGCCCCCTCTCCTGCTTCCACCCTTTTGTGTCTTAAATAAAGGTAAGAGGCTTCTTAGTATCTTCAGCAACATTGGTACAAAGATATGGAAGACACCAATTTAAGTGCTGACCTCACCAGCACAAGTGGCTTCAATTTCAAGCCTTAGTTGCCTTGGCTTTAAAATGAGGATGGTAATTCCCTAAGCACAGAGTATTTTATTCATCCATCCATCTATTCTTCTTTCTGTACAGGCCACTATTCCTCACTATCTTATATACTAGGCACCCTGTTAGGCCCTGAGTAAACCTTACTGAATGAAACAGACCTAAATCCCCTGCCTTCATTAATTCTACAATCTAGGGATGTGAATAGTAAGCAGGCACTTAGCAGGATCTATACATTTGGAGATAGTGAAAGAGAAATGTAGAACTTATGAGACTTAATTTGACTAAAGCACCCCTTGTTGTCTTTGTTGGAGCCCATGGCCACTGTACATGCTCTGTGTCTGAGGTTTAATGGTGACACTCCAATCCTTTTTCTTTGAGGCTTATTTCAGACAGGAGAGTAGAAGGGAGCCTTTCTGTTGGGTTTATAATAGCAATTACAAACTGATAAAAGCAAACCATTCATCAAACGCTCATACCTTCAGACTTTTATCTCTTTGGGTCAAATGTTTCCTGATTGATATTGACTACCATATCTTAAGCAGCTTTGAACAGATAAGAAGCTAGGAAAGAAATCCCTTTGAAGGAGATTTGACAAAATTATGTTTTCTGATAATTTTTTGCCTTTTGGAGGGAGATTCACTTCCCATTGTTCTTATTAAAGAGTACAAAAGTTGCCAAACCATTGACTTGAAGAAAATCCAGAAAAGTTTTCATGGGCAGATATTGACTGCATTCCCACAGGATCCAAATCAGCATCTGTATTGCTATTTTTTTTCTTGGTCTCAAATTGTTTGGAAAGAACTTTCAAAGTACTGAGAATGACCCTGTCCCAAGATATTTAAGCAGAGACAATTATCTAAAGGAAAGACAGCCACTTGGTTACCATATATGAATGTCCAACTGGAAACAGTGCTATAAGTGAAAGTCTTGTAGGCTAAGTATAGTTGGTTTTCATGGAACACTACTTGTAGAAGCAGTGTTCTAAAGAGAGGTAGGGTAGATTTCTGATGAAGGACCCAGTATCCAGCTTTCAATTGAAATGACCATAAGCATTGTAATTAATCAACTATGTACTCAATTATAAAGTATATAATTATATTCTGAACAGTAAAAAGCTTCCTAAAGTGTATATAAATCAATTAAATAGGTGATACAGTAACCAATCACATAAAATTATATTTAATGAGATGTGTCATCTATCATAGTATTTTCCATACACAGTTCTTATCTTACATCTTTTTGATTCATTCCTGCCTTACTTTTACTGCCACAAATCTCACAGTCAAGGAACCTCTATATCTCAGCCGTAGAATTCAGTGACATTATTTTAGGCAGATTCACATGAGTAGCTTTAAAGAGAGTTTGGAGAAGGGTAGATTTCTGGGTCATTTCTAATTGCTTTTTGGAAAGGAAATCTAGATTTGTCTGTCTGTCTTTATTTGTTATAAATTTCCCTACAACAAGCTTAGGCATTTGCCTCTAAGTTATGATCTTTCTGTTGTATCCACAGTTGGCATCTATCTATTGCCTCAGAATTAGCTAGATGACCTATGTTTGTTTGTGTGCTTCCTTCAGTAACTGCTGGATGTTACAGGAGATGTGTAATTAGAAAAACACGCTAAATACAAATCACTCTTGATCAAGTCACTGCATGTTGAGGAATATAGATATAACTTGTGGCCATATTGTAGCTCCTGTATTTATATAAATCCTTCAAGTCTTATACACATACGCAAGCAAGCCATTCCATGCAGGCTGACCCAGAGCCAGTGGAGCTGCTGCAAATGGACAGCCTATTTGCATTTTTAACTGGCATGTTGAAAGGATTTCTAAAATATTTTCATAACTTATATTCCAAAATGGCTTCCACCAAATGGAAGCCCAAGAGGTATTTGTATCTGGGGAAGATTCATGGGAAACTGGGGCCTTGAAATTCTCACAGGTGTCTTGGGATGCATAATAACGAAATAGCTGAGTGACTGCTAAGAGCTGGCTTTGAGATAAGATGGTAGGACCATTCTTGTACCTTCTTCATCACTTCACTTGGGCTCAGATTCCAAGTGGTTTTTCCATTGACAGAGTTAGAAGCATGCTGAGGATCCCCAATCCCTGACAGTCCCAAGTGGGACAACAGGCCAGCACAGAATTGCCAGAGGGAGTGACTCAAAGACCTTCTTGTCTGTGTCACTGGAAAACCTGTGGTTCTTTTGATCCTTCCCTTTCCTGTGTTGCCTGTTAGCAGATACATGCGATGTGTTTGTTCATTTATTTATGTGTCCGGCTGATATGTGTTGATTACATGTAATGGTGTGTGGCCCCCTGTAAGGAGACAGTAGTACAATACAGAGTGCAACACTCTGCTGGCCTTCCAGGCATTCATGTTCTCTTGCAGAGACTCTTGAATTATGCAGTTACAACAGTGAGTAAGTACTGTGATAAAGCTGAGTGTCAGATTCAGAAGACAAAGAGGATATGCTTTTAAATTTTTTTATTGTTATTCCCTTAAACATATTACTGGAACTAATGTAATGGAGGGACTAGCAAATTCTACAAGTAACTAAGTTATTAATCCTACTCTTCCCTTCTGCCTTGTGGGACTGTCAGTTGAGTCAGGGCTTAAAAATGGAGCTTGATGAGATTTGCTCTAAATATGTTGACTAATACCAATTAAATCCCTAAACATCACACACAGATTGATTATGTCTTTTTCACTCTTTTTAAAGACCCAAAGATGCACCTAGTTAATAACCTGCTCCATGTCCTTAATAACGAGTAGGCTAATTAAAAATTGTTTGCCTGCTGAAAATGAACAAATGAAGAGTCATCTATTAACATTGGCAACTTCAGCCCACAGAAGAAGCTGAACATGGGCTGGTGGGAATGAAAGGAGTAATTGTAAGCCTTTTATCACCAAAGATGACATATTCACATGAAGCATCATGTCACAGGAACCAGGAAAGGAGGCTCTTAGCAGAAGGGGTAGCCAGCATTAATGTCCATAACACTGAAGGAAAGAGCAGGGAAAGGCATAGAGTCTGTATTTCCTCTCCATCCCTCCACCTTTCCTGGTCCTCACTGTCCATCAAACCCCATCTTGCCCCAAGTCCCGTGGGCATCTCCTTGAACCCATATCTCCCAAAGGCTGGCAGGATTAGGATCCTCAGCGTGGCCAGGCATTTGTCCCACAGTATCTCCTAAAAAGATGATGGTCCCCTGCTGAGATTCTCTACAGGCAGACAAGACAGGAATTTTCTTAGTTCATAAACTAGTTTTGCTCTTTCTCTGCAATCTAAACCTTTGTCTGTATCCTTCCTGGGAAAGAAACCCTCTCTTCGTTGTATTACCCTTCAGCCTGGCAACTTCTCCTTCCTTCCTACAGATCACAGCTTCACATCACTCCTCCAAGGCGCCTTCCCTTATGTCGCACTGAGGTCAGCTCCCTCGCCATGGTGCTCCCAGAGTTCTAACTCTTGCATTTTTATACCTTTTCCCATCACACCCATTGTCCCTCCCTTTTCTCCTGGCAGCTTTGTGAAAACAAAGGCAAGGAAATCTTGGAAAATACTGTCTCTCCCTTGTGCATCATGCCTATTCTAGGTGACAGGGAATGTTGAAGGAAGGTGTCATTTCTACCTCTGAGTAAACAAACTTGATTCTACCTTCCTAAGAAACAAGAGTTGTGTTTCTTTGGTGACCTAAGAGATATTTGGTCATAAGGCAAATTGGTACCCAAGAAATATTTGTTGAGAATAATTCTTAACTCTACTGTTATATTTACCCTTAGCTAGGAGTAAGCTAAGTTTCCTTTAATGATGGAGAGGACAGAGAGGAGAAGGAACAAGCTTGGGCTTGTGCCTTTCTTGGTCTGAGGGAGTGATGTAAGCACCAAAATACCAGGTTACAATATCGAATGAGCAATCTTCTGTGAAGCCTGTGCCAATTGTCACTGCATTCTGTTTTATAGACTCTGTTCTCATTGGCCACCTTGTCTCAGGGAGCAAAGATAGTATACTGAGGCAGGGTTTCCTGTAGAGGCAAGAAATATGGAGCCAAAAAGATAAACTGTGAAGACATTTGGTCTGAGTCTCAGTGTCTACTCACACTTACTGCCTGTTTGCTCCTGGACAGTTTCTAACTTCATGTTTCAGTTTCCTCAATTTTTAAATTGGCAATAATGATACTACCCATCTCAAGGGGATGTTATATGAGAACTAAATGAAACCAGTTAGCCCAGTGTCTGGCATAAAATATTTGCAAGAGATTTATAATACATACCCCAACTAATCTAAACCAAGAGAGATCTACTAGCCCCCTGCATGACTGTTTGGGATGGCAGTAGGCACACAGAGAGACCTAGCATTTATCTGTCCACAATATTCCAGAGCCATGATGGTCTTGCCTCCATTTTTATTCTCTTCCTCCCCTCCTGCCTACCAAACTCTTGCATACATCACACAGACAGCTCTCAGTTCCTGGTACACCGGGCTCCTTTTATCTCGATGGCTCTGTAAAATTAAGCTTCAAAATTGGGAATCATATTTATGCATTTAATGTATTTTCATCTCTGATAACATCTCTTTTTTGTAAGAGGCTCAATTATCCTCAGTATTTTTCCAAGTTAATTTCAGAGAGAAGACAGATTCTTTGATTGCAATTAACCAAGATGGGATTATATAGCCAAGAAATAGTGGGAATCCAAATGTAAACTCGAAAGCCCACAAGTAATGATAGTAGCAGTAGTGGTAGTAGTGGTGGTGGTAGTAGTAGTAGTAGTAGTAGTAGTAGTAGTAGTAGTTAGTGTTTATATTCTGGTTACTATGTGCCAGACTCTAATCTGAGCCCTGAATCATTCCCCCAGTTTACAAATGAGGAAACTGGTTACCCATGTGAACCAGATAATGGAAAGAGTATAAGACTGGCCTTGTTTGCTCTTAGGACTTGATCCTCATGGAAATTTATGTCTCTCTACTTAATATTAACAAAAAAGAGAGATCACATTGTGACAAATTCTACCCTTGTTTAGTTTAGATGCTTGATTCAATTTATAGAAGTCTTTGTCTTTGTAGCTGATCATGACATTCGAAAGTCAAAAAGAAAAGCATGGGGTAAACACACTATAAAATGAAATGTACGTTTACTGGTAAGAAGCACAGAACATTTGGCATCAGCGGAAAGCTTGGTCTTTGATGTGGAAAATAGAAAAGTTCTTGTTGTTTCCATTTGGGTCAGAGAAAGAGATGATCGCTCTGTGATAAGTTTAGTGGGTTCTGAAGCTTGATGTAATAATTGACAAGCCACAATTTGTCCTGCCCTGAGGACATGCAAGTATGAAATACACATGTCAGGAAAAATGTGGGTAGCGAGGAAGCATACCACAGGAAAAATGGAAAATATTTAAGATGAGTCCCAGTTATCCTGCACATGAGGCTTTGTTACACAGTGAGGCTGCTTACATATTTGAGTGGTGGGCAGAAGAGGAAAGAATGAAGATGAAGATATATAGATGAATAATTTTTGGTTAATTGCCTTACCCTGCAACATACAGAAAGCAACAGCCTTAGCAGCCTTATTCTAGACAGTGGTCTAAGAAAGAAATATTTTATTTTAGGTATGGCAGCATCCTTAGTTTTAAACAGTTTTTCCCTGTTTTGAAAATATTCGCACGATTAATGCCTCTTGCATGTGTTTAACAATAGTTGCCTAGCAACCAGCAAGAAGCATTTTCAGAGTGCAAAGAGTCTAAAAATGAATGAAGAGCAAATATAGTTCAAGTTGCAGCTGAGATGACCGAGTTTCTGATGCCAGTTTGAAAGCATATCCCTCAAGAGCCAGCCAGGGGCCATAGGCTTTAAGAGTAAAGAGATCTCATCTGACATGCTGAAATGTCCTATTCATCTTGGACATTTGCAAAGAGGGAAAATGTAATCTACAAGAAGGACCTCTACACCTAGCTTGGTCCACTTTTCTGCCTTCAAGCGGGATGGCTTCCTACACAATCTCAAATGGATGTGTAGCTAATGGAATTTTGGAAAACTTGTGAGAAGGATTATCACATCTCTTCTGGGAACACAGTTTAGGATCTTATGGTCCTTGGACTGGGCCCATTAGGTAAAGAATATAGGTCAATCAAAAAATTAACCTCATCTCTGCTGGTAAGTGATTGATACCATGGGTTGGCTCCCACAGTCACACATTATTTGAAATGAACAGAACCTAAGAAACCTTTCAGAGCTCAGGACACACATCCAGGCATTCAGAGGTGCCTGCAGGAAAGCTAGAGGAAGAAGGGCAGGTGAAGCCTATAAGAAATTGGGAAGCAAGAGATGCCCATTCACTATCTAAAGAGACAGCTGCTTTTCACTTCCAATCTTTTTCTGTGTTGCAGGAATATGAGCCTAATATTGTCACATCTCTCAACTCTTTGAGAAAAGCCAGATGTCCCTGTTTTTATGTGAAAATCTCATGGTTTTCAATTGATAACATTTTTTAAAATTTGCAAGATAAACGAACTATGCCTGTAGATAGATTTGGTCCACAGACTGCCCAGCATGACTTACTTTATTGCCTAATGAACTCCTAATTATACAAATGGGGCAACTATGGCCTGGAGAGTAAGGACACTCACTCAAAATTGACAAAAATGTCAACTCCTAAAAGTCAAGAACTACATTTATTTTATTTCCAGCTGGTCTAGCACAAATGCAGACATAGGATGTCAATTCAATAAATATTTATTGAATCAATAAATATTGGAATTTAGAAGCAAAGCCAAGACTTGGTTTGACCCATAGAAATAAGAATCTTAAGTGGTTCCTTTTTTCCTTTTCTCCTCTTGACCTGTGTTAACTTCTGCACAGGTTGAATTTGCTATCTCTTTTGCCATGTATGGATTGTTTAAAGTGTGATTTGATTGATAGGAATGTTCTCTTGGAAACCCCAGAAGAGCCTGGAACCCTAATTTGGTCTCACCTTTTTTAAAAGTTAGATTTGTCTATACTGGGCCTCATAACCAGCAGATTGTCTTTCTTCTTGGCCTACTTTTGTAAGTTCTGTCCAATGTGTTGTCTATTTATTGACCTCCTACAATGTGCGGCATCCTCTGTGTGGTGATTCCTGAATATAGGAGATTTAGATGAACTCGGAGACTTGAGCATCAAGTGGCACTTCTCCAAGTACATTTCAGAAACATTCAGCAATTAA
This sequence comes from Pedetes capensis, assembly GCA_007922755.1. Taxonomy (NCBI): domain Eukaryota; kingdom Metazoa; phylum Chordata; class Mammalia; order Rodentia; family Pedetidae; genus Pedetes; species Pedetes capensis. The sequence continues at coordinate 72,773 of VMDO01000299.1, read as the reverse complement.
TTTAGAAAATGGGGATTCTTGACCCCACCCATTTTGGTCACACTTCACTATGTGGTCACTTCCTTTCTTCACAAGACATACTCCCCCCTACTACCAACCCCGTACAGCCATATCCCGGTGGCCTCCAATCCCATCAGATCTCAGAAGCTAAGCAGGGTCAGGCCTGGTTAGTACTTGGATGGGAGACTGCCTGGGAATACCAGGTGCTGTGGGCTTGGGATAAGGACCCGGCAATCCACTCCCAAAAGCAATCAGCCATTGAAAATCCTGTGAATAAGAGAGAAGCACTAACAATATTGTTTTGCCTGTGTACGTAGGGTCAACAACCTAACAATAACCACCAGCAACGCAGTTATTGTCTCTATTTTGGAAGATTTGCCAGCACACACAGCATTTCAGCCTCCAGGAAGGCATGCCAGATGCTTGTGTTAAAATGATATTGAGTTTTCATGCATTTATTCTTTCTCCCTGGGTTCTACAAGGTGTATACCTCTGTGCTGAGGGCTCAGGTGTTTCCAGAGTGTCCATAACTCTCCTCTTAGCCAACTGCTGACTTCTTGAAATGATGTATTACTTCCAAGTGTCTATGCATGTAGTAGTAATAATGATGGCATCTACCATTTTTTGGTGTTTTCTTTGTGCTGAAGAATGTACAAGACATGCTACCTGATGTTGCCTCATTCGTATTTTTTTCTGTATTATAATGTTTCAGGATAGAGACATAACCTGCTTTTGACAAATGGGTAAATTTAGCCCCTGAGAGAGACGATGACTTGCCCAGGATCCTACAGTTGCCTGATCTATAAAGTGAATTCAGAGCCACCTGCTCTCAAAGCTCGTGCCCTCTCTGCTTCCTTGTGAAACATGGGCAGCCAGCAGCAGTTCTGCCAACTTCACCAGTGTTGTGGAGATGACAGAAAAGATGATGTGTCTTCCTTTTTTCATAAGCTAACTCCAAGGGCCATTTTAAATGAAGTGGTTTTGCATGAGGCTATGTTTAATTTCAGGAAGATGTCCTTTGCTGGTGAAGATAATCAGATGTAATGTCATCTGCGGTCTCTGCATGTGTGATTTCATAAAACTGGTGTAGCAGTTTATTATTATAAAATTAGTATAGCATAGAATAAACCTGGGATGCAAGCCAGATGATCCAGAGAATAAAGAGTTATATAAGGTTTTGGAAGCACATGCAGTAGAACACAAGCTCACTGTATTTTCCTCTCAATTGTCTGCTGTTTGTTAATGTTTCCTTTTCAAAATGATTGCATCTCAGTTTAGTAGCGCTTGCCATCTCAGGCTTTATGGTGCCAGGCCTGACATGGTTCCATCCCCTCTGTGCTAAAAATATTGCATGTATATATTCAACCACAGCCCAACATGTTTAGCTAATGGGTTACTCAGGAGCTATGTGCTTATATAATTAAGTGATGTATGCAATTTTGTGTTAACACATTTGCAATGTGTGTTTGTTTCCCTCATGATTGCAATGCTTTATTCTGTGGAAAGTGTGACATTTTAATTCCCGTTGAACAATTTCCTACCTTGATTCACCTTGTTTTTGTGGCAGGGGATTATTTTGTAATCAAGATAAAAGCATTATTTATGAAATTTCTAGACTATCCCATTACCGGGAACTTTTAACTGTAGATCAATCTCCTATTTTATTGATCTTTGCTACACATCCTTATTGGAATTTAAATTCATCTCTACATTGTAGATTTGACCAGACTTTCATCTGCAGGCACAATTTTTTAAGGCAGCTACATAGAGATGAGTTTACTTTAAAAAGTCATTCTCACAAGGCATTGTGGCATACTCCCCAGGGAACTTTTTTTCTCTTAGATTTTGCTGACTTTTTCCCAGTTTATGTGTTCCTTAAGACAGCCAGCATCCCTAGAGCTTTGAGGGTTTTGGCAAAGTAGATCAGATCTATGTGTGCACAGGTAAGGTAAGTTTCTGCTGAGTATGAAAGTGGTTGACAATGGCTGAGTCTCAGAGTTACATAGTAGGAATTAAAATGTGAGTGTATTTGTCTTCCCCTTATTAAAGGTGATCATGCTATAGGTAGTAAGGTGAACCACCAAGGAAAGCCTAGCCACCTTCCTCTCTTCAGAGGTATCTGTTTTCACCAAAAGAACCAGCAGGCAGTGCAGTGTAACAAACATTTACTATGCTCTTATTCAGTACCGGACACTGATTTCAAAACACGATTCAGAACCATTTGCTGAGTAACGGTTTACTGAGCATCTACTATGACAATGCTAGTCTGACCAAGACAGGCATAATCTCTTTAGTGTCTGCTAAGGCTAAGAAGAAGACAGATATCATTTGCATTCACCATGATGGGTGCTAGGATAGAAGAATACCTGATACCGGAGCTACCAAAAAAGGGGTCCTCACCCAGCTGCAGATGAGGGAGAATAAGGAAGCTTTTTAGGGAATGTGATGTCCATTGTGAGCCTAGATCAAGGAGGAGTTGAAAAAGGAAGGCTCTTATCTGAGGAAGCCCAGGAACAAAGGTGCCCAGGTGCAAAGCCCCATGATGTGCTTGGGATCTCCAAGACATTGTTACTGCTAAGGTAACAGGGAGTTCAGTATCCAGGTAGGCTGTGGACCCTTTCTGCCCCAGTGTTCCTGAATTCTCAAAGCCTTTCTTCCCCCTAGGAGGCCTCCTTCAGTTTTTGTTTGTTTGTTTGTTTGTTTTTTTATTGTCTTCCAGCCTAGCCTAAAAAAAGCAAGCAGGTGGCAGACATTGGTGCCAAATGCCAAGTGCAGGCCTGATGGCTTTGTAAGCACTTTCTTTCTAGTCCCTCCCGCATGGGGCTGAGCAAACAGCTGGGCGTGTGGTGCACAGAAGTCCTGCCAGAAGGACCCATGGTCCACCTGCTCCAAGTGAGCTTTCTCGGTTGTATGTTTGGGCATTTCAGCACAATGGGAATGTCTTGTCAGCTTCCATTTGACTTTATTAATTGCAGTTCTTTGGAAAGTGTGGTCTTGGGATGACAGAATTTTCCCTGCAGAGACCCAAGTAGAGGTATTCAGGACCTACTGAAAAGCTACCTGTTGGCCAGTGCAGTGGCACATACCTGTAATCCCAGTGACTTGAGAGGCAGAGGCAGGAAGATGGTGAGTTCAGCCAGAGGCAGCCTGTGTAACTTAGGGAGACCCTATTTCAAAAAGTAAAAAGTGGGCTGGGGGTGCAACTCAATGGTAGAGTGCTTGAAAAGCATGCGTGAGACCCTTCGTTCAAGCCCGCAGTACTGCAACAGAGAGAAAGAGAGCACACGTGAGAGAGCGGGAGAGAGAGAGAAAGAGAGAAAGAGAGAGAGACAGAGGAAGGAAGGAAGGAAGGAAGGAAGGAAGGAAGGAAGGAAGGAGAAAAGCTACCTGCTGCAAAGGCCCTACTGCTAACCCCATGTGGCCAGCAGAAACCAGAATCTTCCCACAGCTCTGCTATGAGCTTGTGACTTTGGGGAATCACAAACTCTCCTAGCCTGCCTTTTCTGATGTGCAGAATGAGTGTTTGGACTGGATAGTGTCTAAAGTTCTCTCAAAGCTATAGAATTCCATCATTGGATAAGTCCTGCAATGAATAATCCCACTGTCATCACGTCTTGGATTCACCAACTCCTAGCAGTGGTCTTTGGTTCCAATCCATTTGTAAAGCCAAGAACCACTTACAGCAACCCATGCTTTGTCACGACTGTCTGGCTGTATATTTTAGAAAGCCATCTACAATAGCCCTCAAATCTAGATTCTCATTTTTTAATTTAGAACAGGAATCAATAAGTCTCTGAATAGCCCTAGACTGTCCGGCAGCGTGGATCAGGTTATTCGTATTATTAGCCATGTTGCAAGAGGCTGTCACCTAGCAGCAGAGCTGCAGTGTTTCCAGGCCCCACCCCCCACCCCCACTTCCCTGAGCCCTGAGGCAGTGGTTAATAATGTTAAAAGAATGTTTTAAAATTGCTCTTCTGTTGATTCCAAAGAGTCGGGGCCCTCACGTGGTTAGAGTCCTGGGCTAGGAGTCAAATTCTAATTTTAATTCCAGCCTCCATGAACGTCTTCTAAACTTCCTCACCATTTAGCAGTGTTTCAGTTTTCCCATCTGCAAAATAGGCAGAAGATACCTTGCTCCTCCGAAATACTTACAGCCTTCTCCACATAGGATTGGCATTGTATTGGGGCAGAATATCATTTTTCATTCCTTAATAGGAATTAAACAAAAGTCCTTTGAGTATGTACCTTGTGTAAATGTCTGTGCTTAAAGGCAGATGAATTTCTGAGGTCAGCAAATACCACCTCCTTCTTTATTATTTTTCTTTTAAAGCTAAACAAGGATAACTAGGGAATTCATTTTCAAATAAAGACATGAAAGAAAGGGTATTTCAGCTTGCACAATAGTACAAAGGAGAACAAGACTCTGCATGTTTTGCTAAAGAACTCACAGCTGTTTAATTTTATAGTAAAATTACTTTGAGAACTTTGATAATTCAAAGACAAAACCAAACAACTGTTGTTACAAAACTGAACTTCCACGTGTGAAGTGGGAAAGCCAAGTTCAGATGTATCTGCCCTTAAAATCAAATCAAAAATACAGAGTATGTTTGCTTATGATGGGTGGAGGAGTAGCTTTTATTTAAAGAGAAGACACATAAAAGGGAGAAATGGTACATTTACTGGTAATAAGATGAAAAATAATTTGTTCCCATGTACTTTGCTCTCCACCAACTTCTTAAGCTGCCCAGTTTTGTTTTAATACCAAGTTTATTTGCTTTTTGGGGATGGGCTTGTTAAGCAGGAAATTGTCCAAAGGCATAAAGCAGAAATCTCAAATAGTGTTTAAAAAATAAAATTAAATACCAAATTGTGTAACTGATTATTAAATTTGGAGTTCAGAATTTTACAAAATTTTATTTTTAGAGGATATAGAAAGATAAATTCTATACTTACACTAAGTTTTATAAATTCCCAGTTTCCATATGTTGCCTATTGTCAGAAACAAATAAACCATTCCTTTTTTTTTAATGGTTTTTCTTCCCTATTAGGGAATTATTCAGACTTCTTTTCTTGATTCCTATAATTCCAAACCAGTTGGAACATCAGTCTATTTTTGGTTATGAAGGAACTTTTTAAATGTGGACATGATTTTTTAAGGTTCTGAATCTCGTAAGAATCAATTTGGCACATATACAACAGCTATCATTATAAATATAGTGAAGTCATTGTATTCCAGAAAGACAAAGTTTTAATTTCCAAATTACAAGCCCCACCTTCCCTCACCCCCACAATGTCCATCACTATGTAGGAGGGCTGTTAAATGTACATTCTAAAACATAAAACAGCATAAGGTTGTGATTTGTGGTTTTTTTCTATTCAAGATGAATGCTCTTACCTGTATTTGATTAAATTCTCTTATTCGTTTCTTAGTTTTTATGGTCGTCCCTCCGTGTCACAGACTCACCACTAGAGGGCGATGGAGAGTTTGCTTACAGCTAACAAAGCTAGAAAAGGTTTTAATATCAGCTGTTTTAACTTGCTAAGGATTTATTTCTCTGCCTTTCAGTTGCCACACATGCAGCCTCTAAGTTCCTACTAACAGTGAATAATAATCCAAATAAAGTTCTTCTGAGGGAAAATATAGACAGACTGTTGCAGACAAGAGCTTTTGCCCAAATAAGGATCCCTTTTGTGGAGACCCCATGTGTTAGATAACCATCAACTGACAGTTGGTCATGAGTTAATAATGTTGGATGCTGAAATATGCATACCATGTGCTATAAAAGAGTTTAGAGGACAAAGACAAATAGTTCTATAGTTAGATATCAGAAACATACCAGAGGTGTGGAGACTGCCTCACTGGATGTAGATTGAACACATCAAATAATTTCATAAAATTATTACCTTATAAGTATTCTACAGCAGAATATATAATATTGGTTGCCTGTTTTGTTAATGTTGCAGAGATTTTGGTCTTAATCTCTCTGCATGTTACTGCTTTAAATACTACAACAATTCTTGCCTTCTAAGGAAAGAAAATACTTCCTAAGCTTATTTCTGGTCTGGAGTTTAGCTCAGTTGGTAGAGTGCTGCTCTGCACTTTCTGAGGACCCAGGTTCTATTCCCAGCACTGCAAAAGTGGGAGAAGGATGTGGCAATCCACTCCCAAAGCAATCAGCCATTGAAAACCCTATGGGTTGCTATGAGTTGGACAAGACTCAATGGCACCTAACAAGGACAACAAGCTTAGTTCTACTGCCACCATTGCTGATTCTTTGTTTTTACAATCAGAAGCATTTTAAGGGCAGTAAGTGGAGGAAATTCTGTGAGAGAATCCAGGAGGACATGTAACCCTTTGATTGGCATGTTGTATTTAAAGGGTTGTTAATATCTATTTATGGATCTGCATTGGTCTTGCCACAAGAATCCAAAGATGAGGGGGTGGAGAGAATGGGCTCTGATTTCAGCTCTTGTGACCAGTTATTTGGAAGAATGGGGCATTGGGCTAGCTGGGCATTGGACAGCCACCTTCTCAGAGTGATGCCTCATGGTATCTTTGGTGCTAAGAATGATTGGGGAAAGAATGTATCTCCTTTCCTATCTGCAGAGTTCGAACCTCTTTGTTCTCTTTAACTTCTATGGGCTTACTGAAATGCCTGTCTTCAATGCATAATCTCACTTTCTGTCACATGAAATTGTGGTGCCTGAGGTAGTTTGATCAAGCCAAGTAGATTATGCCCTTGTCTTTAGGCTGGACTATAGCTGACCTCTCTACTTACATTCAAATGAAAGTTGCCAAAAGCCAAACACAGACTGTGAACTTATTCAACAGCTTGTGGTCAGGAAGCTTCTACTTGTGACTAGTCAAAATCACTCAAGTTCCATTTTTCCCTTATTCAGTTTGCAATGGATCATGAAAATGGCTTATATATACCCAACTTATGTTGGTGATAGAAGAGAATAAATTATGAAATAAATAATTAGTCTCCCCCCTCCCATCTTTCCCCTAGTCTGTTGTCAACGCTTAACATTTGCTTTGCTTTGACATCTTAGTTAAGGAACTTAATGAAATAACATTCTCATTGGGGCTGTGTGGTAACCTTGAGTCAGTAATTACCAGATTTGAATTTTACAGAAGACAGACCTCAGCTTCTGCAAAATTTTTAGATACTGACATCTCTACATGACTATCCTCCATAAGAGTGCATAAAATTCTAAATCATATTGAAACTGAATTGTGATTTGGCTGATTATTCTAGCTTCAGATGTTAACCTTGTTCTTTTTGCCTTCTAACACATATTTTCAAGGACAGATCTATAATCGTAACATTGAATTGTTGACCAAGTCAGCATCACCCTAGAGAAAGATAATGCAAGCCACATGTAATTTAAAATATTCTAGTAACCACATTTTAAAAGATAAAAAGAAGCACGTGGAACCAATTTTCATAATATATTTTATTTAATCCACTCTGTCTAAAATATCATTTCAATATGTAATCGATATAAAATGTTAATAGCGAGATACCTTACTTTTTGTTGTACTAAGTCTTGAAAAACCACTGTGCATTTTATACTTACAGCACATCTCAATTTGGACTTGACATTTCAAGTGCTCAATAGACACATGTGGCTAGTGGTGACTATATTGGACACAGCAGCTCTAAGTACTAAGAGAAATGTTTTATCTTACACTAGGAAAAATGGGACATTTTAACCTCCTTTTTGTTCACTGAGATTTATGTTTGGGTTTCCAATACTATCTGCCTGTTGTTCCTCTACAGTGTGACAAATTCTCCTTCCCACTAACTGAACCCTCTAGCTTGCCCTGCAGAGTTACAAGCACCTGTCCCTAGTTAATATATTGGCAGGTGTTAGGAACCTTGTTACTGCCTCTGCACCAACCATAGCCTCTTTTCTCTTCTCATTTTTGGACCCTCACCCCACCCTGCTTCAATGCACACTGTTTTCTGTGCAGGCCAGGAGATCCTTGGTATCAAGAACAGTTTGAAAGTCACTGTCCAGGGTTGTGGATCCTATACCACCATGGACAGGTAAAGTTCAGAGACCCAGAAGGTGCTCCGTCAGAGGCAGGACTGGTACCTGCACGAGGAGGAGGGTGAGAGGGATTGGAACAAAGAAAAATGTCTCAGAATCTCAGAGCAGGAATAGTCATCTTTTTCCTTTAAATAAGAGAAGATCCTACTTCTTAGATTATTGTTTCTGAGATGTAGCAAGCAAGTCAGAAAGATAGCGAAAAATCTCCTTTCAGTGCAAATTCCTTTTGGATCTTTTAAAATAAATTGAGTACCTATATTTACTTGATCTGGGCTGGGATTTAGCTCAGTGGGTAGAGCGCTGCGCTGCAGTCTCTGAGGCCCTGAGTTCAATTCCCAACACCACAAAAATGGGAGAAGGACCTGGCAATCCACTCCCAAGGAAATCCCAAGCACTCAGCCATTGAAAACCCTATGAGGGTCACTATGAGTCGGATACTGACTCAACGGCACCTAACAACAACAACATATTTACTTGATAGCCTTTTATTTTTTCTTATGTATATATGTTTTAAAAGCTAAAATGTCTCTTGTAATGAATCCATCCAAGTCTGCAGTTAAATATTTCCATGTTAATCCACATGCACACATACCAAAAAAATCAAAAATAAATTTTAAAAATACCTACCTCTCTTTTACTTATTTTCAAGTGGGGGAATGTTTCCTTTAGAGATGTAGAAAATCAATTATCCTCAATGTTGAAAACAGAATAACTCATTTCCAAACTTGCAGAAATAGCTGAACAACAATGTTGTGTTTATGCGCTCAAAAGCTGTTCAGATATTTACTGGTCCTTGGGAGGCTCTTCAATACAAAAATGTAGTTTTCAGTTCTGTGCTATCATGTTCCATAGTAACACCACAGAACATATCAATCATAGATGAGAATGAGCAAGTTTATTGATTGTAGCAAAAAGAAAAAGAGAGAAATACAAGACATTAATTCTCTGTGTTTAAGAGGTCCTACCTTTATAATCCTCAGAAACTGTGGAAATTAAAAAGCACTCCCAAAGTCGATCCTTAAAGGGCCATAAACAAAAACTAGATAATTATATTAATATTCTATTATTATTATATAGCAACATACTGTTGTTCTTGTTAGGTGCTGTCAGGTAGGTATCTGACTCATAGAGACCCTGCGTACAACACGAGAAACACTGTTGTCAGTGCTTCTCTGCTGTTCATAGGGTTTTCAATGGCGGATTGATTTTTGAGAGCGGGTTGTCGGGTCCTTCTCCCAAGCCTACAGCACCTGGTGTTCCCAGGCGGTCTCCCATCCAAGTACTAACCAGGCCCAACCCTTCTTAGCTTCTGAGATCTGACGGGATTAGATGCCACAGGGCCACAGCTGCAGGCAGCAACATACTAAGAAATACTAAATCTGTGGTTATTGAATGGTTTTCAAAAGATGGAAACAGAAGTTATTTTAAAACCCCTAGAAAAACCACATGGTGTACGCTGAACAGCAGGCTTATTGTGTGCATGATTTTCTCTCTTAAGAGAGGGGAGCCTGGAGGGGTGTAAACCTAAAAGTGGCTTGTGGATATCTGGCATCTTCTTTGCCAGTGCTCTTGTGAACATCTTTTCCAGACTTCTAGAACATTTCTATATTACCTTGGAATCCATTATATGAATTTGAAATCATATCTAGATACTATTCAATCATTTATACTTGTCTCCCTCCTCAAGACGCAGGGAAACAAGGATAGAAATCTGCCTCACTCTGCTGATAAAACTTGACTACAAGAGGTTTGTTGTTTTCAATGTAGGAACACACAGAGTCACGTGTTTTCAAACCAATTAAGCAATATGGATGAGCTAGCAAGTCCTACTCTGTTTATGGGGTGAGGGTGGGGGAGAAGTAAAATAATCTGTGTTTTTAAGTGTTTCTGAGAAATGAAGACCTCCAGGGCAGACAGAGAGGGTGGATCAGGAAATAGCTATGCAAATCACATGCCCATGAAATTACTAAAACTTTGATCAGAGGCTTTAACAATGCTCCAGCATTCACAAGTATGAAACAGGAGTGAGTAAGACTGGGCATGTTTTGGAAGAGATTACCAGAGTGTTTACTTCCGTGGTTTGTTGAGCAGTCAGTGAAGTCCACAGCTGTTTTGGACTTAAACTACCCAAGCAGCCCAGGTATGACAAATGTGATAATACATTCCACTCTCGTTAGTGACTCTTGGGGATCTCAATGATTATGACAAAGAGCCAAAATGATTGGACCTCATTTTTTTTCCACCCTCCTACAAACAGCACAACTGCTTACCCTATCCTGAGATAGAATAGGGACCTGGATTCTGTAAGCAAATAGTTCACTGGAAATGCTAAATGGCAGTGAATGATTCAAGCAATGCTGGGGTATGGCTTGGGTTAAAATAAACATGGAAACTCACAGTCCAGCTCTTTATGTAGCCTGTGATATCCAGGAAACAAGTGTGATAATTTCTCTGGGGCACAGCCATCCGTGATTGTTCCAGCCTGCATGGTCTTGGTGACATTCAAAAGTGAAAGCAATAGGACAAGTGCCTTGGTGAATGCCTATGATCTCAGGGACTTGGGAGGCTGAGGCAGGAGGATCATGTGTTCGAGGCCAGAGGCAGCCTGTGCAAATTAGTGAGACTCTGTCTCAAAATAAAAAACTAAAAAGGGTCTTAGAGGTGTAGCTCAGTGGAAGAGCATTTGCCAGGCACACATAAACCCTGGGTTCAATTCTCCAGTACTGCAAAAAACAAAAAAAGAAAGAAAGCGAGAGCAATTGAATCTGGATTCACAACTCAGGACTCATCTTTTTAATGCTTTGGTTTGAGAAAATTTTTAAAAAGGGAGCAATTACCAAATAACACTTTGGCAGCATTATTTTGTCATGTCCACTGCTTAAAATTCATCATTTAAAGTTAGAATGTCCACAAGATCAAGTTGTGCTTGTTAATAGCCTTGTGTATTCATATTTCAGACAATACAGTTGCTTCTCAAGTATTTTTGTTGGGTGGAAGATTGTTTATATGAAAACAGTATAAAAATAAACTTGAATATTCTTAACGCTATGTACTATTAGTGCTTTATGAGTTCACAGAAAGAGTCAACCACTTAAAGAGACATTGAATACAAACAGGCACTATATAGAATAAAATTGTGGATTTGAAATAAAAATTTCAGGAAATTATTTATGAATTCTTAAGTCAAAATATTTGCTTTAAGTTGAAGCCAAATGAAGGCTGAGAGCTTTTAGTTTTCTTTCTTTTTTACCCAAGTATTTGAAAACTGAAATTCTGTAAGAGATTATCTGTGAAATGCCTTTCTTTTATTACACCCATAAATTTTAGGAGTGGCTTTGATCAAGCATTCTGCTATTTTTGGTTTCTAAATCTTTTACTCATACGTTAATAACTTTTAAAACATTTATCCTATTTTTGTTGCAGTGAAAGAGGAAGTTTCTAAATAGTCAAAGGGAAAAAAACATTGAAAATAGAACACAGTAAATGCTAACTGGGTAGGCTTTTTTTTTTTTTTTTTTTTTTTTTTTTTTTTTTTTTTTTTTTTTTTTTTTTTTTTTTTTTTTTTTTTTGTCTGAAAAGAGCAATGCTCCATGCTGAAACTTGCCAGAGTATTTTAGGATTATTGTCTGTAAAGAAAATGTTCGAGAGAATTGCCATCCTCAGAGGAAAGGCATTACAGAAATGCAAAGTATTATCAGGAACATAGACTATACATAGAACAATGTTTGTCAGTACTTAATACTTCAATAAGTGGAGTTTTGTTTTCTGGCTCATGTTTAAAACACACACACACACACATACACACACACACACACACACACACACACACACAATGTGCAAATTAAATGAGTTAATGCTCTGCCGACTTCCTGTAGACATTGACCCCCAGGGTCAAACTCTTAGGAAAATTATGCCCGTTTTTCCATTCCCCTGATTCTAGTCCTTACCAACAAGCAAACCCTATCTCTGAGTGGAAGCTCACAAAGAATTTTTCCAGAGAATACACAGCTGAATTGGCAACAAAATCCTCTGCAAAATGGGAAGAAAGAGTTGTCAACTGATGAGTCAATCCAGCTTTTATAGCAGTTTATCTTCTGATGTTTCCAAGAGCATAAATGCTATTAAAAACAGAGAGAGAGAGAGAGAGAGAGAGAGAGAGAGAGTCATGACAGGAAGAACATAGTAGAAAAAAACAAAAACATTTAAGCCAAAAGCAATTTAGTTTGCCAGTAACTGGTTACATTTCCTTTGTTTTATTATTATTATTGCAAGAGTTGGGGCTTAGATGACAGTTTCCCACACCTGCACTGGCAGGACACATAACTTGTCTGAACCTATAGTGAAGTAAATATATATACAAATGCCAGCATTTTTGAGCTAATAGACCCTTTGAGAAAAAAAGAGCAACAACAAACTTTTGCTGTGTTGTCAATGAAATAGATGTGATTCATTAATATTTGAAAGGGTTTTTAAAAAGGAAAATAATAGCACAAACATGGATTAGATGTCAGAGTTGTCCTGAACACTGGGGGATGGCTTGATTCTCTTGGGATTAACAACTATAGAAATAGCAGTGACTTCACAAAGGTGAATACTTGTTAATTTCTTGGCACTGAAAAAAGGAACAGTTGGGCAGTCAGAGAGGAAAGAATTTAAAAAAGAAAAAACCACAGAGATCTTTCACTGATTAGGCAGAAGAGTCAGAGGCCCACTGTAAAGGCGTAATGTGCAGGGTGCTCTGACCAAGTTTTATTGGCTTTAGTGGTTTTAGTGGAAGTACTGTCACCACTGCTGAGGCAGGACTTAAGGGGACTCTATCAGGTCTGTTGGATGCTGGGTGCTGGAATGGGCACTTTGTAGTATTTGAGAGTGTTTTCATTTGGAGAAAGCTTCCTGGTGACTGCTAGCTAGCCTGAGTTAATATGAATGCCTTATAATGAGGCCGTGTGTGTGTGTGTGTGTGTGTGTGTGTGTGTGTGTGTGTGTGTGTTTATATGTTAGAGAGAAGTTGAAGAAATAGGATCTCTGGATAACGTTCAGTTGCCTGGATTGCAATTCTACTACCAATAACCAATTGTGTGACCTGAGATAGGTAATTTCATCTCTACCTCAGTTTCCTGGTCTGTAAAATGGAGACAATAATTGTGCTGTCCTCATTGGTTTGTTGTGAGTTTTAAATAAATTATTGTATAAGACAGTCAGCACAGTGACTGGTGCAGAGAAAGTCCCCTGTAATCAGTATTAGCTACTACTGTTATACAAGTTTAATGTTGATGGTCAACATAGACAAGTTTAATGCCACATGGTCAAGTTGGCAGGCCCAGCTTAGGAGGATGTGAAGACTGTGGGCATCTTCATTTCCATTAGTCACTTTTTCATTCCATAAATTTGTGTTACACAATGCTGCCTCCTGAGGCTTGCACTGGGGCAGATGAAAGATGAATCGCGATGGTCCTGCCCTTAAGGACTGTCCAGTCCAGTCCAACAATAAGCAAAAAACACAGGTTAAGTACAAGGGAATACAGTGGTATACTCCATAAGAAAAAGACAGAGAGTTCAGACAAGATGCTAAAAAAAGAATTTGAGTTAGCTTTGAGCTACTGGTGGGACTTACCCAGCCATACCTGAAATATCCATGTACTTGTCTTATTAGGAACCAAAGGCTCTTTCTTGTCATCAAATCCCATTTAGAGTTATGTGACCAGAATATCAGGTGCTAGTCTGTTCTAAATTTGTAATCCTTAGAATCGGCTGGGGAGGGAGGACATGTGCGTCTCTGGGTTCTGAAAACAGCTCAAAGAATGGAGAAAATTAACCCAGTTTGGGGATGACTTCGTGTTGATTCCTGGAACCTTTGCCTTTCGTATTTAAACAGCATGTTCAATGCAAGTTCTCTCTTTAGAAAATGCCTTTGGGATTTGAAAGCTTTTCTGGAAATAACTGCCATTTAGGTTTAAGTGCTTTTCACCAAAATGCTGCAGGGAGGGGGGACAAGAGGGGAGATCATAGTGACAAGTCTTGGAACAGAGGCAATATTGTTCTGTTTCTTCTGATGAAACGTCTGGAACCTACTCTCTCAACTTGTTTGTTTCTGTCAGCTTTCTGCTTTGCTGTTGTTTTGATGAGGGGCATGAAAGTACATCCTTCCCTCGCGGTCATTAAAGTCTTAACACTTTGCGTTGTGCTAAGTGTGGAAACACTTCTGTGCTACACAAAATCTTCTAAACAAAATAGTCTACGCCCTGGCTCCAGGCTGTGGACCGTGTCAGATTCATGGAACGTGGCATCACGCTCCAACAGAGGAGCCAGAGGTCAGGATCCACCAAACAGGCTGGATGAAATCACCAACCCCATGCAGGGAGGTGGGGAGCAGAGCCTCCCTGCCAGTCTGGCAGCTCCAGCGAAGTGCTCGGAGCTCATCCCACTCGCTCAGTGCGAGTCACTGCCGTGTGTTTACATGAGTAATGGGGCTGCCGGGGGCGGGGAGCTGTAAGCAGAGCGCAGAGCCTCGCAGCTCGCATTCAGAAAGAAGCTGACATCCACACCAAGTCCAGCCTTCCAGGGATGTAGCGGGGGAGAAGTCACATGCTGTAGCTTTCAGGAGCCCGGGCATCAATCAGGCAGATGTTTGTCGACTGGAATGGGTAATCGCTACTTTCTCTTTGCTTGATTTTGTTTGTGAGCTTGTTTACCTTTGATAATTTCAGAGTGGTTTTGGGGATGGACTTTTAGATCAACGTTTTAAGGAATGAGATGAGAGCGGGTTTGGGAAGGGGCGTCTGAGCCCTCCCCCCAAGTTACTTTTAAAACTTTTTTTTTCCTTTCTGATTGTAAAGGCAGCTCTCTTCCTCACTGGGCTTCTCCAATAGCAAAATCTTATCCATAGCAGAAAATCAAATTAGTAGGATTGTGTCTGTAAAATGAATACAATGTAAAATATCCTAAAACCACTGGTTAAACTGCCTGTCATAACTAAGATTAACAACAATTAAAAGGGTTCATGTGTGTTCGGATTTTATTTTGTCATAATCATCCTGTAAAAGTAATAAAAAGTGTGGGTACTTTCAAAGGTCTGGAAGAAATTGTTTGGCATAGAATTTATTCGTTTGGAATTGTTCAAGGACTGCTCGGTTAATTAGTTGATTTTAATTCTGGTGGACTTGGGTGGCTGATGAAGTTAAATGTGAAAGCTGGGTCCAGGCAGTTATAGCACTCAATAAACAGAACCCCTGACCCTAGCCTTCTGTACAGATTTTGAAAGGAACCAAACTGAACGTCAAGTATGAAATGTAATGCTGATTTGTATTATTTGAAACTATGGGTTTAAAAAAGTGTAACACTCAAAGGAATCTGGATGACCCCTGTGATCTTTGGAATTTATTTGAAATAACCCTCCAGATCTTCATAAAAATATATTGAGAAGGAAGAAAGAGCATGCAGATTTAAATGCATCTGCCAGATTTTTTTGAGATTTGAAACATACTAGTCTCAATATTATTAGGAAATACATGTAATCAGACTTTTCAGTTTGTTATTGTGAATACCTCTCTCTGTAGCTGTCTTCTTAATCTGTGTGATAATTTTGAGAAAATGCCGCTGTTTCTAAACCGTTTCAGAGAGTTGTTTTCAAATATTTCTTTACTACCATACCATAATGGGCAGGCATATCCCTTAGGTTTCTGAATAAGCTACAGGACAGAATATGAAGATTGATCTGGAAGCTGACTCAGAGTTGCATTTCAGCCTCAAATAATTCTTTTTTTTAACAGTGGAGGAAGTAATTTTCCTTATCATCATCCTTTAGGCTTCATTTTATTGATACTAATTAGACATGGTAAAGTGTGAAGCTTAGCTTTGGAAAACATGTACAGAAAGGGTAGAGTCTACCAAGGTGAGCCCTTCTGAGAGAGAAGCATCTAATGAGAGTTGGCTGCTAACACATACATTTCTCTGAACAATTAGAGGAGGCCACCGTAGCAAGATTCTGAGTCTTTGCTAAGGAAACCCTTGCAACTAAAAATGTATATCTATTATTCTCCATTTGTTTTCAGCGCCAAATCTTAAAGGCAGACCACGAAAAAAGAAATCATGCCCACAGAGAAGAGATTCATTCAGTGGAGCTAAGGATTCCAACAATAATTCTGATGGTAAAGCTGTTGCCAAGGTAAGGTCATTCTTTCCGTGGTATTCATTTTGCTGCATTATTTTTCCTTTTTCTCTTCTTGCTCTGGTGTCTTGGTGGCAGTTTTCAATTCAGAATGTGACTTTGGTATTCAGAGCTTTTGAAGCTCTATGCCATGTCTGCCCCCGCCACCTCCCCTCCCCAGTGGCTGGGGGTGGGGAGGAGGCAGGCATTTTGATTAGTCAACAGAAAGACTTCCCACCTCCCAGTTTGGCATGTTGGGTAAAGTACAGATGATTAAGCGCCCACGTCACTGAGGCTAAGATTTCATAGTAAGTGACACAATGACATAGTTTACTCTGCTTGTATCAAAAATAGACCAGCTGAACCATCCTCTTTCTGAATGTGTTCATCTAAATATGTTGCAGAGATTAGCAGAGAGTGAAATTAGAAATGGCTGGAATTAATCTGTTTAGTTATATACTTTTCAAAGTCACCCCTAACTCACATTAGAGTAAATGAAGACACTCTTAAAAAAAAAAAATATATATATATATATATATATATATATGTACATCTATCTATCTATCTCTATCTATCTGTCTATCTATATGTATTTATTGTTGCTGCTGCTGTTGTGTGTGACCCATAGCGACCCCCATAAGGTTTTCAATGACTGATTATTTCGAGATTGCCTTCGGAGTGGATTGCTACATCCTTCTCCTGTTTTTGCAGTACTGGGAATTGAACTCAGGACCTCAGAGGCTGCACAGCAGTGCTCTACCAACTGAGCTAAATCCCAGCCATGTATATGTGTATATATATATATATATATATATATATATATATATATATGTATATCTATATACACACTCATATATATGTTTATGTGTTTTTAAAGATCTCTATTAATGCAGAATGAAAGCTTCAATTCTAGAATACTTTTGGCCCAAGCCCGTTTTGCTTAAGCATTCTTTGGAAACTTTGAAGTCCATGCCTGAAGTATTTATCACCATGAAAGTTGAATTGTCACTTCATATTTTTAGATTTATCTTCTTTATTTTTGCGGGCTTGGGTCAAATTTCTACTTGCTGGTTACTGAGTAGTTTGCATGTAGCTGCTGTTTCTGAGTCAAAGGGAATAGTAATCCATTTATGACATGAATTGAAGACCAAATTCGAATTGACACTATATTTCCAGATCCAAGAACTAAACAACTGCAAATGGGAGCATTTTGATTATTGGTGAATTTGGAAGATTCAGATGTTGAAAAAAAGTGCCTTCAGTTCTGTGTTGTCTACCATGAACGCCACCCCTTTAGCAGTGTAATGAAGTAAATCCCAGACAGTTACATTCTATAAATCTGATCTTCAAGTATAGTTATTTCATCAAGAAGTTCTGGAGTTTTTGATTAGGACTTCTTGATGCTTCTGAGATTAGCAAGGGTTAAAAAGAGCCCAATCAATAGGAATGTGTACTTTCCACTTTACGGCTGAAGACAAATCCATCTTTCCCTGACGTTAGTTCTGTTCTGCGCATGGATACTATGAAGGACATTTTCTTGTCAGCTGGGCAGTCCTAGAACCACCTATCTAGAGCTTCACTTTCCATGCTTTTGAAGGATGTTAGCAGGAACAGTTTGTTCCCTGAGATGTGGTCTGCAAGTTCCTGCAAGATACTGCAGATGAAGCAAGAAGGTTTGAGAATGGTACCATTCAGCAGAGATCGCACTGCCCGTGCCTATGCAGGTGCTGGTCCATACCTCCAGAGTGACATCTGTGTTTATTTCCTGAGCTCAGCAGAGTGAAGTTCCTTTCCTTGTCATATGGGGTCACTAACAACATATGTGTCTGGGAATTTTGTAAAGCTCATGCAACTGACCTGAAAGCACACTCCTAAGGTTTCTCTTCATGGAAGGCAGTGCTGGACTCCCACTCAGGTGCACAAAACTGAGGAAATAGGAGGCTGCTCAACAGATGGGCTGTCTTAGGTGTCCACTGACTTACTTTCCTTGGGACGGATGGAGGTCAGGCCTGGGTTTCTAAGTGACCCCTTCACCCCACCACCCACAGTGCTACCGTTCAGAACCATCCTGAGGAGCTGGACCTTCCTTCCATTGTTCATGTGTGGTGGTGAATGAACAGATGAATGTCACAACTTGGCCAGCTCCTGGGGCCTGGTGTAATGGCTTGACTCTTGGAGTCTTGGATTACAGCCCTTCCTTGGACATTTCCAGTGGATCTGGTGAAACCAACAAGCTAAAAAAGACTGGGAGGTTTGAAATATGGTGAGCTCATCTGTTGGCATCTGTCTGAAAAATCCTACAGAATGTATAAGCCACATCTGGGGCCAGCCATCAGAAAGGCATTTGTTTCTTAAGTGATCTTTTCCCATGAAATGCTGTAGTGTATGTCCTTCAATCTCTCACTAAACTGGAGGCAACATTTTAGGTGACAGTGAGCTATTTAACTTTAGGATTTGTGCGATTCTTTTTCTTCTCAAGTGCCTCAAACAGACCATATTTAACTATGGATGAGTTCTAGCCTCCTGCAGCTCCACCCAGCTGAACTCCTCTACTGGGACCACTAGGTTTGTTGCACTCCTGACTGCTAATTTACCTGTCACCATCACATGGGTGCACTCTCTGAATGAGAACACGACAACAGCCTAGCAACACCCTATTATCCCAAGGAGAGAGAAATGTGTGGTTTTCCAAAGACAGCAAAATTCGCATGGGGAGAAAACTACCAGCTCTGTAAAGACATTGTGAATGTGTGCAACTCAAATCCTGCTGTGTCCCTGGGGTCTGCTTAGAGCGGGAAATCTGTGGGCAACACTTGATCTTAGGGTCAGCTGTACTAGAGGAATCTTCTTGGCCTAGGCCTCCAATGAAAGGCCTCTTTTGATAGAAAGCAAATGATTTCTTGTGTCTTGTAAGCATTTTCCAGAGACCGGAAGTGTATAACAGGTGGTTTATATGCTCAAAGGAATGTAAAAAAAGGAAATTATAGTGTGCAATCTGTTCATTCATTTATATCACAAATGTGCTTTGATTTTTCACAAGTATAATACTTTTGTTATTTTAAATATCTTTCATCTCATTTGGTTCTCAGAACTGTGCCCAGGGATTGTCCTTCTTGCTTTGCCAAGAAAGAGATAGGGTCACCCATGAACAGTGGCCAAGCAATATTAGAACTCTCACTTGTTTATTGCTGGTTCCGCACATCTGGCTTCCCCAGTTGAAGGCTAGATTGGTTTTAACTCAATCCTGTGGAAGGATGTGGTGAATATTAAATGGTTGGTGGTTCATTGAAAACATTAAATGTTGATTCTCTAATTAGCACTTCCTCAATCACTTTGGAAACCCCAGAGTATTTAGTGAACTCAACAGGTGTATGATGTTCAGGTCAGAAAAAAGCAGATCTAGTAACTAACTGCCACCATCAAAAGTTTGGGTTTTCTCAAGGCCAACATGAAGACTAGCTCTCCTTTCCCTTAACAACTGCACTATAATAGTTTAGTAGGTTAAAGCTGGGAATGTTTTGGGTAAATGTGAAACAATGTGGAAAAGAATTTGCCTTGGTCCTACCCAGAAACAGAGGGAGCTCATGCATGTTAACCACAAAAAAAAAAAAAAAAATGGAAGAAAGAAAAAAAAGAAAGAAAGAAAGAAAAGCATCAATCTAGTCCAAGATAGGCAGCCACTCCTCACTTGTTCACTTCTTATGGAGCACCAGACTCTGCAGCATGCTGGGAGACCCCCTGAGATTCAGGGTGGAGTTCAGTAGGTGGCAGCCTGGCTTCACTTGGAGCCTTTGACATGAAGCAGGGAGTCTGAATTACTTTGGACCTGGTTTGTGCCCCCTGCCCTACCTCAAGTTCTCCTTCTGTTTCTGGGTGTTTCTAAACTGATGAGGCAAGTTAAACAGCTTTCTAGACATTGAAGAGCAGACCTCATACTCCCTTAACAGTGTTGCTTCTGACTTAAGGATAGAGATAATTAGGGCATTTCCACTGCAAATTTGCCTGCAGCTATAGCCCTGTGGTGACCGATGCTGTCAGATTTTGGAAGCTAAGCAAGGTTGGGATTGGTAGTACTTGGTTGGGAGACCGCCTGGGAACACCAGGTGCTGTAGGCTGGGGAGAAGGACCCAGCAGCCCACTCCCCCAAATCAACCCATCATTGAAAACCCTATGAATAGCAGAGAAGTACTGGCAATAGTGTTTTGCCTGTTGTACATAGGGTCACTATGAGTCAGATACCGACTCCACAGCACCTAACAACAACAAACTGCAAACTTAGGCCTCAGCCTGTTTTATACACAGCCTTAGCTCTACTCCTGTTTATATGAGATCAGGGTTTGAAGTCAGGCAAAGCTGTATTCCAAACCCAAACTTCTGCCCCTCACTAGCCATATGACAAGATATGTGACCCCGCTGAGCTTGAGTTTTCTCCATTGTAAAATGGGGCTGTATATCTTTTACAATTCTTATGGATATCAAAAATAGAATATGTGCCACACACAGCACAGCATTTAGCTCATCGCAGGTGCTCAGTTGGTATCTGTTTCTTTTTCTTGGTTGACTCAACATACAATAGAAAGAATGAGGCACCTTTATAATCTGGAAACCACCTAATTGAGTCTTTTAGGTGTCATTTGATAAATCACATATTTAAGCAGTAGGTTTTGTAATGCTTAGTACTAAGGATGCTTTTTAATTGAAAGTTTGTTTTGACTACCAATTTAACATTTTTCTTAGGAGTATCAGTACAACATAGTGTTTAAAACCACAAGCCCCAGAGTGAAGCTTCCTGGGTTCAATCCCAGACTCACCACATACGAGAACATGGGCATGATCTTATGAACTTGAACATGTTATTCATTCTATCTGTTTCCACATCAGTTTCCACATTTCTAGTATTACAATAATCAATCTCATTAGAGTTATGAGAATGAAATGAATTTAAGACCTAAACTATGCTTGTATTTGAGCCTGGCTACCTAGGCTCAAATTCAAAATATTCAGAAAAGGCTGGAAGTCAATATAGATTAAAACTGAAGTGACCTTATGATTTCAAGAAGACATTAAATTATAAATTTCATCAGAATTTGAGACCCGGCCATCTAAAATTTGGCGGTAAAAGATGACAGCATAAAATTTCACAGGATGTTCACCTTCATATAGTACTAAAGTACTATATGAAAGTACTTCACAAAGTACTAAAGTTTAAGGATATTGTAAGAAAAAATTCTACAAGGGAAAAATGTTTTAATCCATTTTCCACAGTCCCTTAACAATTAAAACTCTTATCCAGAGGCCCTCCTGAATGAGTTGTGCTGGAAGTTTTATTTTTCCAGGACCAATGTAAAGATATTAAACTGGTGTGTTCACTTGAGAGAATAAGCAATAAAGAGACCTTTGCAGAGGATGTGCTTCCCTTTAACAAATAAGCAGTCTTTTATGTTCTCAGTGCTTAGAAGAAAGATCTGTGGGGAAAGAGAAAGAAAAATCAGAAATGGAGAACATCGTAGAATCTGTGGGACATTTTTATTCATAACATTTCCCCAGCACTTGCCCTCTCCCTGCCCCATGTTAGATATAGAGATGTAAAGAATATTGGAATGTACACATTCCCCATGGGTGCACTTGAACTCCAAGGTTGACCCTTTGTACTTCCCCATTTTACAATTAAAATAGCTCAGCAACTTAGCATTATATTTAACAACCATCAAAGGCCTCTTGTAGAACATGGCAGTGAGGAGGGAACATTAGGTTAGCCGCTCGATAGGCTGAGTTCCATGTCTGCCTGTAGTGTGGAAGGAAGAACATCTGGACCACTTACTTCCATTCATTTCTTAATTGTGGGGCTTTTGACTTACTCTTTTTGGGTTTTTAGCTGACCTCTACTTTTTGTGGCAAGTGAGCATCTCCGATTATATTCTCAGAGCTAACTGAAAAACAAGAAGTGCTCATTAAAGAGTGGAATCTTTGTTTTCCTGCTGAGGGTATATCCAGGCATTACTTTTAGGTGACAGACAGCAGAGATCTTGCTGGTATTTCTGGGGCTGGCATCATCTGGCATTGCTATGTTTTTCCAGATTGCTGGCAAGAGTATCAAGTTATTTTACTATGAAGAAATAAACTTGTCTTTCATTTTGATACCAAGTGGACAGTAAGGGACTATTCATTAAGAAGACAAGGTTTGTGGAAGGACATTAACTAATCGTGCTCCTTAGGAAAATAAAATGTATAAAGAAGTAGGACAATGTTCCCACCAGATGCAGACACTATTTCTGGTTTCACATCAACATACTTGTGAGGAGTCTGAAAGAAGCTGGCATAGTTGGGCAAACGATAGCCCTCTGGCCACTTGTTGCTATCAATAAAGTTTTATTGGAACAGAGCCACACCCATTTATTTACATATCACTCTCATGCGAGGGTTGAGTAGTTGCAACAGAGGTCCCAAAAGCCTACAGTGTTTACCACATGGCACTTTACAGAAATTTGCCATCACCTGGTCTAAGACAGTTAATGTTCAGTGATGCCTCTAAAAAACTGCCTTCAAGTAGAGGTAATTTGCTGGTTTATCCCTCCCACTGGTAGAAAGTATCACCAGCTCTTCCTTTGTAAGCCTTCCAGGGCTGTGCCTGGGTTGATGTGGCATGTTTTCTATTTTCCAGGTGAAATGTGACGCCAGGTCAGCCTTGACCAAGCCGAAGAATAACCATAATAACTGTAAAAAAGTCTCAAATGAAGACAAACCGAAGCTGGCCATTGGTGAAGAGTGCAGGGCAGACGAACAGGCCTTCTTGGTGGCACTTTATAAATACATGAAAGAAAGGAAAACACCGATAGAACGAATACCCTATTTAGGTTTTAAACAGAGTAAGTATACTTGTTTTCATTTCTGAAATATCAAAATTGCTCAAATTCTTTGAATTGGGGGAATTTTTTTTAATTTTTATTTATTTATTTTATTTTTTTCTGACCAGGGTCTATGTTGAAATCCGAATGTGGGGATGGTGTTCTCTGTTTATACTAAATCTAGGAATTGTCCAAGCCAAGAATTTTTTTCCCTGCTTCTTTCCAATACATTGTTCCCTTCTGGGACAGTTGCAGTGAGATATTTATAGGCTTGAATCCACTGATTATGACTGGAAATAGACATGTTGAAAGTTTCTCATTTTCTGTTTTGTCAATCTTGAGTGTCTTTAAGGCCTTTCTGGTGAGATAATAATATGACGTAGCCTTATCAGGCACAGATGTTGCTTGTGAAAAGACAGCTTTTAAAAGGAAGACATTTAAAGGTGGACAAAACAACCACAAAGAGAAAACACATTTCCTAAGCCCCAAATTTGTTAAAAGATAACAAAAATCTGACTTCAGAAAAAACAAGAAATACATCAATTTCAACAAAAGTCCCAGTTTTTAATAACTTTGACATGTACATCCCAGTACTATTGTGTATAAATCGAGGAGGGGACTCACCACTGAGCAGAATGCCATATAGAAAGAAAAGAACCAAGATCACACCCTGAGTTCACAACTGAATGTATATTTTGCCTCTGTCTGGATTTAGTGGTACAAAAAGCAATGAGCTTGAAATAGTATTTTCTCCAAACACATCTTCCTAGATTAAAACCATGTGTCATTTTGATGAAGAATGTCAAACCTGTATGTTTTACATAACAATTTACATATCTAATAGCAATTGGCACTGATTGCAAGAGAACACTTGCAGCCATTATAAACTTATATAACTGCGAGTGATTACAATGTTTGTCTGAAAACTGGTTGCTTGAAATAGAAGTAAAATTAATGTACTATGAACAGCCTTGTTGCATTATGCATTGGTTCAGATTAAATCAAGGCCGAGGCAGGGCTCTTGATAGCTTTGAAATAGTGCAAGGTTCAACGAGGCTTCACGAACATGTTGTGTCAAAGAGCCTTTTTTTTTTTTTTTTTTTTTTTTTTTTTTTTTTTTTTTTTTTTTTTTTTTTTTTTTTTTTTTTTTTTTTTTTTTTTTTTTTTTTTTTTTTTTTTTTTGTAATTTTCGTTTTATTCATTT
The DNA here is from genome assembly GCA_007922755.1 of Pedetes capensis. Classification (NCBI taxonomy): domain Eukaryota; kingdom Metazoa; phylum Chordata; class Mammalia; order Rodentia; family Pedetidae; genus Pedetes; species Pedetes capensis. The sequence continues at coordinate 48,520 of VMDO01000299.1, read as the reverse complement.
CCTTTACCAAGGAATTACTTTAAGTCCAATTTTCTCCTCTTATAAAAGAATCAAATACATAGCAGTCACATTCCATGGTGTTTGGTATAGATGAACAAGGTTGCTGCCAGTTGGGCATAGTTGTTTAACAGCATAAACATGCAAACCCTGCAAAGGGAATCTGCTTGAAAATATATGCGTGCAACAAGCAAGCTAAGGAACTCAGTGGGCTTATGACTCAATTCCTCTGTGAATGAATGTCTTCCTTCCCTTGCATTTGCTGTATCACTGCTGCCTGGCACATGAAGTGCTTATTTTCCTATTCACTGCAAGGCAACACGTGTTAGTGAAATACAGCAGGAGCCTTTAATATAGTGTGGCCATCAAACAGTCTATTAAGAAGGTAATCTTATATTAAAGTGGCTGTTATTTATTGATTGTGAAGAATTCTCATTTGAGGGAAGCATTACATATCATCATTTAGTCAATGGCTTCTTTCTAAGGACTGGACATGATCAATCTCAATTTTTAATTCCTGCACATTTTCTCAAGGTCAGTCTAATTTAGCTTTTCTAACTCAGTGGATGGCAACTGGGCTAAGGCTGTGTTGTCCTTTATTCTAAAAGTAGAACTATCTCTGTAGGTTTGTGACTCTTAAGAAACACTTTAAGTGATAATAATAGAGCCTATTGTTGAATGCCCTTTAATTTCCTAAGAATTTAGATCTCTGGGGTAAAGTCAGTATTTCTTTTTTTTTTTTTTCTCTTTCTCATTGAAAAACAAAACAAAATGTTTTAATTGACATTTCTTGGAAATATGTTAATGCAATGCTTATCTAAATACTTATTGTCCCTCTAACAGTTAACCTTTGGACTATGTTTCAAGCTGCTCAAAAACTGGGAGGATATGAAACAGTAAGTGTTTAAGCAACTTCAATGAAATAATTTTGCAATCTAACTTTCCCCCTCTCGTTGGCCCAAATGGAGGAAACACAAAAGCAAACTGTCACTGACTGCCTTTTCAAATGGCTCCACACTTTTGGGGGTTTATTAGACCATTTTTGGAAACAGTCCCAATTAGTTCCAGGTTTGGCAAAATTGTAAATTTGTTGTAAAAACTACAAGTGGAAAACATATGTAACTCTCCCCTGTCAGGGAAATTAGTTGGGTCTGTAATTTTTTCCCATGTTGAGAAAGGGCTATTATTGTACAACAAGCCAAGATTGCATAAAAGAAATTTCCCTTGGCGACATACCTGACATCTGTTCATGTCTAATATGGGAAATGTATTAAAGGCTTTCAAAAGTAATCAAGGTTGGCCATTAAGGAATAGAATGCAGCAGAATCTCCTCATTCTAGGGCAAAGAAGCTTTATTAGACAAGGGTCAGTGCTGCATAAACAGGAAGTTATCAAACTTATTCAGAACAGACTCTGACACTCTTTATCAGCTAATTCTAACTGACAGGAATGGGTTATTTTTAGCCCAGGGGAAAATTTGATGGCCACGGATTTTTACAGCGTGTATTCTGAACCAATAAAATGTTAGAGCAGCAAGCTAAGATTAAGATCTTGAAATAAGAAAAAAGAGCTGCATTGATACAGCACAGAGAGATGACATCTGTAATAAAATCAATTGCCATAGGAAGATGTCGTCACTGGAAATACTTTCTCCCCCACGCAATGATCAGATTAAGTTGTGCAGTTTCTTCTGCAATTGAGTAAGAAATTATTTTTTTCTTTCCTTAAGAAGTAATCTGGGAATCTCTGTACCATAGTAAAATGACAGTAAGAGATACAAAGTCAGGAAAATGAAATTTATCTTAGCCCAAACACAATAACCAGTGTTTCTTGCCAGATAAAAGTATATTGTTCCATAAACTAATATAATGGTTAGAGATGAGAAAAGATGGCAAACACTATGTGAGTCAGATAATCTGGTATTTACTGTAGAGATGTCTGCTATGAATTTTGACTGAAACTTTGATGTGATGTGCATGAAAAATGTTTAATATATAGGGTATATATATATGTTTATAAAGAAATATAATACTCACATGAACTACATATAAAATGTGCATTTCATAGATACAAATTTACTTGAAATATTTATTTTATTAAGTGCCCTGTGTAAAAATAAATTCTATAATTTTTCACTTGGTTGAATCCATTGATGGGACCAGGATATGGAGGTCTTGCCACTGTAGCTCATAGTTTTGCAAAATCTTGAGCTAATTATAACTTTCATCCATGTGAAAAAAGATGGTAACTTAGTCTTATAAACTTAGAGGTCAACCTACAGCCTAGACTTTAAGGCTAACTTTTGTATTAAGAATAAGAATATGTATTTTTATGAACTGTGATTACAGATAGTTACATGATATTGCACAACATTATGAAATGTCTTTTTAAGCTCAGGAAATTTTTGTTATTCACTGATAGGAAAAGTGCCAGCAAATTTCACAGAATCAGTTTTTCCTGCTTTTGTGTCTTCATAAAGATTTTTTTCCATGCAATAGCAAATTGGTGTAGAATATACAGCAGATTTTGATAAGTTTTGATAAGTTTCAGGGTGTTTGTAGTAGTTTTAAACAAACAGTATTTATCCTTTTGTTGAATGAGTGACCATACAGTCAGCAAATCACCTGACCCCATACTGGTATTAACTGAATACATTTTGTATATAAAGTACAGGTTAGACACTGTGGGAGAAGCACACAAGATATCGAGGCTGATGGTTATTATCCCTAACTTTCTTACCATTTAGGAGAAATAGTCACTATAATTATAAGACAAGGTGGAAAAAAAGCAGTGTCCTGTAGAGGTAAAGTACTTTCCCCTGAGGAGATGAGGAAAGGAAGTCTTGAAGGATCTGATGCCATTTGAGTAGATTTAGGGGGAATGGATGGGATTTAGACTGGAAAGGTTATGGCCTTTTAAAAAGAGAGAGTGACTGAAGTGGGAGAAAATATGGAGATAGAATAAAGTTCAGCATAGAGAGTTCCAATAACTATTTAAAATTGAGTGAGTGACTAATTACCTGGGACAAGGGACAAGGAAAATGATCCTTGAGAGGGAAGGATGGAAAGAAGATGGGGCCAAGTGAGTAAGGCCCTCGATGGCTTGGCCCTGGAGTGAGTTAGTAGGCTGTGGGTTGAGGCCCAGAAGGTTGTCAACTCTCATCTCTGGTGATAAGAATCACTCTTCTCTCTCTGGTACTGTGTGTGGTACCTTCACAAAGGGAAATTTATGCCACTTTTAGGCAGATAAGGGGAGAGCAGAGAACTCTTCTTAAATCTGTTGATTTGAGCCTTCAGCTCAAATAATCCTTATGCCAAAGTAGCATATTTGAAGGATGGCATAGCTTGATCCTCTTTACCTCCCTCCCACCCTCCCACCTTATGCTTCCTATTGGCTTTGAAGGCACTTAAAGTCTGCCATTGCCATTTGACATCCACGCTTTTGGATCTCCTAGGTACAGAATACATTTTTATCATGGAGGATTTTGAATAATAAAATAGTGAGATGCTCAGTGAGGATCAGTTTTGAAGTCATTCCAGGAAAGGTACAATAATATCCTGAATCTGAGAACTGAAGTTGTCATCACAGAGTTACTAGAAGAACCTTATCTCTGAGACTATCTGATATCAGGAACAAGTGCTGACTTGTAGCATTTAGAGCTCAGAGAGATCATAGAGCCTTAGAGAGCAGTCAAATCCCAAAGGCTACTTGAGAAGTGGGGCTCAAGTATTCAATAGAGAACTTTGAAGTGTAAAGAATTGTCTAGATCCCTACTGTATGATATAAACTGTGCAGTGCGGCCTGAACCTGAGAACCAGAGAATCCTCTTTTATACTGTCCAGGCAGTGTTAATTCAAAGCCAGTAATATCAGTGGTTATTAACATTCCACCTGCTGGTTCCCAGGGTACCTGGCTTCACAGTGGGACCCCCATCTAAGTCAAGTATCAAAGATTGCAACTTTATCTTCATGCAATTATCATATCAGTATGCTTGGATAGTAATATGCCCTTGGCTCACGTGCAGCACAAGGTTTTTGATGAATAGTTTTCCATTCTATGAAATGTAACCAAAGTTGGGACTCAAGTTAGTTTAGAGGTGTTTCAATTTTGAAGAGGGGAAAATACAAGCACACAAACCTGTTTTTTGTTTTTGTTTTTGTTTTTTCCTGAACTGGCCTGTGTTTTTTTGTTGTTGTTGTTTGTTTTTTGTTTTTTTTTAAAGATTCTTGCTCTATTTTGGTGCGTTTCTTCATCTTACAGATGAAGAAAAACATTCAGAGAGATGAAATGAGTTATGTTGGGTCATCATGGTGTTCCTCAAATTCTGACTTGCTGAGAATTTTGTACTCAATTGTCTCAGCCTCCACAGCATTGCTGGGAAGAAAGAGATTCATAAATACTCATTCTATGTGCTTTCCAATCCCAGCAATTTCTTATGTATCTACAATGTGTTCTACATATTTGAGGTGATGTTTTAGAAAAAGAATCTAATGACCTGTTTTTGTTCACACCATCTTTCAGTCCATTCTTTGTTTCTAACAAGAGCTTTACCAGATGCGGTAGTTACTAGCTGAGATTTTATCTGATTCTGAAGAAAAATGTGTGAATTTAGGAGATGGGTCAAGAAATCTGGATAATTTAAATATTCAGTAATAGACAAAAACTGCAAGTATAAAATTTATAGATGTATTGCTTCTGCTGTTAACTTGTGATTGGATAAAGACATCTCTCTGGAATCCTTCTGGTTATAAAAAGAGGCCATCTTAATTGGCTTGTTTTTGTTTGTGGTTATAAACTATTCCAAACCTTCTGGTTTGAATTGTGGATTATGGATTATTTCATTTCAGTCCTTCACAGCCCTCAAATTGAATTTAAAAAAAAAAAGGGTAGAAGTTTTATTTTAAGCCTTTATAACATTTGACTAATGACTATATACAATTCTCTCAGGCTCCTCTGCCTTTACTGGAAATGTACAAAGTGTCTTTTCATATTTTAGATTTAGAGATTAGAAATGTATTAGGTAGATTTATCCTGGCATTTTGATTGGTTGGCAGTGAGGACTCCTCCTTTGCAATCCTCTACCCAACTTTTCCTTGCAAACATATTAGAATATGTATCACCTGCAGCTGAAGAGGCAAAGCTGGGCAAAGCTTTGCTCATAAGCTCAAGAGCTCTTCCCTGCAGTGTCTGTGGAAGCAGTTACTGCTGGAAGAGTAGTTCAGGGTATTACCAGGAAGCAACATAGGAAGAGTGGTTTGCTAAAGTGATTTCCATTTGGCCAACCATTTGATGTCAAGCCAGGCACAGTACTTAGAGAGAAGGTAGAATAGGGAAATGGATGTTGAGGAATATCCTTGAGGCAGAAGATGACCCACAGTGACATCTTCTAAAAGTGTTGATCACCAGTCTCTTCTTCCACCAATGGCACAGGACCATGATTTTTCATCTGGAAGGAGTCGCTTGTCTTCTTGCTGGAAGGATTAGGCTTCGACATCAAATTTTGGCTTTGACATCATTTTCAAGACATCCACTGAATCTAACCCTAATTTTCTGGACAGACAGAGCCTCTGGCTTCACTCAGAATTGTCAAGGCCAAAGATGATGTCATGTAGTTTTGAAAGGCTCTAGTTCCTGGAGTACTACCAGGAAAAAAAAGTCATCTTCCTTGAATTCAGTCTGCCCTGAGAGTGTCCTGAGAAAGAAGCTGTTTCTTAGAGCAGCCTGGGCAACACCACATGCAGGCTAACACCTCTCTTGATTTTGTATTTCCGAGGCCTTTGGAGAAGCTTAAGTCGCAAACGTTTTCCAATTGCTACTTCCTTACCAGGCCCCCAAAATACTAGCATTATTTCATCCTTGCAACCTTAAAGGTAGAGAAATCAAGGCTCTAAGAGTCTTGGGTTAAAATAATGGTTTTCAATTTTTTTTTTTTAAGTGACAGGTTATTATCATCAAATAAAATTGTGGAAAGAACAGATTCCTTTTGCACTCACTAGACCTGTTTTCTTAGCCAGGATTGGCAGTGTGGAGAGTTAGTTTTGGGCCATCTTTAAAGCAGCACCTGGGTTCTAAAGACTGGTTTGGAAAACACTGTATTTGTAAGCAATAAAAAACCGTCATGAACATAATAGGTGTGAGTGCTTTTCACAGAAATCCTCAGGTCATACCTATAGTAGGGAAAGAAATGACTTTTTTGAGAGTCTTCAAAGAAAGATTAAGAGTTGCATGCATCCAAACCTGGACACCTGTAATTTCAGTGATTTGAGAGGCAGAGGCAGGAGGATCCCAAGTTCAAGACCAGAGGCAGTCTGTATAAATAAGCAAGACCTTGTCTCAAAATAAAAAGTAAAAAAAAAAAAATGGGCTAGGAGTATAGCTCAGTGGCACAGCACTTGCAAAGTAGGCAAGCACAAGACCCCCCCAGTACCAAAAAAAAAAAAAAAAAAAGAAGTCACATGGATCCAGATTGGTTTATTTCAATTGGGTGTGGTTCTGCTCTGCTTCTCATCCTGCTTTGTGGTTACTGTATGGAGTTATGCTTCCCACTACACTATAAGTCCTTGAAAGCAGTAACATCCCTTTCTTTTCATGATATCGCCTGCCCTCTACCCTCCACCCCACCTTCCACCTCCGTGTCTCTTTGTACCCTGTATCCTGCACTAAAATGATAAGCAGTAGTAGATGGTGATGTCATGAACCCGTCATCTAAGTGATGACCTCGAAGGGGAAGAGGGCAGGGAGGATGACAAAATCCAAAAGAAATAACCACTTGGATGAATTTGGCCATTTTCTTTTAGAAATGCAAAGTTAGAAGTTCATTGCACCCTTAAAACCCCAATATAATAGCAAACTGGTTTGAACCATGAACATAAACAGGAGCCTAAGACTTAGTGAGGGAGTTGATTAAAGGAACCCCATCTAGGAACCCCAGCTAGGTCATAATTCCCAGCTGAGTGGTGTTGGAGGGTTGATCTAGAGGTAGACACTGGTTTTACCTCAGATGAGATTTTAAAGTTCACACACCTCCAGAGGGGACACTGGATAATAACATTTTAAAAAGCCAAATAAATTCATAATTAACCATAGCTAAAACACATTGGGATGAAGTTTAACTCAATGGGCAGAGTGCTGCTCCGTGGTCTATGAGGCCCTGGGTTTGATCCCCAGAACTACAAAAAACAGAAGAATGTGGCAATCCTCTCCCAAAGCAAACCTGAAACAATCAGCCATTCAAAACCCTATGGGGGTCGCTTTGAGTTGGACCCGACTCAGTGGCACCTAACAACAACAACAACAACAAAGAACACATCAGTCCAGAAGGGAAGGCCGTATGAGAGGCTCACGATGGCCAGGAGATGGGCTCACACTCTTTCTTCTCTTCTTCTTGGGCTCTGAGATCCATGGTGAGTTTGGAGAAGGGGAGGATTTAGCTGTTTCTTGCTTTAGAGAGCATAATCATCATTTTAATGTAAAGTACACAGGGAGATAAAAAATAAAGTCGTGTGCATAAGAGAACTGTATACTCAAAATCATTCGGCCTTTGGGAAGAGCTCATTTGTTAACTTTCCTTGGGAGGGACTATCCCAGAATGGCCTGATTCACCCAGGCCTTCCAGTGGAAGTTCCGTGGGCAGATTCCACTCTCTCAAAGCACCCAGTGTCCACTCCAGGTGAACCCACACTGGTAAAAACTGTATCAAAACACAGGAACCTACTAGCCAGGGGCTGACACAGACCCCTGGCCTGCTGCACAAAGTTTATTAACACCCACTGCCACCTCATACTGGCTTCCAGCTGCCACAGTTTCAAAAGTAGTGTGAAGTAGGTTTGTTTGCCCTTTTGGTTGATTTGTTATTTGATCCTGAAGCAGGCTTGTCATTTCTGTGATAGCAGGCATTCCATTGGACATTCCCTTAGCTAATAGTAGGTTGTGGGAGGGAGACAAGGTCATTTTCCACACGTTCAATGTCCCTATGGAGTGGTCCCTCTATTTGGTTTTTCAAGGCAGGGTCTTGCTGTGTAGCCAAGCTGGACTCAAACTTGCCTCCATCCTCTTGCCTCTGCCTCCTTGGGGCCGGAGTTACAGGCCTATACCACCACACCTGGCTTTCCGTGGCCTCTTTCATGTTCTCTGTTATTTGTTTGCATATCTCTCCATTTATTTATTTTTATTATCCTCTAATAAACTTCAGTCAGCTTGGTGGTCGGGTCCATTTTTCATTCTTACTCTCCATCTGCTGGCACCGTACCTAACAAATGCGATAGGTTGTGGAAATTTTTTGTGAATGAGTGGAGAAGCAAGGGGATAGATTCTGGGATAACTGGGATTCAGTAGTGAGCGTAATACAGACCCTCTGTTCTAACTAGAGACACAAGTGGTCAGGGTTGAGTGAACCCTAGTTTTACTTCAGACTTTGAGAGAATAAAATTTCAGAACACTATTAACCCAATCCACCTCCTTAGATTCTTATTGACCTCTTAGCATTATTTCTCCACAGGGAAAGGCCCAAAGCTAAAGGTTGACAACTCATAGCGAAATCCTCAATTTCCCTGATCATCTGCCTCATTTGAAGCAGAAGGCCCCCAAGACCTGTGGGATCACCTTGCCACAAGCATGAGCTGTTTATTCATCAGGTCATTCTGTTGTGAAGGCTTTGATGTAGCAGACAGAAGTCCACTCTGGGTTTTGCCGCCCTGATGCTTTGTGTCCTTCCAGCACCCTCTCTGAGTCTCACTTCTTTCCAATAACTGCCTCACAGGCTATAGGAGGACTAAACAGAAATGAAAATCCTTTATAAGGTATAAAATACAGTGCATATAGAGACAGGAAGGTGACAAGAGGGGCAATTTCTTCTGAAGTGATTGTAGGGACATGCGTAGGCTGACACTCCCAGGATCTCACGCCTCACACCTCCTCTGAGGACGGGGAATGTGGACGTGTGTTTCCAGGGGCCTCAGTACTACGAGCTTTTGAGGAATAACGTAGAAGCTTGGGAGGGGATCATGATTCTTCTTCCTTGAGAGATAGCCCTAGACTAGATAAGCCCAAGATTGTATCATTTAACCATTGGATAGAGATTATAAATAAATATAAAATAATTATCAAAATATGTATTCTGAGTGTTTCAAAAAGTGTTCAAAACCAGTCATTAGAACTAAATCACTATAAATATGGAGGATTTTATTTTGGGTTATTCCTACTAGTAGCCGTAAGAGGTGGTTTTGTCTAATGAGAGCCGTGAAACCCACGTGGTTTGAGAATGCTTTGTGGGAAATTGAACAATGCAAACCTAACATTGTCAGGAGATCCTACTGAGTACTCTTGAGCAGGGTTTATGGAAACAAAGGGCTTCTTTTCATTGGAAATGGAAAAGGTGCCCTTTACCCTGTAATATGTCACCACCTAGCTCCTTCTCCTTAGATTACAGTACAGGGTCCCTGTTGCAAGTTGAGATTTTTGTCCTCCCTGATTGATGCCTTTAGCCCCTTGATGAACTCTGTTGGGTGCTCTCTGGGTATTTTTCAAAAGAAGCCCTGACTGTAGTAAGTGCCACTGGTACCTCTACTACACCACATCCCCTACCCAGTCCAGTGAGAAGAGTTTTCCTATAACCTTGCTTAGAAATGTTCATGAAGACCTCAGAAATTGTCCTGTCTTCCTAGTTTCAAGAAAACACTAGATTTGCTCAGATGTAGAAAATGGTGTGGTTTCCCCAAAATAATCAATTGCCAGATCTTGCATCTGTTATTTTGCAAAATCTTAATCTATGTACAAAAATAAAATTTAAGGAAAAAAAGACCATAGTGTGCAGTTCAGTATATTGCAAGCTGTTTGTTTTTACTTACCCAATTCAATAGCATACATAGTGAGCATTTTAACTTTGGAATATGTTAGTTTTCTTGGGATTTGATCAATATCCCATTTTCCTGACCTAAGTGAATAAAAATAAACAGATTGTGACATACACAGTTTCACATTTTGGTTTCATTTTGGTGGTTGAAAGAACTGGCATAAAAATACAGCCTAAGATAACTGTAAATTCCTCAACCAGTTGGATCATTTTTGTTAATCTATGTAGTAATTTTATTTATTTTTTAAAGTAGGTAACACATTACATGGTTCAAAAATCAGAAGATACAAAAACATATTTGGTGAAAAGTTCTTTCTTTAACCTATGTACCTACCTACCCACCTATACAAGCCTCAGGCAGCCAGTGTTAATTTTGATTCATTTCAACTGGGGAACTAAGATAGAGTTTTGCTGAAATGTAATTTTATTTTGGTGCTCTATCACATGCCATAAAGGAACAGGGTATGAGTTTGGGGTCATCGGGGAAAATAGCTACATGAATAGCCAGGGAGATGCCTTAGATGAAAATGCACCAAGGGTGACAAAATACAAAGGCAAATGTTGGATTCCGATTTTATTCTAAAGTGAGATCTCCCTTATGAAAGCCTTAGTCCCACCTTATACTCATTTGGTCTTCTCTGTTTCTGGGTTTCCAGAACAGACTTCTCTGACTGTTGCATATGTATTGAAGCCTGGCACTCTGAATCTCTCACGATGCTAGATTGAGTTTCTCATTGCCGTTTTTTCAGATCACAGCCCGCCGTCAATGGAAACATATTTATGATGAATTAGGCGGTAATCCTGGGAGCACCAGTGCTGCCACCTGTACCCGAAGACATTATGAAAGGTAAGAAACCATTTCTCAGAAAGGCTCTGCTTCATTAAAAGTGTGTTAGTTGAAAGAAATTCCTCGTCACTGACAAGACAGAGGGAAACTAAAGGACCTTTTAGTAAACAAAACATCCCCCTGGCATTTTACGTTGTACATCACCTTGTGAGTTTTAGGGAACATGGCCTTTTCTGGTTACGGGAGCTAAACTTAGATGATCTTTTAGGTAGGTTTATGTCCTATGACCACCTGACAATTTCTTCTCTCCTCCCACAAGCATAGATTGTTCTGGATGTTCTCTGTAGATTTATTTACTGTGAGATCTTTCAGCTTCTAGAAAACAAAGATCTGTAGTGTTACTATTAGATTACCATGTAACTATATTAACATTGAAAAGTAAGCTTTTCTTATAGTAATTGCACTGGCCCAGATAAGGTCTTTGGGTTTTTTTGTTTGTTTTGGTCTTGGTGGGTTTTTTTCTTCTATGACTATGCGTTTGACCCAGGAAATCTTCTTGCCAAACTCTGTGCACCTTAGTTTTTGAAGAATATCTGCTATTTCAGAAAAGTGAGGATAATGCAACTGAGACAAAATGGAAAAGTAACCTCCTGTGAAGGTGTATGCACCCAAGTCTTTGCCCTTTGCATTAGGACTATGTTGTCTACACCATTGACAACCAGTTAGCAAATTCATGCGTTATCCTTGCTCTGTGCTTCCAGTCCATACTTAATTTGTTTAGGTCATGTCAACTTCCTTACAACTGACACTTCCCTGCAGAAGTGCTTAGGGGCTCAGCTCCCTGGTTTCACATTCAGGGTTTGGAAGATAAAGTAGAAGGATGTGAGCATGAGTGAGTGTGTATAAGTGTGTGTGTGTGTGTGTGTGTGTGTGTGTGTGTGTGTGTTGTGATAGTGGCCATGCATAGAATGAAGGCAAGACACAGCTAGTCAGCTGAACAAACAGACCAGTTCCCTTGCTAGTTTAAAAGGTAAAACACAATTATTACATTGACTGGTTCTTCATACAGTCAGTTACAATTCCAACTTCAATCTAGACCCGTGACACCCATATTTAGGTCATACATGTGCGTCCTCAGTAAGGCTACTTAACACATCAGTGCTTAGTCATGTTTCCTTGAAGTTGAATTGTACTTTTATCTGTGTTGCATTTAATCCAGTAGCCATTCAACAAAAGTTAGAATGCTTTTATAGGAATAACCAGAGTAAATTGCGTTGGGTTTAGTACCTCATGAAAAATTCCCACAAAGTATTCCCAAAAGATTCCCTTGGTGGTTTTATGATCCAGAAAGATTTTTAAAAATTGATAATAGATGTTCAAATTACTGCTCTTTATAGCATTATTTTTGAGTATAGTGCAGTAATTTTTTAAGTGTGGCCATTATTTCACTCCGTGTTTAATATAAAAATCCCTCACATTCTCATTGTCTGTAAAAGGCACACTGCTAATGTCCTTGTATATGTCTCCCTAGGTGAATGTTCTGTAAATAATGCCTGAAGATACCATATTCTACTTATTTTTTACTTAGTAATCAAAGCTTTCTTCAAAACTTTTTCATAGCCAAGCATTGTGGTAGATGCCTGGAATCCTAGCTACTTGGAAGGCTGAGGCAAGAGGATTGCAGATTTGAGGCCAAGGGCAGCCTGCAATGTAGGAAGACTTTTGGGGTGCAGTTCAGTGGTGGACTACTTGCCTAGAATGTGAAAGATCCTAGGTGCAACCCTCAGTACCATAAATTAATTAATTAAAATAAAGAATAAAATTATTAATGTTTTCATTTGTTTTTTGTTTTTAAATTTCTTTTCCTCCCAAATTCTTGGGATCAGACTAGATATTTCATAAAGGTCTGATCTCTTACCAGATTAAAGTTTTGGAAGGGCTATGTTATTTTTCGAAATCTAGAATTTATTTGGTTAGTAAACCAGTTCCAGAATCCCTAGTGAGGAAAGAGAAGAAAATGGAAAGCACATAAAGAGAATTTACTATAAGTGTTGGTGTGAAGCACTGAATCAACATGGAGGTGATAATAGCAGGGGCTCAGAAGGGAGAGCAGAGGTTGGGATATCACCACGTAGAAGTTTGGAGAGTGCACCTCATAGAGCTGGAGAGGGAGATCCCCCAAATCAGCATGGTACTATAGGAGCTCAAAGGAGGAGCTCTGGGGACTGAAGCAGGTTGCTTGCTGGCTGCTGCTAGACCTCAGAAGACATGCATCAAAAGAAACTATCGACAGCAACCAACTGCTATGCTAAGTTACTGTTGGGTTGACACTGATATGAACTGCCTCCCAGCACCCCTTGTTTGCAGAACCCTAACAAGAGGATAGCCAGGGACGGAGCCATGCCATTTAAGAGTCTGCCCCCATTACTATACAGAGTACAAAAGAATGCACTTGGAATCGAAAGACAGTAGTCCAACTGCCACATGGGAACCACAGCATGCAGAGCCCTGTCTTATATGTGGCAACACCAGCAATGGTGGTGCACAGCATGCAACCCAGGGTTGGGCACAGCTGTCCCAGGGTGATTCACAGTCCTTAGCATTTCCTCGGCATTTCTTTGTGCCATCTAGACCGCTGTGACCTTCTGGTCAGATGCAAGGTGTGCTGTGAGTAATTAGTAATTAATAATTGAGTCTAGCTACCAAAATTTGAAAATCACTTACTTTTTCTTAAAAAATCATACTGTACTTACCATAATACCACTTTTGCTTTTCTGAACCAGTCATGATCTTTAAGGAATTATCCATAATCCCACATGTTGTGGTGGGGAGAAGAGCCTAGGAATTACTGCTGTGAATAACTTCTCTTCAAATGGTTCTACCAGAGAAGGCTAGGGGACACTCAGATCGGTCCAGGAACTTGTATCAAAGAAGAAGCTGAACTCTCAGCTAAAATGTCATGATTATTAGGCGGATTTTATTCATTCTCCCTAGCTACAGGCCACATGATAAAACAGAAATGACTAGATTTGTAGAGGGCCATTGCTTTCAGGAAGGCTCAAGGAGCTGAGTAGGTGGGGAAATTCTAGTCTGGAAATGCCCTTAGAAATCTGTAAAGCCTTCAAAGCCAGATCTCAATGATTGGAACCCCTACTCTTTTGCTGGTTCACCTGGTTTCTCATTCTTTTCACTCCTCTGTGGATACTTACTCCTTTTCCTAGTTCCCTCCTCCCACTTTGCGTTCCTACAAGATGAAAGAGAAATGAGTGATCTACTATGCATTATCCACTGATGTATTTTTCATGCAGTGTGGTTCATGATTCCAGTAAATGTTTTCATTTTACTACAAGAAAAAAAGGAGCCAGTTCCTCAGTAAATGTTATTTGTATATTAGTTGGGCACTTTTGGCTTATTAATGAGTGTAATAATGAAAGTGTGGGTCATTGAAAAGAATCAATGGGTGTTTTTATTTAAGGCAGAGTAGAAATGGTACAATGCCTGTGAATGCGTCATTGTTGCTGAAGGCCCGACTCGTCTAAACTTGCCTCTGATTGGTTTAAATCAAATAGGTCCAAGCACTTCATAAAAATGTCTTTGTCAGCCTGGTTTTGCTTCCAAACCTATTCATCTCTGTCAGTTTTTAATATTAGTACCAGGCTCCTGGCCATAGTCCATTAGTACGGTACTTAATTGCTCATGTTACAGATGATTACCAATATAAAAAGCATTAATGTTTTCCCATTGCAAGGCTGTTACTATGTAGATGTCTCAAACTCAGCAAAACTTAGGAAATGTGGTTTTTCTGGACATTCTTACTCAGGATTTATAGATAAAGTTACTGCAGCTTATAATGCAAAGAAAAATGCTCATATCCTCCTGGACACAGAACCCTTCTAAGTGGAGCATTTTCTCTCTTGTCCAACTCTTTACTTAGGATGCCCCAAATTACTTTCTTTTATCAGTAAAGGAACAAAAAGGAAAATGGCTACTTTAACGGAATTCTCTTAACTTGGTTTTCTAGAATAGTAATTCACTTTAAAGGCTTTGCTTTCACGTGACGATTTCTTTTTTGAATGTTTTTGAAGCACAAGGAGGGGGATCTTTATACAGAATACCAGATTACTGGTTTTAATTTTCCTGAATAAATTACATGGTCTGTTTCTGTGGAGCACATGAAGTTGTTATTAGGGATTTTAAAAGGAGCATTAAGGCAAAAGTACTTTGTGATGTGCTTTTCTGAGTATTTAGAAAATCAAAATCATAAACAAATGTATTTGTTTGTGAGGGAAATGAGCAATTACGCTTCATCTTCTTGCATATGTAATGCCCAATTTCAAATTCTATCCTTCTGCTTTTCTCTAAGCATTCCTTGGACAAGACTGTTATGCTGCATGGCTCAGGCAGTTTCCTTCACTGTGACTTGGGGTCCCCACACCAGATGCACTTGGGCAGAATGGAGTGACAGCCTGCTGGAGGGTCTGCCTTTTTTTTTTGCTGAAGGTGGTAGGCAGGGTTGCAGAAGCTTCATTTTCTGAGTAAGATAAGCATATACTTAAAATAAAGACCCAAATTCTTCAGGTTCTAAGGAACTCAACTAATCATACCACAGCAAAAGCCCAAGGGAGAGTCAAGGCATGTTACAGTTCTGTTCATGTCTGAAACAGGATTCCACGTATTCTTGCTCATTTTCACACCCTTGAAGCCAATAAATACACAATTGAGAAAGTCACAGGCAGAAATTCAGAACTTTATATTTGAGAGGTCCTTTAGTTCCCTGCCTTAGACCAGAGCTACTCAGATGAGGTTTTCTGACCTATCCATGAACTATTTGCTAGTTGCCCAGAAAGAGCTAATAAGCACAGCAATGGTGAATAAGCTTTGATATACTTACATTGAAATTTGCCAGAATAATTTTATATCCATTGACTCTAAAAAAAGAATCAGGGCTTGCATTTTGTACACTCCTCTTTTAATGTCATTTTTCTAGTAACTAATTTTTATGGTATTTTGCAAAAGTATCAGCTGTCAGTAGGTGGGAAATTTAGAAAACTGGATAGTCCTTCATTTAGGTCATTAGAGAAGTACTGCTCCACACCACTGTCACAAACTCAGGTGTTTAGGAGGGCAGGTGGCATGATGGACACCGTCGGTAAAGTGGAAGAGTGGGAAACTAGTCCGTCCAGCCCAACCCACAGAGGCCAGTGAGAGCAGCCAACACCATTGCCATATAGTAAGATGCCGTCTCTGTGCTTCCTGATCATCCATGTTCTCAAGGTCACTTTTGGGCCAACCAACAGAACTTTACAAATACTGCCTCCAATTTCTGAAAATACTTTATATAAGCTAAACCGATTGTGCCTGGGCATAAAATACAGCTAACCAGCTGTCAGGTTCTGTGAAAACTGAACTCTACTTGACACTGTGCTTTCCAGGCTCTTCTTAAACACCCGCAGGGGCAGATCTTGGTGGAAGCGGCATTGTCGAAGGGGACTGTACTCCCCTTCACTCTTACGCATGAGGCTTTGTGTTGTCCCTACCTTGCCTTTGGGGGCTGACTCTTTTGGTGTGCTCTCTTTTTTCTGTGCTGGGCTCCCAGATGCTTGGCAAAGCTCTTCCCTCCCCTCCAGTCCCCCTACTCTGCTCAGCCGAGCCTCAGAGCACAATTTATGGACCTGTCTCAGCTTGGCTTCCTCTCAGGTAGATGCCTCTAATTTGTATCACTTGGTATACCCACAGTGACTCTAGGTGTGGCCCTGCACTTTTGGGAGTTGGGCATTATCAGTCCATGAACACATCCTAAGATCGTATTTGAACGTGGTTGAGAACCCCTCTTGTAGTGGCCTGTTTCTTTCTTTTTTTTTTTTTTTTGGTAGGATAGATTTGCCATTCTGTTAGCTGCCTTTTCCTTTGCTGCTGCCCTCAAGAGCCACCTGGGGTTTTTTGAACATTCAAAGTGCTCACAAGGGTAATGAGAACATATGAACCAAAGAGTTCAGAATAGAGATGATGAACAATGACAACAATGAGACTGCCACTCAGGTCAGAGATTGCTAAGGAAACTTGGTGCTGCTTCCTATGAGTCCAGGTTCAGCCTCAGACTCCTAGAGCTGGAAGGCACTATAACTCCCATGAAATCTCAGTCATCATAAGATCTGACCAGGCCATACACACATGGAAGAGAGATGAATAGTTAATGGCTATGAAAACCAGACACATAGGTACAACAAATAAATTCAACAGTGATCAAAGGAAGAAGAGAGACTTCCAAATGAAATGAGGAAAGTCATCTTGGAGGATCTAGAATTTGAACTGGATCTTAAAAGAGGTAGTGTGAGAACTGAGGGTAAATCATTGTGCACTCCCTAAAATAATTTGGTTGTGGAGTAGAAGAATGATAAAGATGCTGTTTCCAAAGGCAAGGGCCATGTGATGTCGCCTTCCTTGAAACTTCTCCAGAGCACCCAGGGCAGCATCATGATCATGTCAGGAAATCGCAGTTGACTTAAGTCCGAGCAAAAAGGGCATTCCTCTCTAGAAAGTGTTCACAAAGAGATAGGGACGGAGGTAGTGCAAGGGGCTGTCAGCTTTCTAAGGCTAAAGTTCTAGATTGTATACACCAAAGCAGGTATTGTAGTTGATCTTCTCACTGTCTGTTAACTTTCTTGCCCTGAGGTCCCACAGGTAGGTGATGCCATCCTCACCCTGGGTGGCATTGGCCAGGCTATGGACAAGTGTCTCCTTCCCAAACACTGTCTTGTTAATGGGAGTCCGGGCCAGTGGCCACTCTGCTTCTGCCTCTGCAACATTGCCACAAGGCACTCTTTTTCCCTTTTCCCAAGCCGGCAGAAGTCCTGCTGGCCCTTATCAACACTCAGCAGCCCAGGAAGCCAAACACAAGTTTCTCAGGGTTAGGCAGGCTGAGGCTGTGCAGCTGCTCATTATCTGTACCCCACCAAGCTTGTTCTCTGGTCACTGTAAGCACCCTTCACCCTTTACCCTTCATAGCTTCTTATCATGTATAAAGAATTTCTCCCCACGGGACAGTCAGGTAACTTCATACACAAGTCTCACACTCTGAATCCCTCAGCATGCCTAAAACGCTCTGATAACTTTCCAATGCCTGGATATTTCAAGAAACTTTGAAAAAACAAAACAAAACTCTAGCCAGGCCCTGGAGTAGAAAAACTGGTTTCTGTTTTAAAAAAAATAAACAAACAGCAGCCTTTGAAAAATCTCTACTTAAAAATGCTAAAATTTGCCTTTAAATGCAAGTCGTAATTAATGGAAGTTAGAGTTGAGTGTAAAAACACCCTCAGGCACAAACTAATCAAGTGTGTCTCTCATGCTGTAAACTACATCAAGTTCTTTGTTTTACCCCCCAAAAAGCTTGCCAAACAGCAGTTTTTCTTTGTCAGGCTCCTTTATTGTCTCATTTTTGTTTTTACCCTACCTCCCTGTGCCTTTGGACCTAACTATAGTATTTACGAAACTTTACAGATCCCATGTTTTATTGATAGTTTTCATCAAGCATGAATTTAAATTTGAGAATAGATTAGGTGTCTTAGCCTTTTTTTCTTTTTGATAAATAACAAGAGGTTTCTACTTATGATTTTCTGTCCTCAGGGCTTTATCATTAAGATTAAATAACTGTACTGTGAAGCATGCCACTGCACAAACATCTTTTCAATTATGTGAGTAACAGATGCCTTCACAAAGGAACTATTGAAAATTCAGAAAGCATGTTTCCAAAAAAGAAAGGGGGAAAAAGTATCAGATGACAGAAGAATGTAATTGTTTACCATTAAAATATATCTTTAACTCATCCAGTGAAAACCTCTTGGAACATTTTGTTTTTGTACAAGTTATTACAGAGTTTGGCCAAAGTCTTAAAAGTGTTGTGGGGAATGGGTGAATATTTCAGAAGCACTGGAATCAGTGGTTTCTAACAAGCAACTTAAAGGCAGTAGCTGTAGGCCCATTTTTACATATAGACACTGTCTGCCTTCATTTGTGGGGTGCACGTCTTGTTGAAAACACTACTGTTATGTTTATTATTCTTAAAATAATACTCATCTGTCCTTGAAACTAATCCATGAGACTCCACTTGGAGTTGGTCATTGTTTTTGCATTGAGAAAAATAATGGCTGTATCTTTGGCTGCCTGGCACTGTGGAGGGCTGGGTGCTGTTTATGATCCTTTTTCTCTGTTATGAGCACGTATTTTAATCCCTGGTGCATAAAGTCAGCTTTATGCACCCATTCCAGCTTCCTTCAATGTGGTCTTCATTTGAAAGGAATGGGAGTAACATCAATCTTGACATTCTTAGAAGTAGCCAGGAGGCATTGCCAAAGCAGAGCCATTAGGGAGAATGTAGGGAGCTTAGACTTGGTCAGATTAAGACCTAGAGAACAGATTTCATAGAGTATATGATTCTTGAGTGTTTCTTACCATTCTTTATTATGATGGGCCTGATCCAAGTAGATCACCACTTCTTGAAGAATTGTAGTGTGGTTATTGTGGTACGCTTGTTGTTTTTAGGCGCTGTCAGGTCCGACTCATAGCAACCCTATGTACAACAGAATGAAACAATACCCAACAATGTGCTATGCCCATCACTATGTCAGTGCTTCTCTGCTATTTATAGGGGTTTCATTGGCATATTATAACGGGCTTGTTTTGGGAGTGGGCTGCCAGGTCTTCTCCCATCTTTGCAGTGCTGGGAATCAAACTCAGGGCCTCAGAGAGCACAGAGCAGCACTCTACCAACTGAACTAAACCCCCAACCCATTGTGGTATGCAGAGAGTATTAAAAAAGCATACATACCTTGGGACAAAAACTTGCCGTTTTGCTGTTTTAAGAATGTGTGTTTTAAGCCAGGCACGGTGGCGTACACCTGTAATCCCAGCGGCTTAGGAGGCAGAGGCAGGAGGATCACAAGGTCGAGACCAGAGGCAGTCTTCGTAATTTAGTGAGATTGTCTCAAAAAAGTTAAAAATGGGTTGGGGGTGCAGCTCAGTGGTACAGAACTTACAAAACGTAAGCACGAGGCCCTGGTTTCAACCCCTAGTACTGCAAAAAAAAAAAAAAAAGGAATGTGTTGTTTGTTCTGCTAACTACTATGTCATATATACATGAATGTCATACTACATATTGCTACTGTAATTCAACTTTATAAAGTAATACGTAGATGTTGTGTTGTTAGGTGCTATCAAGTCAGGTCCAACTCCCAGGGGTCTTAAGTACAACAGACTCTCTCCAACACTGTACCATACCTGGTACTATTGTTAGTGCTTCTGTGCTGTTCATAGGGTTTTCAGTGGCAGGTTGTTTCAAGAATGGATTGCCAGGTCCTTCTCCCTAGCCTGCAGCATCTGGTATTCCCAGGTGGTCTCCTATCCGAGGACTAACCAGGCCGAAGATCAGGTGGGATCGGATGCTAGGGTACTATGGCTGCAGACAATATGTAGATAACAGCACTTAAAATGTGCATACTTTTTTTTTTTTTTTTTTTTTTTACCATCTCCTTGTATTGTAAGAGAATTAGTGTCCCCAGGGCTCAAGCCATTAGGCTGCTTCTGATGTAGTGGGTTGCCCTTTATAGAATGGCCACATATATTTTCTATAGGTCTCTTGCCTCTGAGAAAAGAAGACAAATCCTTAGGAGCCTGGAAGTCCCTTAACCCAGGCAAATGTGATCATTCAGTATCTCCTGATGTTAATACCTCTTAGAGAATGTATGAAGATGCCCAGTGGCCATGCTGTGTTGGAGGCAGCTCAAACTAGCACAGGCAGCAGATCTGTGTTTGAATTCAGATTTGGGGGCTTACTAGCTGTGAGCCATTGTCTTGTCACTTAATTATTTAGTTCTGAATCTCAATTTTGTCACCCATAAAATGAAGATAATGTATCTGTGGATATCTCTTTTTATAAGGGTGAGTTAAGGCATGCAAAGTGCCTGATATTAATAGGAACTTACTATACAGTGGCTGCTATTAATATTTTAATTCCTCATCAATATATAAGAATAAGCTAGACTTGGAGGTGTACCTAGTGGAAGAGCACTTGCCTGACTTGTGTAAGACCCTGGGTTCAATCCCCAGCTCTATAAAAGAATAAAAGAACCTGAAGTTTTTCATTCCACTCTCCCACCTTGTTTTTGCCCCATTTCTCTAAAGTTCATGCAGCTCCAGTTCAGGGTCCTATCATCCTTGAGCTACCTTTCAACAATGACACACCTTGACAGGAGCCAAGCCACCACCTTGCTGGGTCCCAGCACAATATGTTTTTCTTTCTTCCTTCCATTTAGGGTTACAGTCACTCTGAGATCATGGAGGGAGGTGTCAGAATTCTATTAGTGGACCTAAGAAAAAAATTTCTCCCTTCCAGGAGAAAGTGGAGGGTATGAGCTTTCTAAAGAAGTTTCCTTGTTCAATTTCGGATGCCCTTCAAGTAGGTGATGAAGCCCCTAGTGAAGAGATCATTTTGCCAGAAAAGAAAGCATTCTGGCCAGCGGCCATGTTTTGTTCTTGAGAATAAGACGCTGTACCTATTTTGTGTCATAGTATAGAATACATGTGATGCCAAATATACTTCCTTTGTAAAGAGGTGTGGTAGATCTTAGGCAAGTGTCTTTTGTACAGAATCCATGCCACATTCTCCCACTATTTCTTGGCTCAAGTGAGTCCTACCATACGCTCGTTCTTCATGTCCTGAGAGTCAGCACAGCTTCTCCCTCTACATTGGGGTGCACAGAGCCCTCAATTCACACTCTCATCTACTGGAAAGTGATGCCAATGGCCTCTTCCACAGCTCTCCTGGTTACTGGTATTTTACCCCTCACACTCCACACGTTAGTTTTTTCTTCCCCACCAAAATTCGTACTACAAAATTGAGATCTTCATCTTTCTCAGATGAAGTTTGACCTGTAAAAGAACAGGAGCAAAGCACCACAGATGCTATTGTGCCCACACACATTGTACCCACCAAGGGAACAGCCTCTTTTCTCTACAGATCACCATAACACATTTGTTCACCTGGCCTTTGGGTTGGTCCTCTCCTGCCCAAATGCTCTCCTGCTGTTTGTATTGTCCTGGTCTAGCACCTTGAGAAGTGAGCAGTGTATGAGATTAAAATCATTCCCTGCTCATAGGTACCTTAACAAGTGTGCATATGTCAGCTCCAGAAAGGAAAAATATACCTTTTATTGGCTCCATATTTGGTGAAAGATTGCTTCCTACACTTCACAATGAAGTTACATCTTCAATTTCTGGCTGTGAAGAAAAACATCTGGCCAAGCCTTAGAATTTATCAACCCTGAAATCAACTTGGAGGTGTAATGAGTCCATTTGGGATCAGATCAGGTCCGCATCCCCAGTGGAACCAATATGTCATTTCTTTACTTCTGCTGCCAAAAAACCTAATAGTATAAGAATAGGAGTCACTTTTTTGACCTAATATGCACACCATCTTTATTTCCCTCTGTCCCTAAAATATTCTCTCCAATGATAACAGCAAATATCTGGACCTGAATTTTTTTCTTGATTTAATACTATGAAAGTGCCTAAGAAATAACTAGGGTGAGTTTGAGATTCAAATACAACCCTAAAGATTTCCCACCTCTTTCCCCCACTCGTGAATTGAATCAATTCCAGACATTATTATAATATCATTTTTCAGAGCTCTATAAATAGATGGATTCTCATTTCTCCTCTTTAAGCACTGTTTGCTAAATGTTTTGGCCCAAAAGTTCAGTCATTTCATGCAAGCATTAATCAATACAGGAGACATTAGTGGTTACTTGTTCTGATGAGATTTGACATGATTTTTTCCTCTCCTTATTAAGAAGGGACTGGATTGTTGCCTAATAAAGATGAAGGGTCTTTTCTTCTTTTGTATGAAATGCAAATGATGAAGACATGTGTGATATATATTTCTCTAATGTCGGGCTGCTGCTTTTTGTTGAGAAAGAGAGGCAAGGCCCTGGAGGATTTTAGACTTTGTAAATATAAAATTATCTGCCTTGGTGTGTAAAAAAATAATAAAAGGGAGAAAGAGTTGGCATGTTGCCAGATTACTTACATTACAGTAATAGATTTGCTGACCCCTGACTTCTGCTGTGGAGAAATGTATTGAATTTTTTATAATATCAGATGAGGCAGATCTAAAAACCTAGTACACTGAGCACCATTATTTAACTTGAGATTTAGCAAAGCTGAAATCTTTTCAAACCAGCAATTTTTTGTATGATGATAATTTACTGGCTCAGACACTAATAAATCAAGGTGATAATGCCATTGATTTGTTAATTTTAACTTGGGTTGATTTTTAAATCTTCTTTATTTAAAAAGAAGAAGAAGAATGAAAAGAGGGGAGAAAATCTTGCTTTTCACAGTGACTGAATTTAATAAGAATCTCCATGATAGCAAAAGGCTCCCCTACTGTTTCTGCTTTGGGGTGGAAAATGTTATTCTTATATTATTCCTAGGGAAAAATAAAATCCCATGCTGCTACAAATCTTATGCCTATGAAAAGATGTTATTTTTTAATACATGATGGCTTACCTATTTCAGATCCATTAATGGCCTCGTAAATAAGCATTTTGCTAATCTGAAATGTGAAATCTGGATAATAATAAAGACTCATTTATCTGCCTAGCTTTCAATCCCCAGACTACATGTAGATCAGGAGGGGGTAAAAAATCTCTCCGGATTTACTAATGAATATAATGCTTCTCTTCTCCACTCCTTCCACCCACCTAAAACCCAGCCTGTATTCTGAAAGTTGCAGCCCATTGAAAATATTCCTCCTGTTTAATGAATTCTTGAGGGCTGGGTGCATTTTTGCTTTTTATCAGTACAGTTTAGAAACTGATGAAATGTTTGTTGTACTACAAATATTTGAGGAATAATCATCTGCAAGACACAGGCACATTGCATTATACTGAATTCTTTATATAATACAAACCTACACAGCTTCCTGCACTGGGCAGTGTTGACCTTGTGTTGGCTAACCTGTTTTTAATGGGACCATATGTATGTTGAATGTTGAAATGTTCAGAAACCTATAATAGCTTTCGTCCTCTTGTACTGTAAAAACTTCCAATAATCAAATGATAAGATCATATCCTGTAGGGTAATTGTGTTGTACCATGACAGGAAAACTGAAAAAACATTCAGTGAAAATCACACCAAACGGAAATCATGCTCTGAACCCTCCATCGTTCATGTGCTGTGCGAGACTATGCCCTGTTCTTCAGAGCTTAGCTGGTCATATTTCTACTTGTTTCCTTTTAACTGCTGCCATTTTTGTTTTATTTTGGGATCCTTTTTTTCCCCCTGAGCCACTATAATTATCTTTCAATGATTTAGAAAGGAAAAAAAAAATTCAGTTGACCTTTACACACACACACACACACACACACACACACACACACACACACACGCCCTCACTCACACACTCTCTTCCTCTGGAAGCTTTGAATAAACAGGGCTTGTGTTTGGATTCCGTTTTACCTTAGTCATGCCTCTTTCCAGATACAAGAAACATTTAATTCCAGATTCTCTGCTTCTGGCTTTAGGCCTTTGACCAGAAAGTGAAATATATTTTTCACTGCTGTCAGTCTGCCCACTGCTTAGTTAAGTAAAAGAAAGAAAAAAATAATGAAAGAAAAAAGGGACAAATAAAAAAAGAAAGTAAGAAAAAGAAAAAAGAACAGAGATGAAAATGTTAACCTTGCCTCATGAACTTGTAAAGTTATAAAATGAAATTAAAGTCTTCTGGGTACCCATTTAGAGAGCTGAGTTGGCCCGAGGCCATCAGAACCCAGGCTGAGGATCATCTGGGGCCCGATGGATGTCTCACCCCCAAGCTCACTGATGTCCCTCATCCCCATCCCCACACTCAGTGGCAGTGCTGTCATTCTCCTTGGGAAAGATGCTCCCTCTTGGTGTCACCATCTTAATTAAAGAACAGAGCTGGGGGAAGGGTGGTACCACAAATGATAACCATTTTGGAATACCCAGGCTTCCAAGGTCCTTGGGTTCCCATGGCAACACAACAAAAGTAAAACAAACCTATCTGTCCCAACAATAAAATATGTTTTCATTAAAATCAACTTAAAATATTTCCCCAGTTTCAAATATTCAATACGTTTTGCTCCTGGACAAAACCCTCCAACCTGTCAATATTGAAGAGAATAAAGTCCTCGGCAGAACTACAAAGATAAAAGGAATTGGGGGGAATGTCTGGAACTTTACAGATGAGACAGAATAGATTCAAGTATGAACAAGATTACTTTTTTCTCTCTTCTGCTTAGTTATGCTTTTTATTATATAAACGTTAACTGTAATATTACAGTGGGAAGCAGGTATTTGGCAGCCATATATTATTTTAGTGAGTCTACACAGAGAGAGCAGTTTCCAGTTTTAGCAGCTGTAACATGTTTAAACTCAGTTTGTAATGGGATCTGAAGATAGCTATTCCCCATGGGCTGTGTTGCTCTTCATGGCTGGCCCATTGCCAGATATAGGGCTCCAAAGTATTATTCACGCCTCCTTGCACATACCTTGTCTGAGCATGCTCAGTAAATGGATTTTGTTTCTTATATACTATAAATTAGGATTTGATTTTCCCCCAATTTTCTTGGTATGTTATTTTAAAAAGAATGAAATATTAGGATCACAAATGTCCTCCATGTCCTTACTTTTAAACCTGAATAGTTGTTTATGTTTAAGTAGCAGAGATCCAAATTGCATCCTTAGAAACCAATTTCAGGATAGCTAATAAATGTCCCAAATCGAGAAGGGTTTTGCCTGATTGTCTTAGTTTAAAAATAATTAGGAGTCCCAATATTTGAACAGATTTTTGCTGTTTATAAGCCAAGTACATTTTCTTCATTGAGTCAACTTGTCTTATTTAAAACAAATCATGTTTGCTGTATTAAAGTTCATATTTTTAAGGCTGAATCTTGTATTAATCCCACAGTGAGTCATTAATCATACCAAATCCATTATAAAAACTTTAATCACTGAAGTTGAAACTGAGATTGTAATGCAATCCATGCCTTTTAATTACATCAGCTCTTTTTCCCCGTTCAGATCAAGAGCTGAGTTGCAAAGGGAAAACAGATTAAAACCAGAGCTGTTTGATGTTTCTCTTTTTAGAGCAATTTCATGCACTTTGTTTTAAAAGTTATATAATTAAAATGCTTGAAATTTTCAGCCCTCTGATTTTTTGTGGCTTCAGTGGTTGTTCTGCTTCCTCCTTGCTGGGGACCTCTTTTAGTTGGCACCCCAAAACAGACCTCTCTGGCTGTCATTGCCTGCCCTTCAGAGCTGCAGGATAAGATAGTCATCTCGGGCACACTGAGCTTGCCTGCCCTTGACCTTTTGCTCATAAGTGTCAGGTCTGCATTTTGAGATGAATAAAAATAAAAACTTGGATGTAAGTGCAACCAGGTTCAAATTCCAGCTCTAACAAACAGTGTGACTTTCAAGCAAATTATTTAACCTTTTTGGGCCTCAGGTGTCTCATCTGTTAAAAAGAGAATAATAATAATACTCCATAGGCATGTGGTGGAGATGATATGAAATGATCTACATAATGTACCTGGCCCATACTCACACTTCAGACTTCATGGAATATAAGTTTTCTGCAGTCAGAGGCTTTGAATGTTTTGCTCACTGCTGAATCTCAGTGCCTCTCGTAGTGCCTGGCCCAGAGTAGATGTTCAGGGAACAACTGATAGAATGGTAAGTGAACAGTAGCTATCATTATTGTAGTGATATTGTTGGCATTTGGTCAAGTGTTGTGGGCGATCATGATAATGTTGTCCATCCAGGGTCCTTTCTTGGTATCCTTAGTCTGTCTTGCAGAGAAGTATTTAAGTGACTACATATTGATTTTCAGTAACAAAGTGGATCACTAAACGGTAGTGTGAGTGTCTAAAAAGCATTGGTGTCACTAGTGATTAAGTCATACAAGTTCCTTACACAGTAGTGCTCCTTTTGCTTTGCACAGTTTCAGTTACTTGAATTGTTCAAGAGAGAGGTACCACATTTACCTAACTTTTATTGCGGTATATTGTTACAAGCATTCCATTTTATTAACAATTGTGGTCATTAATCTCTTACTGTGCCTAATTTATAAATTAAACGTTATCAGGTATGTTTGTATATATAGGGGAAAACATTTCTGTATATATGTAGAGCTCTCTACTGTCTGTGGTTTCAGGCATCCACTGGGGGTCTTGGAATGTGTCCCTAAAAGGGGGACAGACACTCATAGCATTGATGTTACTGGAATTGGCCAACTGACTGATCATCTCTCCTGTCTTCCTTTTAGATTAATCCTACCATATGAGAGGTTTATTAAGGGAGAGGAAGATAAGCCCCTGCCTCCAATCAAACCTCGCAAACAGGAGAACAGTTCGCAGGAAACTGAGAATAAAACAAAAGTATCAGGAACCAAACGTATCAAACATGAAATGCCTAAGAGCAAGAAAGAAAAAGAGAATACCCCGAAGCCCCAGGACGCATCAGAGGTGAGTTGTTGTCCTGTGCAGGAAGACCACGTCTGCGGGGGGGGGGGGGGGGGGGGGGGGGGGGGGGGGGGGGGGGCGGGCCGGGGATCCTGCCTCAAGGTCCGCTGGAACCCACAGTTCACAGCCGGGGCCCCACATTGCCCATGGCTACACTGAGAAATTAAAACCACTAAGCTTCACAGTCCTGTAATTCCTGAAAACTCCCAGTTCCTGGCAATCCTTCCTTTTGCCCAGGAGCTGCAGTGCTATGCAGTGCATGGTATGTAGTAGGATAAGCAGAAAACAGTCTCTAGAAGCTGAGAGCACCCTATAGGAAACTGATAACTAATATTCAGACTTTGAGGTAGAAAGAGTCGGAGCCACAGCTGTCTGAAACCAAGGGATTCATTGCGTTGTGAAAACCAGGCTCCTTGGCCATGTCACAGCCACTTTATCTGAGGAGTTGGCATGAGTTTGGGGGGTCTAGGAAGGGCTGCTATGTCACCTCAGGACTCTCCCAGAAACTTGAGAGGTGTATTTCTCTCTTGTCATTGACCTCCACCCCACAGCCCTGGGTTGAGACCAATTTAGCAACAGTTTAAGTACACATTGTTTATAGGGGGATTTTGAAATGGTTCCTGTGAAACCATTATTATCTCTCATATTAACAGGTAGTTTCTGAACCTTTTAAAACAAGTCTCAGCTACCCACAGCCTCCAGCAGCTCTTTGGTAGAAACCATTACTGTCAGCGTACAGCCGGTCATGAAGGCTGATCTGGGCTCTGTTTCAACATGAATAATAAAAAAACCTGCTGCCCATTAAAAAACAAAAAACAAAAAACAAAAAACTTAGCAGCCACATTTGGAGACAGCATGTTCTTGGATTCAACCCGCCTGGAGAATTTAGGTGCTGATATTAAACACCCTCTAAAAATCAGGTTTATAATGAACACATAAGAGACTCCCTAATTAAACATTGGCTTAAAACACACACACACACACACACACCAGTCTTTTAACTAGACATTAAAGTGCCCAACTCCCTCTTCTATAAGAAGATAATGTTAATACCAAGAGAAGAAATTTGGTTTTTGTGTTTATTTTTAAGTTCATAATTACTTTAAGTGCTAGTAATTTAAAAAGGAAAATAAAAAGATGATGCAGATTTCTAAACATCTGCAAGTTTGCAATGCAAATGGCCAAGAGCAAAAGCAAGGAAATTCCAGGTTAAGGCTTGCATTCCATTCTTCCTTTATCCTGCTGGCCTGGTGATTTATTATAAGGCTTCAGATCAGTGAGTTCTATTAGATACCATATGTATAACATTGCCAAAGCACCAGCAGCAAATTGAGGACCTAGGGGCCAGCTGACCTTTGAATAGCCTATTTGAGGGATGAGGTTTGAAATGGTTGGCTTGTGAGTTGGGGTAGAGAGCCTTGGCCCATGCCCTGAGCCCATCAGCTTGGGAGATGACCATTCCCAAAAGGGGAGCCTTGCTCTCCAGAGACAAGAGAGATGCTGAAAACATGATATCCCCTATTTCCTATAGGACTGACTATCCCATTTCAGAGAGTTAACCTGTAAGTGTCCAGAGTTTCAAAGATTGTCATGTGAAGTTATCTAAACTACATGGAGTATCCTACACTCTCTAGGATTGGCCATCCAGTAAGAATCACTTCCCTTCTCCAACACATCCCCATGTTATTGATGAGGTGTATTTCTTATCATTGACTGTGTTGGGGGTTGGGGTTTGGATTAAATTGTTGTCATTTTTAATTCTGTAGTTTTCAATATTAAATACTCAACTCAGTGGAGATAGGAGGGATGATAAACCCATTCTAATCAAGTTCACTATCTTTGGGTAATTGGATTGCAAGTTCCATAGTGAGAAAGTATCATTTAACCTTTAACATCCTGAAGCAGGTATAAAGTGCCATCTTAGAAAAGGAGCCTTTTACTTTTTACAGCCTGGTCTTCAAGGCCCACAAGCCTGTTTTATAGCCAGAAGCATGAGATTCCAATGTAGCTGAAGGCCTGAGATACAGAAAGCTCGGTGGGGATGAGTATCCCCCAAAGCCCCGTGTCAAACTGTAAACCCATCAGAAACTTACAATTAAATGCAATCCACCTTTTGCACTCAGTAATTTTTCTTTATTTACATGTAATGTATAAACTCAAGAGACCAACAATGATGATTAATGTAGAACAAGTAATGATATTTGTACTGGAAAAGTCAGCTATTAGTGAAAGGAGGAAGGGCAGATAAGCAAAGAATTTTAGGTGTAATACATCCTTTAAAAGCAAGGGTATCTTTAAGTGGATTTGAGGAAAAAAATCTATGAAATGGACGTGATTCCTTAACATTCTTGCTTCTATGTATCCTTAACCCACCATCTTCATTCCTACTCACTGATGATCATGTGGTTGGGATTCCATTTCTTAACAGAGAGCAGAGTTCTAGGGGATGAGATTGGGACAGGAGGGGGCCAGCGCAATACAACTGTTTTTGTGACTGTTCCACTAAGACATGTCAGGGAGGAATGATAGCAGTTTGGAAGAGGCTAGTCAATCAGTGAAGTCACAGGTGGAAAGGTAAAATGACCTTCTAAGGGTAGAGCTTCAATGGCTACATACGAGATTAAATTGTGCCCACTTCTGTGAGTAGGGATGCATAAAAAGCATCTATCTCATTGACTATAATTTATTTCAAAAAAATTAAAAAGAAACCATATTTGTGATGGTACTTGCTGGCTGAATTTCAACAATTTCAGTTTTGGCTTTAAAAGCAATATAATTTGCTGTGCCATAGAAGGATTTAGAATATCCTTTTTCCTTTGGGTAGACAGGTCCCATCTGCATACTTTTTCCATTTTTTTTTCAGCATTATCTGCCCACAATTTGGCACTGAGTGGAAATTAACACTTAAGCATTGCTAATTTTCAGTGCATCCTGTTGTACCCATTAGGAAAGAATTTGCTCTCTCAAAGAAAGGCAAAAATTAAGTTTGTTATTTGTTGCTGACATGGGGTTTGTTAGATTTTTGAAAGAGAGATGCTTAAAAAAAGTCTTTCTCAGAAGTGTCATAAAACACAACATGTAATTTAAAACCCATTTGGATAATTGACTGATATGACAAGAAGGCAACCTTAGAATTAAGCTATATATTAGAATCAAGGAATGATGTGATTGTATATCATCAGTACGTAACACTTTGTTATTTTGATAGGTGTCTCATAGGGCACTAGAACAAATATGCATATTTCCCCTAATGTTTCTGTAATTTAGATTTCTTTGTTTAGAGCCATGATTGGGGAGTAATAAAGCCTTACAGAAACTCAGGGAGCTGATTGACAAGCCTGTTTTCAAGAAAAACTGCTGTGTGTGATATTTTATTTCATAGCAAAGCACGTCAGTGTATTTGGTTTTCTTCTGACTGTCTTCTGAAATATTTTATCAGGTTGCATCAGAGCAAGAGAAAGAACAAGAGACTTTAAACCAGAAAAGCATCTCAGAGCCTGTCTTGGCCACAGACCTGAAGAAAAAAACAGAAGGGTGCCAGGATTCGGCAGCGAGGCCCCTGGCGTCCAGAGCAGACCTTGAAAAGGACAATGAAACTGACCAAGGTTCCAACAGTGAGAAGGAGGCCGAGGAGGTGGCAGAGAAGGGCCCCGCACCCCCACTCCCAAGCACTCCCCTGGCCCCAGAGAGGGAGTCAGCCCCAAACCCTGGGGCTGCGAAGCCATCCCTTGCCTCACCCACTGCCCTGATAGACTCAAAACAAGAAGCCAAAACCTGCTGTTTTACAGAGAGCCCTGAAAATGACCTCCACGACGCATCCTTCCCCAGCTTCCCCACCACGCAGCCACCACTGGCCAACCAGAATGAGGTGGAGGATGACAAATTGCCCACCATGGCGGATTACATCGCCAACTGCACTGTGAAGGTGGACCAGCTGGGTAGTGACGACATCCACACTGCCCTCAAGCAGACCCCCAAGGTCCTCGTGGTCCAGTCATTTGACATGTTCAAAGACAAAGACCTGACCGGGCCCATGAATGAGAACCACGGGCTTAATTACACACCCCTGCTCTACTCCAGAGGCAACCCGGGCATCATGTCCCCACTGGCCAAGAAAAAGCTCTTGTCCCAAGTGAGTGGGGCCGGCATCTCCAGCAGCTACCCCTACGGCTCCCCACCCCCTTTGATCAGCAAAAAGAAACTGATTGCCAGGGATGACCTGTGTTCCAGTTTGTCCCAGGCCCACCACAGCCAAAGCACTGACCACATGGCGGTCAGCCGGCCTTCAGTGATCCAGCACGTCCAGAGCTTCAAAAGCAAGCCCTCGGAGGAGAGAAAGAGCATCAATGACATTTTCAAGCACGACAAACTGAGTCGCTCGGATGCCCACCGCTGCAGCTTCTCCAAGCATCACCTTAACTCCCTGGCTGACTCCTACGTCCTAAAGCAAGAAATTCAGGAAGGCAAGGATAAATTCTTAGAGAAAAGGGCGCTCCCCACTTCCCACATGCCTAGCTTCCTGGCGGATTTCTATTCCTCGCCGCATCTCCATAGCCTCTATCGACACACAGAGCATCATCTTCATAACGAGCAGACATCCAAGCACCCTTCCAGGGACATGTACCGGGAATCAGAAAACAATTCTTTTTCCTCCCACAAACACCAAGAAAAGCTCCATGTGAATTATCTCACATCTCTGCACCTGCAAGACAAGAAGTTGGCCTCGGTGGAAGATGCTACTGATGATCAGCCAACAGACCTGAGCCTTCCGAAGAACCCACACAAACCCACTGGCAAGGTCCTGGGCCTGGCCCACTCGGCTTCGGGGCCCCAGGAGAGCAAAGGTGCCTCCCAGTTCCAGATCCTCAGCAGCCAGAGTCGAGACTGTCACCCTAAAGCCTGCAGGGTATCACCCATGACTATGTCAGCTCCTAAAAAATACCCCGAGTCACTTGCAAGATCGGGAAAACATCACCACATGAGACTGGAGAATTTCCGAAAGATGGAGGGCATGGTCCATCCTATCCTGCACCGGAAAATGAGCCCTCAGAACATTGGCGCAGCGCGGCCCATAAAGCGCAGCCTGGAGGATTTGGACCTAGTGATTGCCGGGAAGAAGGCCCGGGCCGTGTCTCCCCTGGACCCGTCCAAAGAGGTCTCTGGGAAGGAGAAGGCCTCTGAGCAGGAGAGCGAGGGCGGCAAGGCTGCCTATGGTGGGCATTCTGGGGGCGGATCAGAAGGCCACAAGCTTCCCCTGGCCTCTCCTATCTTCCCAGGTTTGTATTCTGGGAGCCTGTGTAACTCGGGCCTCAACTCCAGGCTCCCAGCAGGGTATTCTCATTCTCTGCAGTACTTGAAAAACCAGACTGTGCTTTCTCCGCTCATGCAGCCCCTGGCTTTCCACTCACTTGTGATGCAAAGAGGAATTTTTACATCGCCAACAAATTCTCAGCAGCTATACAGACACTTGGCTGCGGCCACACCTGTAGGAAGTTCATACGGTGACCTTTTGCACAACAGCATTTACCCTTTAGCTGCTATAAATCCTCAAGCTGCCTTTCCATCTTCCCAGATGTCATCTGTACACCCCAGTACAAAACTGTAGGCCCGGCTCTGCCTGGCATCCCCAAACAGGGTGGCTAGTGGAGCTTCACTCCTACCTTGGGGTGATGGCTTTTGCAGAGTTAGAAGTCAGTATTCCTTCTAATCTGGGGGTACTATTCATCCCAGCCACAGAGGCCGAGTGGGGAGGTGAACATGGCTGATTTTTCTGGGACAACTCCAGACTGGCTGGTCAGTCTTGACCCCCGTCTACCACGGATGCCCCGGCACCTCCAGATCATTGGCTTTGCATGTGGGTCTTGTGAAGGGATTTATGTATATCCAGGAAGAACTTAGAGGACCCCATCTGAGTTGGATGGTCAGGAAACAACCTGGGCAAAACAGGAGACAGGCTTTTCAAAGGAAGGGGCAAGAAAGACTGGCAGGCATAGCCAAAGGATGCCCCTCTTTTCATAGAACTCTCCAAGTTCAATCAATGCAATGTATAGTGAAACTTCAACAGATCTTTCATTTTGACACTATTAAACAATCCAGAGAAGTAAACACTGTTAAATTGACTGTATATATTTGCTTCTTAAAACTACCCGTATCACTGTTTGCTCACCTAATTTATATACAGGTAGTTCCATTTCCTCCCAACTCCTCCTTGTCCCTCACACCCCCCCCCCCATTTTTTTAATTAAACAATATCGCTTTTGTTTGCAGGTCCTTTGTTTTTGTTTTGGGTTTTTTTGTTTTGTTTTGTTTTAAAGGCTGACTGACTGTCCTAGTTATTGATGTGTGTTTGTAATTTTTCCACATCTTATCATTTTGAGCAGCTTTGGGTGGTAAAGTTATTGTTTACAAATTGAAGCAACTGATTCTAATGGAACAAAAAAAGAAACAGTCAAGCACTCAGTAGTGCAAAGAACGTTCCTTTGCAGATCTGCAATGTGCAGATTTTGTTCCTCATAAATGGCATAGTTGAAAGAGCTTATACACTGCTTACCCGGCCAAATGCTTTGCTTTTAAGTATTGGGTTAGGTGAAAATATTGAGCATTGTGCTTACCTTATCTAGGCTGTGAAACTGTCCTACATACCAGAGGAATCATAAAAACACAAACCTCACTGGCAGCAAGCTGCTGAATAACAGAATCTGGAGGACATATTTGTGGGCTGCACAGATATTTTAGGAATTTCAGAAATTAGAATAGGAGCCAGAATGACTTTCATTGGTGTTAGCACTGCTCCCGTCAAATGTTCTGAGAAAGAGGATTGGGAAGGGGATGGAGCTCAGCTGTCCAGCAGAGGAGAAGCGGCCGAGGGCCTGACTACCAGGCAACTTCGCTAGGCCTGGCCCTGTTGAGGAAAGGCTGTTACTGTCTTCATCAACCGGTTTCTTGTCATTCCCAAGAAGATTCTCCCAGGTTACATCTTTGGGAATAATTGGCATACCAGATCACTCATTTCAAAAGAAAGTCACCCTCTTGGGTTTGGGGGGTGTGAGTTTTGTGTGCACATAAGCACACAAGGTGGTTTGTGTGGAGTTTTTAACCACCTGGCAATATCATCCACTTTATGATTTCTGCTACTGTTGGAAGTGAATGGTCATGCTGTGCAGTCAAAAATGTGGAGAATGCCTGTTGGCATTCTTGCCATTTTATTCCATTTGTTCCCAAGATGTAACATCAAGGTGGATGCATTTTCTAAGTATACTAAGAGTCCATCACTGGAGAGAGTGCATTTCCTTTCCCATTCCCACCCACCCCTGCTGAAGACTGCTTTGATGAAGTCCCAGCCCACTGTCTTCCTCCCCCAACACTACCGGTAGACTTTAGATCCATAGTTAACCAAGCCTTTACCTCTGAGATATTTAGTCTATGAAAGTTGATGACAATTTTCAACTTCTAAATAGGTAACTCAACTGCAAAATAATCAAAACTAATAACAGTGAAACTGTGGCTCTTACACAAAGCCATGCATGCCGTGCATTTGTATTGAAATGTCTCCATGATACGAAGCCAAATATTCCATGTAACATACTTAATATCCAAAGTTGGAAACAAAAGAATGTAGAGATCCAGTGTTAAGAGTTCCATTTGCTTCAATTAATTATTTACCTTCCTGTGGAATAATATATACATATATATATTTAATAGAACCATAGATAGACTAGTAGAATTTAGATTATAAATGTGTGAGTGCAGATTATCCTGCTATTGCACAAGAATAGGGTAGGGGGGTGGATCGCAATTCCAGCTGGCAAGATTCTGGCCAGGACACATGTAAGAAAGTTGCACTAGATTGAATGGTCAAAAGAATCAGAGGCCACGGAAGAAAAGGTAATTTTCATGATTCTGGAGCAGACGTGGGCTAGATCATGTGTGGGTTTTATGAGTTTGTTTCTCAAAGAATATGGGGGCCCTCTGTTTCTGGTGAAACTCACCTATCCATTTGGAATATGGGGCATTTGTTTTCCCCACTGTGTAGTGATTTCAGTCTGGTTTCATCATGTTGGAATTTGATCACACCATTTTCAAACAATGTTAGCATAGTCCAGCTTTTGTTTTTCTCATCTCTTCCGAGAGGAGACTTGCTGTTTCTGTCTGAGGAAGCTCATACCCTCGGTAAAACATCAGGACAAATAAAGAGAGATGGGGGTATACATTCCCAACAGAAGCAGTGTGTTATTTGTTTTAAAACTCCGAACAGAGATCTTGGAAATCTTTCAGAAAGACCATTGAATTTTTCATTGGCTGAAAACTATATTTTAAAAGTCTTAAATAGGGCTTTGTTTGCATTGTTTGAGTTCAAGGGGCCTTATTATTGAATGGAATTGCACAAGCCTTTCTTTGTGCAGTGAAACCATTGTTATTGGTAGTTCTGTAAAGGAAACTGTGGAATCTAATTGGCATTGGAGTCATAAATCTATTTACTAAGTGTGGCTTCCAAGAAATGTTGCAATTCAAAATGCGCTAAGTCTATGATTTATTGAAGATTTGGAAATTCCAAATAATATTTTTCAGAAAAACCTTTCCATTGCAACTTCTGGTCTAACTTTTGGCAATGCAATATTAAAGAGAAAGAAAAATTAAATCACAAATAACCCAGCCCAACTGAATTTCATGATTAAGTATTCTCCTACTAAGCAATCAAAACTTGTAATATTTGCCACAGGACTGACTTATTTATTTACTAGCTAGATGCTCTTAAGTTCACTTGTTTATCAGGGCATATACAGAAGGGTTTGTTAAAACTCAATATTGACTTTACAACTTTCTGACCTGGTGCATGAATTCTCAAGTACTGTATTTTACTGTGTTGGTGTGTCTGATGGAAATTCGAGGTGGTCCCACACAAATATTTTATGTAGTGTGCCTTCAAAGAGAACCATTTATTTCTCTTCACTTGTTGTCCCACAAAGTTACATTTGGTGGTGGTCAGCCAAGTCCTATCTGGTCTAGTTTTACTCTTGTCCCAATTTTAGAGAGAAATGGGAATGATTTCGCCCTGGTGAGACCCATACCATTGCAGTGATGACCTTGAGCACTTAAACTCCAGTGTTGGCTGTTGTATTTGATATTCTGCTTGTCTCCCCATGGTTGAAATATGTCTGAAGAATAGCAGCATAATCTCTTGGCTGTTTATACTTTTTTAAACTTTCCTGTGTTGTAAATATTGTATACTTTTGGTGATTCCAGCTATGTAACCTCTATGCTCTGTAAGGTGATTATTTGTATATAGCAACATGGCCCAGTGATATTATATAGTTTCCCAATGGAGAGGTTATTGAGTAACCTTTGCATTAGTTTAAACACTACCAGAAGAATGCTGAGCCAACTATAAACACTCAATTTTGTATGTTTTCCAAATTGTACTTATTACTGCTTTTGATACTGTATTACGTGCCAATAGTTTCCCAATCACATAGCAGGCAAGAGATATTTTGTACTTTTTGATCCACTGTAATATTTAATAAAAAATGTTACTATCTGTTTCTTTTTGGGTGTCTGTCATTTCTTCCCTGAGCACCCCTGTGGGACTAGCTATCTTCTGGCCTCTAAATTGGACAATAATGACAATGATGATCATGACAATATTGGCAGTTTATTGAGAAACTACTAGGTTAACATACATTATCTCTTATCTTCACTACCCATGTACATATGGTTGTACCCATTTACTAATGAGAAAACTGAAGCTTAGAGAGGGATATCAGCTTGCCCAGGGTTACCTGACCAACAAATGGTAGAGTCAAGAGTTGAACGCAGAGCTCTTAAATCTGTGCACTACTTTACATACCATGCTCCTTTGATAATAGATAGCAACAGTTACTGTTTATTTCTTCAGCCAACAAAGTTTTATTCATGTCTCAATTGCCGGGTATACTGTTAGGAGGTGGGAATACAATGATAAGTAAAAGATAAATATCGTCTCTGGAGCTTATAAATCTCACAGGAAAGAGTTGATCAAATAGTCAACCTCAACATGACCTAGTTCTGAGGGAAAGGAATATCATGATTAAAATGTCACATGAAAAGGAAGTGGTGACTAACCTGATGTATGACATATGAGTCTGAAACTAGGTGAGAGGGATTTGGAAGAGGAGTAATTCCAGCACAAACTACCATATGTGCAAAGGCCCTGAGGCAGGAACAGACTTGTCTGCCCTCTTATAGATATTGTGTGTGTTCCGGGGTGGGGTGGGGGGGCAGGGGAAGCCTGTATGGCATGATTACAATGGTGAGGGAATGAGATTAGGGGAGGTCAGAGTGCAGCAGGGGCCAGCCAAGTAGGTCCAAATAAACCAGGCTGGGGATTTTGGTATTTATCCTAAGCAAGAAGAGAGGGTTAAGCAGTAAGATGACATGTTCGGATTTGCTTTTTCCAGTATCACACTCTCCAGAGGGCCGTGTGAAGGCAGATTGATATTATAGCAGCAGACAGTTTTCCTGGGGTGTTGGAGGGGGAGAGTGGACATATTTCAGAGGTACTTAGAAGGACGAATGCACAGACTTGGTGATAGATTAAATGGGACAATTGATGGTGAGATATTCAGGAAAGGTTAAAAATCTAGGAAAATTCTCTTGAGATTCTTAGGTCTGTGTCTTTTCTTCAGAGAGCTGGTGGTCATGGACAAAGATGTCTAATCTTTCCCTGGATCGGAGGCCTCCAGGCCTCCCCCTGGATTTGCTCAGCTTATTATGGGTTGAAATGAGGAATTTACAAAATAGTTCATGGTGCGCTCTTTTCTTAATGAGCCCCAGAGGTGGGAGAGGAGGGACAAGGATTGCACAGGACTTAGGCGACAGTCTTGGCTGAAGACCACACCACCTGGTCAGGATGAGCTTTGAACAGACAGAAGAGAGCTAGCTACTAGCAAGCAAATCCCCACAGCTCTGGGAGGAGGAAGCAGCACACTTTTTGATAAAAGACATGGGACCCTTTTCCTCATCATGGTTGACTCCCTGAAGGACCCTCCCCACCCCTCCATGCTGGCTGCCATTCTCTTGTTAATCCAGCACCCACCAAGCATGGAAGGAATCCCTAGCCCCACAGTTTCCTGGAGCTAGTTCTGACTCATCTCCATTTCACCATACCATGTGAATTGCTATGAGTACATCAAAAGGATGTTCCTTCTATCTCTGACACATTTGGCATTTATAATCTGATTCTTGAATCATGCACAACAGGAAACATCATGATAAGTTATCTCTTTTTACCAGACCTGGCTAGCAAATACTGTTGGGAAGGGACACTACTGTTGCTAAAAATGTCACTCATAGAGCAAAAGCAATGAAAATCCCCAATAATGTATTCCAGGAAAGTGGCCAAAGTGGACAAATGTTTTAGGGCTGATAGTGACCAGGAAATAGGTGATTATTTACATGAACAAGTATGTAAGTGGCAGAAGGTGAGTGGGGTTGGACGTGACCTCTGGTCAGGAAGAATGTAAAAAAAAGTGTGGTGTTGAAGATTGACCTATAAAATACAAAATGTAGTAGATCACTGGGCCCAGTGGTAAACATCTGTAATCCTAGCGACTCAGGAGGCTGAGACAGGAGGGTCGCAGGTTTGAGGCCAGAAGCAGCCTGCACAATTTAGCAAGACCCTGTCTTAAAATAAAAAAGGAAGGCTGAGTGTATAGCTCAGTGGGAGAGCACCCTGGGTTCAATTCCCCAGCACTGAATATAAATATAAATATATATATATATATATATATATATATATATATATATATATATATTCATATTTATTTGGGCTTCACTAATTCAGAATTCTTGAATTTCAGAATCTTCTGGAAAATTTCTAGGATAAACAGCATTCCAAAAAATTTGTTTAACCTGCTTCAAAGTATAAACTCTACCTTGCTGGCCATAGCTGTAAGGCATTCAGCCAGCCAACTCTTTTATAGGTAGCTCAGGTGCTTCCCTGAACTACCACTACTTTCATTATTATTGAAATTCCCTCAAGAACGCAGCTGCTCAACAGAACTTTCTTGAATGATGGGAGTGTTCAACAACTCATTTTTCCAGTAGAGTAGCAAATAGCCAATGTGATTACTGAGCCCTTAAACTGTGCCTAGTGTGTCAGAGGAACTATTTAATTCTATTTAGTTTTTATTCATTTAAATTTAAATAGTCACACATAGCTAATGGATATTAAATAGAACAACACAAATTTAGAAGATTCTACTGGCCAATGTGCATATATGGTTAGACTCAATTATAGACAGGTCAATATCTGCACATTAATTTAAACACTAAAGCAGGTGATATTGTGCCTCCTCTTGGGGAAACCTCATTAATTAGGGGTGACAATGGCTTTAACACTATTTTTCACTCAGTATTGACACATCACAGGTATTTAAATACTTACTAAATGATGGAATAAATTACTGAGCCAGTACTGAGAAGCCTACATTATGGTATTTTGTAATCCAGCCTGCCTGTTAAATCTGATTGGTGGGGTTTGAATGCAACTTGCAGAAAGTCTGGGAAATGTTAGATGCAACCCCACCAGCCATCCTACTTCACACTATGGCAACTCAGCAAGTATCTGTGGAGATTGGGCAGTCATTCAGCATGAAAGAGAGGACCCAGTTGGGAAAGGAGGGGTGGTGAACAAGTTTGTGCAAATCCCCAATAAACACATTTTCAGTCTCCTGGTGTTCTTCAAACTTGGGTCTGTTACTTCATTTCACTTTTACACATAATGATAGTAACAATGACAACTAATGATATTGACTGACAATTTTACATGTGCTGGTTTAAATGGTTTCTGTTGTGTTGCTGTTGTTGTTTGATCCTCATAACATCCCATGGCATTGATATGATTTTATTCTTACTTTACAGTTGAGGAAAACAAGTCATGACTGAGCTTTTACTGACCAGTCTGGTCCTATGGTTGCTGAAGATTCATTCTTTCCTTATGTTTGTTCTTATATGTGCATCTCCTATCTTTCTTTATCCCCCACTCCAACTCTGAAATTCCAGTGATAAGCCAAAAATGTTCAGTTACATCACCCTAAGGCCATTAAAAATTAATGAGACAAAAGAGACAGAGAGACAGAGACAGAAAGAGACAGAGAAAAGCAGACGTCAATAAACAATGTTAGGAAAGAAAAATAGATGCACTAGAATTTTTAATTTATTAGAAAATAGTACTAGCTTTAAGTTAAACAATTAGAAAATTTAGATGGAAGAAGTTGTTTTTCTGAAAAACAGAAAGATTTTCTCAAGAAGAAATATAAAGCTCATATAATTAGAAAGTTTGATTTGTTGTTGTTGTTAGGTGCCATCAAGTCTAATCCAACTCATAGTGACCCTCACATGGTTTTCAATGGCTGATTGTTTTGAGATTGCTTCAGGAGTGGATTGCCATGCCCTTCTCCCACTTTTGCGGTGATGGGAATTGAACTCGGGCCCTCAGAGAGTCAGGAGCAGCACTCTACCAACTGAGCTTAACCCCATTATCAAATATTTCCCCACCCAAAACCAGCAGATTTAAATGGTTTTAGAACTGCTTCATAGAACTGAAGAAAGAGAAAGCTATTCAATTCTTTTTATGAGGTTGTTGTGACATCATTGCCAAAAACTCAGAATGGACAATGAAAGAAAACATGTCAACCAATTTCACTTATAAACCAGATTCAGAAACCATAAGTAAGATACTAGCAAATTATAAAAGCATATGTCTATATGTGCATACATATATAGCCAATACATGTGTATAGATGTACATATATATACTCAAATAACATATATAGTAAGTGTATTAAAAATAATATTAAATATGACCAAGATGAGTTTATTCTAGAAACACAAGGGTGGTGAATATTAGAAACTCCACTAACGAAATAATAGATTATCTGAAATAAAATTAAATTGGACCCATACTTCAAATAATACAGACAAATTCCAAATGGATTACAGATGCCAATAGAAAAAATTAGAACTACTAAAAAATATCTTGAAGAAAACATGATCTTTTTATAACTTTGAGATGGGAAAGCCATTCTTTGATTTAAAATGTAGAGACTATATCAGACTGATCATTCATCTACATAAAAACAAAGTTTCTATTGCAAAAAATAAGCAAATTCAAAATACTAATTTTATTTTGGGATTGAATATTTGCAACTAAGCACAAAAGGCTCATTCTGACACAGATAAGAGGCTCCTAGAAATCAAAAAGAAATCGGGCAAATGACAATTTTAAAAATGGGCAAATGACAATAAAATGCATAAATTTTAAGGGTACGGTTAAGTGAATTTTGACAAATGTGTACAACTGTGTGTAGCCATCCCTCAGTATCCTCACGGGATTGGTTCCACAAACCCCCTCAGATGGCAAAATCAATAGATACTCAAGTTTCTAATACAAATGGCATAGTATCTCCATGAAAGCTACACACATCCTCCTATATACATTCAATCACCTCTAGATTATGTATAATACCTAATACAATGTAATGCCATATAAATAATTATTATGCTGTATTATTTAGGAAATAGTGACAAGAAAAAAGTCTCTATGGATGCAATTTCTTTCTTCTTTGAATATTTTCAAACACCACAAATGCAGAACCCCTGAATATGGAGGTTCAATTGCATCATAGGCAAGAACAAAATATAGTACACTTCTGCACTGGCAGAATGTTCCCTTACTACACTTTACAATTAATTAGCCCACTCTGACCCAGAAGACAATCAGTAGTTTGATTTCGATCATCAGAGATTTGTTTTGTTTTCAATATTCTTTTAAAAAGTGGGAAACTGAAGACATTTTATTATTGCATTATTGCTTTTATTTAACTCAATATTATGGGACTACTGCAGGGTAATAGGACTGTAATAGGAAATAAAAGGCATAAAGTTTAGAAAGGAAGAAACAAAATTCATATTTTTATAAACAATATGATCATTTATCTGGAAACGCCAAGACGACTTACAAATTAATTATTATAATGAACAAGAGAGCACAGCACACTTGTTGGATATAAGATTAAAATACCAAAGTCTATAAAATTTTTATCTGACATGATACTTAAAAATGTTTTTCCATTCACAGCAGCAATAAAACCAAAATGTACCTATGAATTAAATGTGACAAAATAATTTGAAAAGCATTTTGGCAAAAATCCAGTAAAGCTGCAGGTACACTTGATGGTTATTCTACGCTCAGGAAGAATGCTGGGAGGTCTTCGCCGAGCCCTCACCCTTGTATGAGATGATATGCATAAGGCTGTGTCCCTGTAGGACTGATTCTCCTCACACACAGGGAAACACACAGACACAGAGCAACATAACAGTTTGTTGATGCAGAATGGATAAATAAGTAAACAGAATAACATGCAGTAGTTAAATATTTTAATGGCTATGTATCAATATAAGGAAATGCCAAACAGCTAATGTTTAGTGAAAATGTATTTCAAAAAGGTCCACCCAGGATAAGAATTAAAAATACACTGTTTTATGGATATATTTGACAAACATATAAAAACATAAACAGCAA
Source organism: Pedetes capensis (assembly GCA_007922755.1). Classification (NCBI taxonomy): domain Eukaryota; kingdom Metazoa; phylum Chordata; class Mammalia; order Rodentia; family Pedetidae; genus Pedetes; species Pedetes capensis. Next base: position 5,789 of record VMDO01000299.1, on the reverse strand, counting down.
CATATAATCAAGTCCAGACTGCGTCTTACATATTTCGGACATGTAGTCAGGAGAGAACAATCCCTGGAGAAGGACATCATGTTTGGAAGAGTGGCAGGTCAATGCAAAAGAGGAAAACCCTCCACCAGATGGATTGACACAGTGTCTGCAACAATGGGCTTAAACATAAATAAGATTGTTTGCCTGGCACAGAATCGGCAAGTGTTTCGATC
>VMDO01000298.1:234615-330225 GCA_007922755.1 Pedetes capensis | reverse complement strand
TTCATGTTTTTAAGTTAATTTTTGTTGTTGCTTTTAGTTTATTTGTTTTGAAACAGGGTTTAACTATGTTGATATCCTCTTGCCTTGGCCTCTCAAATGCTGGAGTTATAGGTGTGTGTCACTATGTATGGTCCTTTTTGTTAATATTTTTAAAAATTCATAATATAGAATTTTGAGAGTCTGAAGAAAGAGATATGAAAATTTCTTGGCAGCCTTTCTAATTCAATCACATCCTGGATTTAATACCTATCTAGTGTTTGTGAAGCATTTGCCTCTACTTCTGGAGTGTCCTGAATGATGCTGTGAATGTAGGTAGTCCCCCAGTTCTACAGGAATGGCTTCATATATATCTTTAGGTCAGGATCCTCATAAGGTCATTGAAGCACAGTTTTTGAGGGACTAAGATAGTTCATTACCTGCTTTTTAGAACTAGGGTAAACATCCAGAGCATGAGATTCTACAACGCAATTGTTGACCAATGAAAGGAAATTTATGAACTCATTGTAAGAAGAGATAACATAAGTTGTATTGACAAAGCAAAAGCATTATGACTAGTCACTTCAGGGCTAGCCATTTCAAACTTGCAGAGCAAATTGGCAAATGAGTGGCTTCTTTTCATGCTATCAACTAAGAACAACAGACAGCAGAATTAAACATGACCACCACAAAATAAAACCATTTTTGAGTGTGTAGTATTCTAATATTTGTCTTGAAGCTGATTCACCTTCTCGTTGTGGCTCTCCAAGACCAGGGTTACAGGTCCTGTTTTTCAGCCGCATATCAACTGACTCATTCGGTGAGGAAGCAAGTGGGGTGTGGACAGGAAGTTGGTGGGTGATTCACATTTTCGTTTGGAGAGCCCAGATGTATGTTATGAAGGGCTGATGAAAAAATTTAGCCAGGCAGATAAAATTCAGTCCTCTCAAGTAAATTATAATATTGTATATTTGAGGGCAGGGATGCTTTCTAAATACTATTCCATTCTAGAGCATTTCAACATTCCAAAGTGAAACTTGGACTACTGAGGCTGGAACATATATTTGATTTCACAAATTATTTCTCTTATAAACACCTTTGAATTTATCTATCTATCTATCTATCTATCTATCTATCTATCTATCTATTTATGGTAGTATCAGGGGGTTGAACCCAGGACCTCAAGCATACTTTGCAAGTGCTCTACAACTGAACTGCACTCCAGCCCCCTTTTAAAAATTTTTTTACATTTAGACAGGATCTTGCTAAGTTATGCAGACTGCCTCTGGCTTCCAATGTGTGATACTCCTGCCTCTGCCTCCTGAATTTTCTGATTTATAACTGTGTTTTCCATATACTTCAAATGGCTTTATAAGAAATTTACAATTATTTTAAAATATAGTAAATAAGAATCAGGAACTAAATGGAAAATATCTTTAAGACAGCATTTTTCCCCAAGCATGTGTTTATTTATTCTAAACTTATTTGTGTGAGAATTTTAATAAAATGTTCTAGGGTCAATTAAGTTTAAGAAATTATTATTTGGAGATTCATAAGTCACATTGACATACTGTCAGCTGGGTTGAACTGTTCTCATATGAAATATGTGAGCTTTCTGTAACTATAAACTAACATAAATCGAGTTTAGGACAACCTAAAGAGATAGGGGCCTGCAGCTGTACCATTGTGGCATCCAATCCTGTCAGATCTCAGAAGCTAAGTAGGGTCAGGTCTGGTTAGTCCTTGGGTGGGAGACTGCCTGGGAACACCAGGGGTTGTATGCTTGGGAGAAGGACCTGCCAACCCACTCCCCGAAATCAATCAGCCATTTGAAAACCCTATGAACAGCAGAGAAGCACTGACAAAAGTGTTTCACCTGTTGTATGTAGGGTTGCTATGAGTTGGACACCAACTTGATAGCACCTACCAACGACAGCAACAACAAAGAGATAGGGGTTATTTTGGCTCACAGTTTTAGAGGTCTTGGTCCATGAATGATTGGCCCCAATGCTTTGGGCCTGTGGTGACACAGCATGGCAGGAATATGTAGCAGAAAACAGACAGACAGACAGACAGACAGACAGACAGACAGACAGACAAACAAACCCCTCTCTTCTCAAGGCTGTGGAGTGAAAGTGAGAAAGACGAAGAGATGGATTCCACAATCATAAATCCAGGGTATGTCCTCAAAGGCCTAAAACCTGCCTATAAGCTCTGCCTCTTAAAGGGATGAGGTGACCATCTCCCTGCAGGGCCACTCTGGGATCCAAGGCTTTACCACTTGAGACAGGGGACATTCCAAATCCAAACTAGAGCTTGAAGTATCTTGTTAAAATGTATCCTAACATTATAATTTTCATGACCGTGGAACCCTTTTCTTGGACATTAGTCCCTGAACAGTAGTTTGACAAACTCTGCTACATGCTTTATCAGATGACCTCCTAAAGTCGTTAATTCGTGCAAGTCAAAGCTCAGGACAAACTCACTCTTTCCTGTGTTCTTTCAAGAGACAGTTTGTTGTATTGATTTGCAGGGGCTGGTGATCAGATCCATTCCACAACAGACTTTGTTTTCTGTACTGTAGGGGATGCAGCTACCTGCCCAAGTGTGGAAAACATGGACATGGATGACTTGTCTCTGTTTGGAACCCTGCCCGGGCCAGGGCCAGGGCCAGCCCTCATGGACCGGAACCGATTATCCAGTGAGAGCAGCTGTAAGAGCTGGCTGAGCTCCATGACAGTGGACAGCGAGGACAGCTACCAAACATGTGTGTCTGAGGACTCCAGCAGGGGTGCTGTCAGCCGGCAGACAAGCACAGAGGATGAGTGCTTTGTCTCCAAGGATGGGGACGATTTTCTGAGGAGCTCTTCTTCAAGGAGGGACCGGAGTGTTAGCACTGCCAGCAGTGGATCCTTGTCTCCCCTGTGGGACAGCAATTACTCAAGCATGTTTGGGACTCTGCCCCGGAAGAGCAGAAGGGGAAGTGTTCGGAAACAACTCCTGAAATTCATCCCGGGCCTTCACCGTGCTGTGGAAGAGGAAGAGAGTCGCTTTTGATGGGTCGTAGTGCCCTTTCGAATAGGCTTATTTCACAATTCCCTCTAGCCTTGACTGGATAACTCCACCAATGTCAGTGGGAAAATACAGGTGGATTGCAAAACTGACATTCCATTTCACAGCAATGATGACCTTTATTTAAATCTTTATATCACTGCTTTTGCTTTTTAAATCATTTTGCAACCACAGCAGCTCAAGTTCTGAGCAGACATTAGAGAAATTAAGTAATAAGTTAGATAATATAAGAAGTCAGTGCAAGTGCTTGCTCATTCTAATGCTGCTTATGAAAACAAGTATACTATTTTTTTTTCTGGATTATGCATGTGAAAAATGGAGAACTTTTGGGGTTCATGTATGAATACAGAGCCACCAAATATAACTATCAGATTTACACCCTACAGGTTAATTTGGTAGGTTACAAAGTCTTATCCTTGCTTAATTTAACTCTGTACCCTTTGGGGAACCTAAGTAAGAGGTAATTTTGAATATTTCTATTCAAATCTCTGAAGTGTTATAACTAAGATAGCCATCAGCTTTTTCTCACATTCATGGTGACTATAAACCAGGACATATATGATTTAATATAAGGGGTTAAGCTTTGTGCGAACCATGGAAGGATGGGGTCTGAGAGGAGTTATGAAGAAGTTTATAATAAGGTCTTTTTTATGGGCAGTCTAAACAAAAAGGGTGGGAATTTCATTCTTTGTCCAATTAAATTTTTGTTCTGATTGAATATTGATGCAACTGCAGAACTTTCAGGACCCTACAGGTTTGTGATTATTGTTATTATTTTTGCTACAAATGTCTAAAATTAAAAAAAAAAAGCGAGGATCAGGAAAAAGATTTTCCTCCTGTGTGGTTTTTCACATTATCCCTCACTGTATATATTCTAAAAGGGCTGGAGTTTAGTTCAGTTGATACAGTGCCACTCTGCTGTCTCTGAGGCCCTGGGTTCAATCCCCAGCACTGCAAAAATGGGAGGACATGTCAATCAACTCCCAAAGCAATCCTGAAACAATCAGCCATTGAAAACTCTATAATGAAGTAATACCAGTTACCTCTGGGCCAAGGAGCTAGGAACTAAGGAGTCAGATACATGAGAGCACCTCCTTTTTACTGTATACTCTTGTATTTTTTCAGCATGTTGCCAATGATTGTCACCTATTAAAAATAATTGTAAAATAAAATAACAGAATACTTTTTATGAAGTATGAACTAAAAAAAAAAAAAATCAAACCCTATAATGGTCTCTATGAGTCGGACACAACTTGATGGCACCTAACAACAACAATATATATTCCAAATGGTTATTACCTCAGCACTCTTTTACATATTAGTTATATTCATATTATATTACTTCTAGCTTTTCAGTCATGCCATATTTTGTTCAATAATCATTAAAATCCATGTTTTTTTGTTGTTGTTGTCCTGATAATACAGCTGTTCATTACCTATATTCTAAAGAAACCAATCTGGACTATGTGATAAGTAGTCATTGATTTTACGCTCTCTCTTTCTCTCTTGCTTTCTCTCCATGCATGCACATACTTGGAAGGAAAAGAAACAGGTGACTTTGAGTGGAATTGCTACACTTAAGTAAAATTCTAATTAACCTACAGAAAGTCATTTTGAGAAAAAATGATGGGCTAAGGAAGCTTTTAGGATCATAAGTGAATAAACAATAGTAAAATATAAATAGATTTAGGGTAGAATCTGCTTTCTATGCTTTGAACCCACAAATATCCAGTGGGCTCTGCATGAAAGTCATTTGGATGAAAGTCATTGTGTAGCACTTTTCTTATGCATACTAACAACCTGCCTACCATTTACTGAATGTCTAGTAGGCTAAAGGCACTTTATATGTGATCACAGAATAGTATGTGTTGGGACAGATAAAAAGGCCAGAATTTGGAGAGACATTTCTCTGGTCACATGGCGTATTAGGAGGTATGTTGCTGAAGTAGAGAAACTGATGGAAAAAAAACTTAAGGGAGGAAATATTTATTGGGGGCTTATGGTTAGAGGATCACAGTCTGTAATGGCAGTGGAGAAGGTGGGGCAGCAGCAGGTGGCAGTGCCCATGGCAGACAACCTCATGGCTCCATTTTGGTGGGTCAGGAGCAGACAGGAGGGAGAGAGAGAATAACCTCCCAGGACAGCACCACCACCTGGGGACCCAATGTTCAAACACATGGTATCTGGGGGACATTTAGATCCAAATCATAACCCATGCCTAGTCATGGCAAGGCTGAATTGGAAGCCAGTTCTTCTCAGATCTAGCCTCTTAATCCCTCCGGATATGCTTTACTCTTTTGCTGATTCTATGTAGTTATCACCATAGGACTTTTTATTCTCCTGACAAGAAAACTTAAAATGTAAATTATAGATACTGCATAGATAAGCGTATTATCTTTGGATGTGGGAAACCAAACAAACATTTAGCCTTATGATGTGGACAAATGCTTTGGGAACTACCACACATCATCTGGGAAAGCTGACTATAGGTCATTTGCTTTTTCTTGTGCTTTAATACAGAAGTGTAATACTTGTGTATAGCAGTAAATGTCAAATGCAAAATGGGGGCAGGGAAGGGACACAGCAAGTATCACTTTCATCTGTAATAAGAAGAATTAGAGTCAAGAGTCAGATCTGTGTTCTAGTTGGGGGGAGACAAAGCTGGTTAACCAAAGTACAGGAAGGAAGGGTATGTTGTGTTTTGTGTGTTCATAAGCCGTTTAGTGGAAATGTGGGTAAATTGCTCACAGCACAGCTTTGCAGTCTGCATCTGACCTGAGCAGGGCTTTAGAAAAATCTAGTGCACAATGACTCTCTTTGATGCAATTTATGGGAAAAAGAGTTGAAAAGCAAGGTTTTTTTTAAGTCCCCAAGTTGTTAAGTAAGTAATATTGGCAAATTATGTTAGTTGACAATTTGTCATGAAAACACATGTTTTTCTAGAATGGCATTTAATAAACAAAATTTGAGTCAAGCATATCAGGAATTCAGTTATCATGTGGCTGAAGAAATATCAACATACTGAACAAGTAGGAGATATATTTTTTGAAATGAACTTTTACTTATCACTATCTATTTTGTAATACTTTCATGTCTTAGATGCATGACACAGATAGTACTAAAAATTCCAATCTGAACCAAAGAAATTAAACATGGGCACAATGTATACTGATCATAAAGTATAAGTAATTTATGAATGTATGCAAAGTATAATATGCTAATATATAACTTTAGTGAGCCCTTCAGATCATGAGTATTGTTACATTATATCAGTTTCCATACAGAACTGTGGACTAATGCCTTTCTGAAATAAAAATTGCTGTTCTTCAGTATCAGAACATTCTCTTTCCCTTTTCTGTCTTTCACTCTATCTTAAATGTTTTAAAAGAAGATTGTCTTTTACATCTCAGAGATCTTTTGACATTTAATTCTCTGATGCCATTAAAAGACATTATGGGGCTGTAGGTGTAGCTAGCTAAGGGGTAGAGCACTTGACTAGCATGTGCAAGGCCCTGGGTTCCATCTCCAGCATTTTAACCCCTGTTTATTATCTCAAAATTCTGTGAGCCAGGAGTCTGGGTGCAGGTCATCTGTGTGTGCTCATTGTCCCACAGAGCTACCAGATAATTTATAATCTTTACCATTTAACATAATCACTGAGGTGAATTTCCATCCCCTTTGCCATATAACATAACATAATCATGGGAGCAACATCCTCTCACTTTTGCCATGTGGAAAAACATATCATGGTAGTCAAGTGTGCTGTATTCTGTTTGTTAGAAAAAAGTCATAAGCCCCCAGCTCAGGAAGTGGGAATTAGACAGGAGCATGAACCTAAGGAAGTGAGGAGGGGCCACCTTACAGTCTACTTGTATCATCATTCAAGGAGATCACAAACTTGATAATAAAAAGGTTTTGGGTTTTCTCTAAACACCTTTGAGTAAAAATAAATGGTCAATGTTACACCCTTAAATTTTTATGAAGAGAAATGATGGCATTAAAGAACTTTGAAATTAAGAAACTTAGCCAAGATTCTGAACCTAGCAAAAAAAATCTGACTAGTATACTGAATTCAGGTCTACTATTGACCTCTTGCCTGCAGCTGTAGCCCTGTGGCATCCGATCCCATCGGATCTCAGAAGCTAAGCAGGGTCGGGCCTGGTTAGTACCTGGATGGGAGACCGCCTGGGAACACCAGAAGCTGTAGGCTTGGGAGAAGGACCTGGCAACCCCCTCCCAAAAATCAATCTGCCATTGAAAACTCTATGAACAGCAGAGAAGCACTGACAATAGTGTTTCCCCTGTGGTACAGAGGGTCGCTATGAGTCAGATACCGACTCGACAGCACCTAACAACAACAACAAATTGACCTCTCAACTTTGCCTCCTAGGTGCATGGAATGGTAGAGTAGATTTTAAGATGTATTGATTAAAACCAAATTAGTTACTTCCTTTCAAATTCTACTCAGGGAGTGTATTTAAGTGAATTCAGTGATAGGTACATCTTTATGAGCAGAAGACAGTAGAGAGTTCACAGAAATATAAATAAAACACTAATCAAAATTACAAAGCACAAATAGAAATGATTGGCCATAAGCAAAAATCAGGAGATTCCACAAGAGTGAATGATATCCAGGTAGCAGTAAGTATACTTATCATCTAGATATTAGCTTATAATATCATTCTCCAATAAAAGAAACCTGGGATTTTTTTGAGAAAAGGCTTATTCTGAGCCTGGGGCAGGAACTATAAAGAACAAGTAGCATCTTGTATTTTGGAATATGAGGAAGTACTTTTAAAATCCTTAAAGATGGGGATATGTCAAAGAGACACAGGAGCCAACTGAAAGAGCTCTAGTGGCCAAAGATGAAACAGTTTGAGCAATAATAAAATAGTATTATAACACAAGACATAAAATATTATATACCCAGTCATGCATCCACAGTGGTATACATAAATGATGGAATAAGTAATAAATGAAGAATCAGAAACAATTCTTCTGTGTGGAAGAATTCTAAGACACTCCACTCTCAAGGAGTTGGAGGATAACTCTTCATTCAGTGTAGGCTGAGCATGATGACCTTTGCAAAGAGAATAGTATGGAAAGGGAAGGAAAAAGTAACTCTAAAGTAGAGTTATCTGACAAATAATACTTCAGCCACACAGTCAAAACCCACATCAACAGAGGAAGGTCACATTGGCAGTATTCATCCCTGATGCTATATTTTGCAAAGGGGATTTTACCTCAGTGACCCTCTTTCTCCAAGCCCATAACCTCAGTCTAATCATGAGACAAACACTGACAAATCCCAACTAAGAAACATTCTATATAATACCAACCTGTACTTCTCAAAACTGTCAAGATCATCAAAAATGAGTAGTCTGAAAATCTATCATAGTCAAAGAGACTGAAATATGATGACTAGAGGTAGTGTGGGGTTCTCAATGTGCCAGGGAAGAGAAGAGGTCACTAGAGAAGAAGGAATTCTGGATAAAGTGTGAACTTTAGCGAAGGTAGCAATATTGCTTCATTAACTGTGACAAATGTACTATAATGATGTGAGATGCCAGTAATGGGAAACTGGGTATAAAGTACATGGGGATAAGTGTTTTATCCTCATAATTTTTCTATAAACATAAAACTGTTCTAAAAATTAAGTGTAGTAAAAAAATAAGTACATAAGTTGAAGATGATAAAAAGAAGGATTAAAACTGTAGTGAAATAATAAACTATTAAAATTGATGATTTGGCATGTAAGCACCTTGGAATTCACCTCTCTTTTCTAACAAGTAAAAAGTTGAACAAATTGGTCATAGATCCATCAGTGAAGTGAGGTCAGAGGGCAAACCACTTCTGCCCAGGTTGGAAAGAGACAGGAAAATTTAAAGAATCAACTTACTAGAGCAGGTTATTGTTGTTGTTTTTGTTGTTGTTAGGTGCCATCAAGTCGGTATTTGACTCATAGCAACCCTATGTACAACAGATGAAACACTATCATCGTGCTTCTCTGCTATTCATAGGGTTTTCAATGGCTGATTGTTTGGTGGGGGGAGTGGGCTGCCAGGTTCTTCTCTCAAACTAGAGCAGGTACTCACAGCAAAAAACCTCCTCAAAACCAATACCACGTAGGAAAACCTGAAACATAAATGACAAGTTGCTGGTGGTCCAGAATGGACATATCTGAGACTTTGAAACTCCTGGGGTCACAGTCATTGGTGAGGGAATCTCTATACTGCTCTGAGTTTTAACTGCAGGTTCTCACAGTCAATATATGAGGAAAACCCTCATGGTTTTAGTAGAGAAGGGAAAAAGTAACTCTTTTGAAATTCACCAGAGCATATTGTTTATCTTGAGTTTATCTTCTGTTTGCCATCAACAGAAAATATGTGACCAGATCCTAAATCTTCTGGAACCTCACTGACCTGGGAGAAGGGAAATACTCAACTCCAGCCTAATTTAGCCATCCTGTTCCACCTTAGGGGCAGGGGACTGAGAAGTATTTATGAAGTGTTCACCATAGTCCAAATTCACTAAGATACTGAGAACCAATCATAAAACTATGGAATGTTTCTCACCCTTATACTTCTTTGCCACATTATGATAGGACCATTTATAGCAATTCCTTTTACCCAGTATATCGTGTTGGACAATGAAGAAAACATCACAAGGCATACTAAAAGACAGAATGCACAATTTGAAGAGACAGAGTGTCAGAACTAGAGTCAGATTTAGCAGAGATGTGGTAATGTTCAAATTGAAACTTATAACAACTTTGTTTAATATGCTAAGGGCTGTAATGGATAAAGTCAACACCATGCAAGAACAGATGAGCAATGTTATTGGAGAGTTAGATATTTTAAGAAATAATAGAAAAGAAATGCTAGAGATAAAAAATATAATCACAGAGGAAGGAATTCAACAGCACATTATAAGGATGATACAACATAAGCAAGTGAAATTTATGCCTGGATGAAAGAATGATTCAACCTATGAGAATCATCTAAAGTGATATACCCTATTAAAAACATAAAGGGTCAGTTTTCATTTTTCTGCATGCGGATGACCATGTTTCTCAGCACCATTTATTGAAAAGGCTGTCCTTTTTCCAGTTTACTTGCTTTGCTCCTTTGTCGAAAATAAGGTGGCTATAGGTGTGTTGAGGTATTTCTGGGTCTTCTATTCTGTTCCAGATGTCTTTCGGCCTATTTTTGTGCCAGTACCAAGCTGTTTTTGCTACCACTGCCCTATAGTATAGCTTGAAGTCAGGGATTGTGATTCCACCTGCATTAGTTTTGCATCTTAAGAGTGTTTTGGCTATATGTGGTCCCATATGAATTTTTGGATCATTTTTTCTATTTCTATAAAGTCAGTCAGTGGAATTTTAATGGGTATTGCATTAAATCTATAGATTGCTTTTGGTAGGATAGCCATTTTTACTATATTAATTCTCCCTATCCAGGAGCAGAGAAAACTGACCCACATCTCTCAATATGCATTAGAGTTAACTCAAAATGGATAAAAGATCTCAACATAAAACCAGAAACTTTAAAACTTATAGAAGACAAGATAGGCAATTGTTGTTGTTGTTGTTAGGTGCCGTCGAGGTGAGTCCGATTCATAGCAACCCTATGTACAGCAGATTGAAAGACTTCCCGATTCTGTGCCAGGCACATGATCTTATTTATGTTTAAGCCCATTGTTGCAGACACTGTGTCAATCTATCTGGGGGGGGAGGTTTCCTCTTTTGCGTTGACCTGCCACCCTCCCAAACATGATGTCTTTCTCTAGGGATTGATCTCTTCTTACTACATGCCTGAAATATGTAAGATGGAGTCTGGCCATTCTTCCTTCTAAGCAGCACTCTGGTTGCACTTCTTCTAGGACAGATCTGTTGGTTCTTTGGGCAGTCCATGGTATATTCAATAGACGTCTCCAGCACCATAATTCAAAATCATCAATTCTTTTCCTGTCTCCTTTGTTCAATGTCCAGCTTTCACAACCATATGATGCAACTGAAAATACCATGGCATGAGTCAGACTTACCTTCGTCTTCAATGTGACATCTTTACTTTTCAATACTCTAAAGAGATCTTTTGCCACAGCTTTTCCTAGAGCAATGCATCTTTTGAGTTCTTGACTGCTGCTTCCACGGGTGTTGATTATAGAGCCAAGCCAAACAAAATCTTGGACAATCTCAATCTTTTCTCCATTTATTGTGAAGTTGCATACTGACCCAGTAGTAAGGATTTTTGTTTTGTTGATGTTTAGTCATAACCCATATTGAAGGCTATGAGCTTTGATCTCCATCAGTAAATGTTTTGAATCCTCTTCACTTTCAGCAAGCAGAGTTGTGTCATCTGCATAATGCAGGTTGTTAATGAGTCTTCTCCCAATCCTGATGCCATGTTTTTCCTCATAAAGTCCAGCTTCTCAGATTATTTGCTCAGCGTATAAATTGAAGAGATATGGTGAAAGTATACAGCCCTGACGCACACCTTTCTCAACTTAAAACCAGGCTGTGTTTCCTTGTTCTACTAGAACAACTGCCTCCTGGTTTATCTACAGATTCCTCATGGGCACAATTAGGTGATCTGGTATTCCCATTTTCTGAAGAGTTATCCATAATTTGTTATGATCCACACAATCAAATGCCTTTGCATAGTCAATAAAACATAAATAGATATCTTTCTGATATTCTCTGCTTTTGGCTAATATCCACCTGACATCAACAATGATGTCTCTGGTTCCCTGCCCACTTCTGAATCCTGCTTGATTTTCTGGTAATTCCCTGTCTATATACTGCTGTAGTCGCTTTTGAGTGATCTTTAGTAAAATTTTGCTTGTGTGTGATATTAATGATATTGTTTGATAGTTTCCACATTCAGTTGGATCCCCTTTCTTTGGGAATAGACACAAATATGGATCTCTTCCAGTCAGTTGGCCAAGTAGCTGTTTTCCAAATCTGTTGGCATAAACATGTTAACACCTCCAGTGCTGCATCTGTTTGTTGAAACATCTCTATCAGTATCCCATCAATTCCTGGAGCCTTGTGTTTCACCAGTTCTTTCAAGGTGGCTCCCACTTCATTGTTCAATACCATTGGTTCCTCTTCATATGCAACCTCTTGAAATGGTTGGTCATCTACCAATTCTTTTCTATATAATGACCCTGTGTATCCCTTCCATCTTCATTTTATGTTTCCTGCATCATTTAATATTTTTCCTGTAGAATCTTTCACTATTGCCACTTGAGGCTTGAATTTTTTCTTCACTTCCCTAAGCTTGAGAAACACAGAGCGTGTTCTTCCCTTTTGGTTTTCTGACTCCAGTTCTATGCACATGTCATTATAATATTTGTTTTTGTCTTCTAGAGCTGCCTTTTTAAATCTTCTGTTTAGATCCTTAACTTCATTATGTCTTCCTTTTACTTTAGCTGGTTGACATTCAAGGGCAAGGTCCAGTGTCTCTTTTGACATGTAATTTGGTATTTTCTTTTTTTCTTGTCTTTTTAATAATCTTTTGCTTTCTTCTTGAATGATACCTTTTATGTCATGCCATAACTCATCTGGTCTCCTATCACTTATACCTAGGCATTAAACCTATTCTTCAGGTGGTCTCTGAACTCATGTGGGATATACTCAAGGTCATACCTTGGCTCTCAAAAACTTGTTCTAATTTTCTTCAGCTTCAGGCTGAACTTGCATATGAAAAGTTGATGGTCTGCTCCACAATCAGCACCTGGTCTTGTTTTAGCATTTAATATAGAGGTTTTCCATCATCTCTTTCCACACATATAGTCAGTTTGATTCCCGTATGTTCCATCTGGTGATGTGCATGTGTATAATCGCCGTTTATATTGTTGAAAAAATGTATTTGCAAAGAAAAGGTCATTGGTCTGACAAAATTCTATCATGTGATCTCCCGCATTATTTCTGTCACCAAGACCATATTTTCCAACTACTGAACCTTCTTCTTTGTTTCCAACCTTTGTATTCCAGTCACCAGTAATTATCAGTACATCCTGATTCCATGTTTGATCTATTTCAGATTGCAGAAGCTGGTAGAAATATTCCTTTTCTTCATTTGTGGCTTTAGTGTTGGGTGCATAAATTTGAATAATAGTCATATTAACTGGCCTTCCTTGTAGACGTATGGATATTATTCTATCACTGACAACATTGTATTTCAGGACAGATCTTGAGATGCTCTTTTTGATGATGAATGCAACCCCATTTCTCTTTAGTTTGTCATTCCCAGCATAGTAGACCATATGCTTATCTGACTCAAAGTGGCCCATTCCGGTCCATTTTACCTCACTGATGCCTAGGATATCAATGTTTATGTGCTCCATTTCTCTTTTAATGATTTCCAATTTTCCTAGATTCATACTACGTACATTCCATGTTCCAATTATTAATGGATGTTTACAGTTTCTCCTCATTTTCAGTTGTGCCACATCAGCAAGTGGAGGTCCCTGGGGCTTTACTCCATTTCCATCATCATGGTAGACTCTACTTTGAGGAGGCAACTGTTCCCTAGTAGTCTTTTGAGTGCCTTCCAACCTGGGGTGCTCATTTTCTGGCCCTATCTCTGACAGTGTTTCTTTGCTATCCATGGGGTTTTCAATGGCTAGTTGTTTTGGGAGTGGTTTGCCAGTGCCTACTCCTTAGTCTGTGTTAGTCTGGAACCTCAGCTGAAACCTGAGGTACCAGAGGCATAGCTTTCAGTCTCATTGCAACACGCATGTACTTCTGCGCCCAGCCCAAAGGCATTTTTTAAAGAAACAGGAAAAATAATTCTAAAATACATATTGTTGTTGTTGTTAGGTGCCGTCGAGTCAGTATCCCACTCATAGCGACCCTCATAGGGTTTTCAATGGCTGACTGTTTTGGGATTGCCTTGGGAGTGGGTTGCCACGTCCTTCTCCCATTTTTGCGGTGCTGGAAATTGAACTTGGGACCTCAGAGACTGCAGCGCAGCGCTCTACCAACTGAGCTAAATCCCAGCCAAAATACATATGGAACTACAAAATACTATGAATAAGCAAATCAATCTGGAGAAAAGATACCAAAGCTGAAGACATCATACTTCCTACTTTTAATGTATGTGTTACAGATCTAGAGTAAGCCAAACAATGTGGTACAGGCATAAGGATCAACATATAAACCAATGGAATAGAATAAAGAGCTCAGAAATAAATCTACAAATACATGACCAAGTGATCTTCAATAAGGGTGCCAAGAATATACAATAGGGAAAGAACAACAAATGGTGTTTGGAAAACTTGATAACAACATGCAAACAAATGAAATTAGGCCTTTATACCACATACAAAAATCATTACAAAATGTACCATAGACTTAAATGTAACACCTGAAGCTGTTTTACTCCTAGAAGAAGATAGGATGAAGTATCATGCTGTTTACCTTAGCATTGATTTCATGGATATATGTCAACAAACGTTGAAACAACAAAAATAAAAATGAGCAATCAGGATTACATCAAACTAAAAAGATTTTGCATAGCAAAGGAAACAATGAAGAGTGAAAGGCAACCTGTAGAATGGAGGGAAGTATTTGCAAACTATATATGTGATTAGTGCACTAATCTACAAAATGTAAAAACTATTCCTACAACTCAGTAGTATAAAAATCTGATTGTTGTTGTTGTTAGGTGCCGCCGAGTGGGTATCCAACTCATAGCGACCCTCATAGGGTTTTCCGTGGCTGTTTTGGGATTGCCTTGGGAGTGGATTGCCAGGCCCTTCTCCCATTTTTGCGGTGCTGGGAATTGAACTCAGGACCTCAGAGACTTCAGAGCAGCACTCTACCAACTGAGCTAAATCCTAGCCCAAAAATCTGATAGCAGTTTTTAAAAATCCTATTTAAATAAAAATGGGCTAAAACCGTGAATAACATCTTATTTACAAACCACCTAAAAATTGCCAACAAGTATATGAAAAATGCTAATCCTCACTAAACATCAGGGAAATGTAAATCAAAATCATAATGAGATATCACCTCATATCTGTAATAATGACTACTAAGAGAAAAACAGATAAAAAGGATTGGCAAAAGTGTAGAGATATTGGAACACTTACTCACTGTTGTCAAGAATGCAAAGTACAGCCATTATGGAAAACAGTATGGAGGCTTCTGAAAAAATTAAAGCTAGAACTACCATATGAGCCAGCAATTCAACTTCTGCACATTTATACAAAGAATTAAAATCAACATATTTAACGTTTCTATGTTCATTGCAGCACTGTTGATAACAGTTAAGATGTGGAAACAACATAAATGTACATTAACACATGATGAATGAATAAAGAAAATGTGGTACATATATTCAATGAGATACTATGTCAACTTGAAAAGGAAGGAAATCCTGCAACATGAGACAATGTGGAGGAATCTTGAGGACATTATGCTAAGGGAGATAAATCTTTCACAGAAAGATAAATACTGCATGATTCAACTGATATGAGGTATTCAAAAATATACAAATTCATAGATTCAAAGAGTATAGTGGTGGTCACCATGTTTTAAGAAAAAGAAGAAATGGAAGTTTACTAATCAAAGTGCATAAAAGTTTCTGCCAGGTGAGATGAATAAGTTCTACAGATCCTCTGTACAACATTGTACCTATAGTCAACAATAATGTACACTTAAATTTTTTTATGGGGATGTTGTTGTTGATAGAGCTCATATTAAGTGTTCTTAGCACAATGAAATAAAATAAAAATGCAGTAACAGAAATGCAGAATGCCTTTGATGGACTCATTATGAGACTAGACATAGCCTAGCAAAGAATCTCTGAGCTTGAGTATATGACAATAGAAGCCTTTGGAACAGAATAAACAAAAGAAGAGGAAAAGAAAAGAAAAAGAAAAAGGAAAGAAGTGGGACAACTATAAAAGTTGTAACATGTATAAAAGGAATATAATAAAGAAAAGAAATAGAGAAAGGAACACAAGCAATATTTGAAGCAATGATGTCCAAGAAATTCCCCAAATTAATGTTAGAAACCAAATACAGTTCTAGGAAACCCCGAGAGAACCAAATAGGATAAATATCCAGAAAACTATACCTGGCCATATTGTATTCAAATTTCAGAAAAGCAAGGTTAAAAAAATTCTTGAAGCAGCCAGTGGGATAAAACATATATTGGAGCAAAGATGAGAATAACATCCAAATTCTCCTCAGAAACCATCAAAAGATATTTTAGAAGTAAAATATTTAAAGTAGTCTTCAGAATAAAAACCCCACCTACCAAGAATTCTATACTCTGAACTTATTTCTAAAAGTGAAGGAGAAGTGAAGTCTTTCTTAGATGAGTGATAGTTGAATTAATTTACTGCTAGTAGATAGACTTATGGGGCTGGATTTAGGTCAGTTGGTAGAGTGCTGCTCCATACTTTCTGAGGACCCAGGTTTGATTGCCAGCATCACTTAAATGGGAGAAGGATGTGGCAATGCACTCTTGAAACAATCCTGAAACAATCAGCTATTGAAAGCCCCATAAGGGTCACTGAGTTGGATGTGAATAGAGGGCAAACAACAGATAGGCTTATAAGAAATGTTAAAAGAAGATCTTTAGAAAGAAGGAAGTTGTATAGAAGAGACTTGGTTCAACATGAAGAAAGGCAGAGCACTGGGGAACTAATAAGCAAAGACAAAATAAAAACTGTAATTCTTAATTGATTTAACAGATAATAGTTCAAAATAAAGCAAAATATGTTAGATTATGTATGCTTATGTATGTGCAAATGTATACTCATGTATCCTTATGCATAAGTGAAATGAATAACAAAAATAATACAGGAACTTGGAGAGAAGATTTAGAATTATTTTTGCTATGAAGTGCTTGCATTACCTGGGAAGAGGTAGAGTATTATTTAAAAATGGACTTGGGTTAGCTATACATGTATATTGAAACTTCCAAGGCAACCACTAAAAAAAAGGAAAAGAGATATATCTTATGAATAGAAGAGGGGGGAAATGAAATCAATGCTCAAATAAAACTTTGAAAGGTAGAAATGGATTAGAAAACAAAAGTAGAAACAAAAAATAAAGGCTCAAGAAAACAGTAACTAATATCATAGATATTAGTCCAACAATATTCATAATCACTTTGAATGTTAAAGGACTAAATACATGAATTAAAAGGACCATCAGAGTAGATGTATAAAATTAGATTCAATCACATGATTTATTTTTGGTTTTGGTACTTGGGGTTGAATCCAAGGCCTTGCACATACCTTGCAAGTGCTCTACCACTGGGTTGCACCCCCAGCCCATTTTTTTATTTTATATTTTGAGTCAGGGTTTCTCTAAATTATGTAGGCTGCTTCTGGCCTCAAAATCTCGATCCTCCTGCCTCAGGCTGGGATCACAGGAGTGAGATATGTGCCTGGATCTATTTTTTTTTTTTTCTGTACTACGGGTTTGAACTCATGATCCCACACATGCTTTGCAAGTGCTTTACCACTGAGCTGTACTCTCAGCTTATTTTTTACTTTTTAAGAAAGGGTCTTGTAGAGTTATGACGCTGCTTCTGGCCTTGAACTCCTGAGCGTCCTGCCTCCGCTTCCTCAGTCACTGGGATTATAGGCATGCACTACCGTGCCAGAAGAAAATCACTTTAAATATAGAAGCACTTGTAGATTAAAAGTACCTCATGGACAACAACATCGGTCTGGCCATAGATTTCTTGGATCTGACCCCAAAAGCACAGACACTGAAAACAAAAATATATACATGGGATTAAACAAAATAAAAACCTTCTGCACAACAAAGGAAAAGAGACACCGAAGAGAAAAGCCCTATTTGGGGAGAAAGTATTTGCAAATCATACATTGGATAAGGGGCTAGTATCCAAAATATGTAAGGAACTCAAAGTACTCAATAACAAGAAAACAACACTGTTTTAAAAATAGGCAAAGGGTTTGAATAGAGGTTTCACAAAAGAAGACATGCAAATGTCTACCACATATATGAGAAGATGTTCAATATCTCTAGTCATCAGAGAAATGCAAATTAAAACCACAATGAGGTATTACCTTACACCTGCTAGAATGGCTCTTGTGAAAAAGACAAAAGATGATATATGTTATCAGGCAGTAGAGAAAAAGAAATCCTTCTTTATATATTGCTGGCAGTATTGTAAATTAATGCAGCCATTTTGGAAAATAGTATGGGGGTCCTTAAAAAACTAAAAATAACATTACCATAGATTTGGCAATCTCACTGCTGAGTGAGAAGAATTGAAATCTGTATGCCAATGGGCTATCTGCATACCTGCATTCATTGCAGTGTTATTCACAAGAGCTAAGATACAGAAATAATGTTAGTGTCCACCATGGGATGAGTTGATTTTTAAAATATGATGTACATACACAATAGAATATTATTTGACCCTAAAAAACCTCTTAATTTAGTCTGGAGTTAGACATTGATCTTTTTTTTTTTTTTTTTCCGGTACTGGGGGTTGAACCCAGGGCCTCGCTTTGCAAGTGCTGGACCACTGAGCTGCACCCCCAGCCCGTTTTCATTTTTTTGCTTTTTGAGACAGGGTCTTGCTAAGTTATGCATCCTACCTCTGGTCTCCAACTTGAGATCCTCCCTCCTCCGCCTCCCGAGCTGCTGGGAATACAGGCGTGCGCCACCAAGCCCAGCAACATTGATCATTTTTGTACTTAAATCTTTCAGGTAAGGACAAAAAACTTCACTTATAGCATTAAATCAGACATATGGTAAAGGAAATTATGAAATTATTAATAGAAGCAAATCACTTGGATTTAAACTAAGCCTTTCTATTCTTTATAACAATATTGATTTGGTGATTATAGTCTGAGCGTATTCTGCTCATAATACAGGTTCATTGCTAGTTACAGGGCTAAGGACAGATTGAAGAACAGAGGATTAGATAGTACCCATTTTTCTTTTCCAATGACTATTTGAAGAGAGGTCTTCCATTTTTGCCAAATTTATTTCCTACCCGACTCTCCAAATGCCAATGCACAGAGGAGAAATGAGAAATGCAATAATATTTATTCTATTTGGAGAGTCTAATTCCATAATTACTCTATCTTAAAGTGTCCAAAAATTTAAGTTAATGGGTCAACATATCTATCTCTAAACCTTATTACTACTTCAAATAGAGAAAATGAGAAATAAATGGCCAGACAATGGAGCTCCACTATTATAAAAATTGCTTTATTATAGTAGCACCACCATTTTTGCTCATCAATAAATGATGTAAATTAAAATTTTAAAGGATTTTTAAAACAAAATGTAAGAAGAACATAGATGATAATGGGTAAGAGTCTGCTCGTAACTAGCTGTATTTGAAGACCCAGTTGTCATTTCCTCACCACAGTGTGTGACACTTGAATTTTCAGTTTTTAAACTATGGACAGAGTTACTGATTAAAACAGGATGTGGGTGAATAGTCATGCATAAGACTCCATGGCCTACATATGAGCTTAGCAAGAGTTTCTAAAGCAGCAGTCTTCAGAGAGGTGCTAGCTTGTTACTTTGTTAAAATGCAGATTTCCAGGCAGGAGCCCCCAGAAATTGTGTAGAATAGGCCTGGGTGGTGTGAAAGAATATTCCTGTTAAACAGGTTCCCCAGAGGGTCTCGTATGGATGGCCAAGGAACCATGCTAGGGAATCACTGCTCTAGAAATTTTCAATTCCTTGGGTACTCCATTGGTAAGCAGTCGGAAATATGACTAACAAGGAAGAGAGTGTAAGAAAACTGTCAAAAAGATTAAAAGTGTCTTCAGAATAAATCTACCTCTGAATAACTTTCGTTAGATTTCCCGTGATGACCATGTAAAATCAGCACTTTTTACAACATCAATCACTTGCTGAATTTTTGCAAATGATGGACTCTCAGTTTGTTGTGGGGGAAGCCATCTGAAAGGAGTTCTTTCAATTCCCTTATCCCCAGTGGTTTCTATCTCTTTCCTTTGCACAATTTCTGAAAAAAAGAATGGACTGAAATAGGTACGTTTTCCCCACCTCTCACATCTTTTTTATTTACCCACAGACTTCTTCCTCTCAGGTTTATAAATGTTTTCCATTTTTCCCTATTCTAAATTTAACCACCAAAACCTGCTTCATCAGCCCAGAGTAAATAGATCATATCTTTTCCATATTTAAATTAATTTCATGAGTCCCTGTTTGCTCTTTAGCAGTTGGAGATTAACATTCCTTGATCCTGTTTCCGGTTTTCTTCCCTAATTACCTTGGGGCCTTGCTTGGTCGTGCCTCCAATCTTCCTGAAAAGAGAAATGGAGAACCTGAAAAGTCCCTACTGGGCCCTGGGTTAGCTTTGTTTCCATTGCTATCAGAGAGTGTTATTATTAAAATCCTGTCGTGTAGTGTTCAAGGCACCAACCTATTCCTGGTGTAGAGGCTTTGAGATCTTTATGTTTCTTGGAAAGAAGTGAGTGTAGGTTGTCTGGTATTTAAGTCGGTCAAGAGAATGTGAGCTCTCAGAAAGGCAATTCTTTCTGTTTTTATTCATGTGCTCAGTCTTTTGCCTCCACCCTCTGCCATGAGGGTATGGTGAATTGGAAGGAGCCTAGGTAATTTGCTCATTGAATGAACCCCTGAGACATACCTAGCAAGCAAGTTTCTAATATTGAGTAGGTCAACTATTGAGAATTCCTCTTTCCTTGTGGTGAAATTTCCTCTGTGAACTTTTTTATCTATTCCTGTCCATGGATCTCCTTAAAGCTAATCTTAATTCAACTGAAGTTCTAAATACCTAATATAGTGTCTAAAGAAAGGGAGTAATTTTATTTATTTATTTTCTGGTCTTTTATGGTCTTCCAGTAGCGTTGGTTAGTTGATGAAACATCCTTTTCATCTAGGAGAGAGTAGATTGCAGCTTGGGCTACATTTAGCTAATTGAAGAGCCACTTCAGTGGTTCTTCCTTTAATAACAAAATCATACTCCAAGATAACTTGCTGCTTCCATTTCTAGACTTAGAGAAATTTGTCATAATTTACATGCCTTACATACATGTGTATATTTATAGATATGTGTATATTTTACACACATACACACACACACAGAGTCACCTCTGCATCCATGGGTTCTGGATTCATGGATTCCACCATGGATGGCTAAGGTGAACCACAGATCATGCCATTCTCCAAATAAAATGTTCTGCCATTCATAAAACTAAGCACAAAACCTTAGCAGAGATCTGCTTACCCCTTGACACAGCCATCACTTTCCTCTGCAGCTTCACTTTGCCTACTTCCTACATGGATCTCATGCCTCTGGACTGCAGTAGAGCTTCCCTAAAAGACCTCTATTTGATTGCCTTGCAAGACTGACTCATGCTTTTATTGTCTCATTAACTCACAGTCACTAAACATACACATTTCTACTCCCTCCAATTGAGCTAGATACTCTTCAAGCTTTGGTTGATTTTCTTCCCAGTTCTACTCATTATTTAAATTTTTCTGTTGAAACTGGACAGAGCAAGATAAAAACTGGAAGAAAGTAGCAAAAATCAAAAATTCCACATTTGGATTTTTCATGTTGTTGTCGTTAGGCCCCATTGAGTCAAGTGTGATTCATAGTGATCCTGTATACAGCAGAACGAAACACTCCCCGATTCTATGCCAGACACACTATCTTATTTATGTTTAAGCCCATTGTTACAGACACTATGTCAATCCATCTGGTGAAGGGTTTTCCTTTTTTTCCTTGACCAGCCACTCTCCCAAACGTGATGTCTTTCTCCAGTGATTGGTCCCTCCTGACTACATGTCCAAAATATGTAAGATGCAGTCTAGCCATCCTTGTTTCTGGTTGCACTTCTTCTAGGACATATCTATTAGTTCTTTTGGCAGTTCATGGTATATTCAATAGTCGTCTCCAGCACCGTAATTCAAAAGCATCAATACTTTTTCTGTCTTCACTGTTCAATGTCCAGCTTTCACAACCATATGATGCAACTGAAAATACCATGGCATGAGTCAAGCACACCTTCTTCTTCAATGTAACATCTTTACTTTTCAATACTCTAAAGAGATCTTTTGCCACAGCTTTTCCTAGAGCAATGGGTCTTTTAATTTCTTGACTACTGCTTCCATGGGTGTTTATTATAGAGCCAAACAAAGCCGAATCTTGGACAATCTCAATCTTTTTCCATTTATTGCGAAGTTGTGTACTGACGCAGTCGTTAAGGACTTTTGTTTTGCTGATATTCAGTTGAAATCCATACTGGAGGCTGTGATCTTTGATCTTCATCAGTAAATGTTTTAAATTCTCTTCACTTTCAGCAACCAGAGTTGTGTCATCTGCATAACACAGGTTGTTAATGAGTCTTCCTCCAATTATAATGCCATGTTCTTCTTCATAAAGTCCAACTTCTCAGAGTATTTGCTCAGCATAGAGATTGAAGAGGTATGATAAAAAGATACAGCCCTGATGCACACCTTTCTCAACTTTAAACCAGGCAGTGGTTCCTTGTTCTATTCAAACAATGGCCTCCTAGTTCATATACAGATTACTCATGAGTATAATTAGGTGTTCTGGTATTCCCATTTTTTGAAGTGTTATCCATAATTTGTTATGATCCATACAGTCAAATGCCTTTGCATAGTCAATAAAACAGATAGACATCTTCTGATATTTTCTGCCTTCGGCTAATATCACCTGACATCAGCAATGACGCCCTTGATTCCATGCCCTCTTTTGAAACTGACTTGATTTTCTAGCAATTCCCTGTTTATATACTGCTGCAGTCACTTTTGAATGATCTTTAGTAAAATTTTGCTTGTGTGTGATATTAATGATACTATCCAATAGTTTCCACATTCAGTTGGATCCCCATTTTTGGGAATAGGCACAATATGGATCTCTTCCAGTCAGTTGGCCAGGTAGCTATTTTCCAAATCTGTTGGCATAAACATGTTAACATCTCCAGTGCTGCATCTGTTTGTTGAAACATGTCTATTGGTTTTCCGTCAATGCCTGGAGCTTGTCATTGGAGTCTCTAATTCTCCTTTCATTTTAATGAAATTGGGACTGGATGTTCTGAACAATGCTTTATAAAAGCATGATGATGATGAAATTCCAACTAGTGGACTCATACTCATAGTAGTAAATCAAAATGCTGGTAAATTCATCTACATTTATGTCAGCAGGGAGATGTAAGAAGCTGATCTAGAGAAAGGAATGCAGGTCTGGAGTGCAGATCTGGAGGCCAGCGGCAGGCAGGTCCTTCCTACCTGGTAGTGGTAAAATAATTTTTAGGGCTATTATTAGCATTTGTTCCTAGGAAGGCCTAACTTAATTTGTTGTTAGGTGCCATCAAGTCGTATCCAACTTATAGCAGCCCTCATAGGGTTTTCATAGCTTATTGTTTTAGGATTGCCTCAGGAGTGGATTACCATGTCCTTCTCCCATTTTTATGGTGCTGGGAATTGAACCCAGGACCTCAGAGACTGAGCTAAATCCCAGCCCAATTTAATTTGTAGTTCACTAAAAAGAATTGGTGGATCATCTACCATTTCAAGAGACTGCATATGATCAGGAATCAATGGTACTGAAGGAAGAAATGGAAGCTGCCTTGAAGGTATTGGTGAAACACAAGGCTCCAGGAATTAATGGAATACTAATTGAGATTTCAACAAACAGAAGTAGCACTGGAAGTGCTCACTTATCTATGCTAAGAGATTTGGAAAACAATTACCTGGCCAACTGACTGGGAGAGATCCATATTTGTGTCTGTTCTCAAGAAAGGGGATCATTCCAAGAGCAGAAATTATCGAATGATACCATTGATATCACATACAAGAAAAATTTTGCTAAAGATCATTTGAAAAAAACTGTAGCAGTTTAATGACAGGGAACCACCAGAAAATCCAACTGGATTCAGAAGAGGGCATGGAAACAGGAACATCATTGCTGATGTTAAATGGGTATTGGCCAAAAGCAGAGAATACTAGAAAGATGTCTATCTATGTTTTATTGACTATGCAATGGCATTTGACTGTGTGGATCACAACAAATTATTGATAACATTGCTATGAATGAGAATACCAGAACGCTTAATTGTACTCATGAGGAATCTGTACATGGACCAGGAGGTAGTTGTTCAAAAAGAACAAGGAAATACTGCCTGGCTTAAAGGCAGGAAAAGTGTGTGTCAGGGCTGTATCTGTTCACCATACCTTTTCAATCTCTATGCTGGGCAAATAATCCAAGAAGCTGGACTTTGTAAAGAAAAACATAGGATCAGAAGTAGAAGAAGACTCATTAGCAATCTGTGTTATGCAGATAACACAACTTGGCTTGCTGAAAGTGAAGGGGATTTGAAACATTTACTGAAGATCAAAGAACACAACCTTTAGTATGGATTGCATCTCTACATCAAGAAAATAAAAATCCTTGCAACTGGGTCAGTGCACAACTTCATGATAAATGGAGAAAAGATTGAGGTTGTCCAATTGTTTTACTTGGTTCTACAATCAACATCCACAGAAACAGCAGTCAAGAAATCAAGACATGTTGCAGTGGGAAAAACTTGCAAAAGACTTCTTTAAAGTCTTGAGGAGTAAAGATGTCATACTGAAGATGAAGGTGCACCTGACTCATGCCTTGGTATTTCTAGTTGTATGATATGCTTTTGAAAGCTGGACAGTGAATAAGGGAGACAGGAGAAGAACTAAGGCTCTTGAATTATGGTGCTGCAGATGAATATTGAATATACCATGGACGTCCAAAGGAACCAACAGATCTGTCCTAGAAGAAGGGTAACCAGAGTGCTCCTTGGAAGGAAGAATGGCTAGACTTCATCTTTCATATTTTGGACATATTGTCAGGAGGGACATCACATTTGGGAGAGTGGCAGGTCAAAGAAAAAAAGGAAGATCCTCATCTAGATGAATTGACACAGTTGCTGCATCAATAGGCTTAAACATGAAATAAGTCATGTGCCTGGCACATTGTCAGGTAGTGTTTTGCTCTGTTGTACATGGGGTCATTATGAGTCAGATCTGAATTGACAGCACCTAACAACAACAACTTTCTTTTTCCAGTTCAAGTTTTTGTTTTGTTTTGTGTATCATATTTTCTAAGACCAGCAAAACTATAAAAGGTGATTGATATGGTGTATTCAAAATCTTCTAGTATTGAAGAGTGAGTTTCTTGTTTGCCAGCCTGCTGGAAGCAGAAGTTTCTGACTTGTTTTTTGACCAGTACTTGTTATATTTTTTTCTTGCTCTAACATGGAATCTATTTCTCCAGTTGTTTATTGTTATTTTTATCTAATTTTATGAGGTGTGGCAAGTTATTTTTCATTTACTTCTCTCCCTAAATTTCTTGATCGCTTTTAGTTCTCCATTGAGTATCCTTTCAGAGTTCATTTTTATGTTGCTAGGTGCCATTGAGTCAGATCTGACTCATGGAGACCCTATTTACAACAGAATGAAACACTACCTGACACTGTGCCATTCCTAGCACTATTGTCAGTGTTTCTCTGCTATTTATAGGGTTTTCAATGGCAGATTGTTTCAGCAGTGGGCTGCCAGGTCCTTCTCCCTAGCCTGCAGCACTTGGTATTCCCAGGCGGTCTTCCATCCAAGGACTAACCAGGCCAACTCTGCCCATTTAATTTCCTAATAGCTTTATTTTATTCAACTTCTTATTGTACTCTTTTATTTGAAATTTTGCTGGTCCTTTGGTTGATTTTTAATCTTTTACAGCTTCTAGTTGAGGGTCTCATGTTGAAATCTTTGTTTATTATTCTTCCTGAAAGAGAGAAATTAATGTGGACTTGTACTTTGTGGAAGAACCTGTGGAGAAGCCCTGCTGGCCAGAGGAGGGCCAGGGGCAGATTGAGATCAGGAATGCTGCTCTACAACTCCTCCTCTTCAATTCAGTGTTGTTTTCTGACCTTGTAGCACATTTCCTTTCAGGGGGAGGAGGCGAGCCAATGCGAGGTCATCTTTGGTTTCAGTAGAGCCTCTTGTCTTACCAGGGTTTTAGAAGTGACCGTTATGGATTTGTTTCTGCGCAGCTGTATTTATTTCTAACTGAAAATCTGGTCTTTGTTTTCCTTTTATTCTTCTCCTCCTCATCTTACCTCCAGATGGTTTTGAAAGTCAAGTATACCTCCTCAGTGGCAGTTTCTCATTTACTATGTGCAGTGTTGACTTTGACTTTCTTAGGGTTGTCCCTTAAGTCTGTTGTGACTATGAATGCACTTATTCCTCCTTATTTTATGTGAAATCTCATTGGAAGAGTCTTTGGAGATTGTGTGGCTTATTTTAGGATGTGATGGGTTGTTTTCTTCTCCCTCATTTTTGTTCACCTTTCATTGAAATTGGTAGATTGTATGTGCGCATGAATGTCTGAGTGCACATATGGGCAACACAATTTTTTGTTTCTTTTATCATTCTTTTCTGAACTTATGGATGTAGTATTCTTCTCTATTTTAAAATGCTTTTTAGTACTTTTGGTAGATTCCAAGTAAAAGTGTAGAATAAATATACCTTTAATCTCATATATTTTTCTAAAGTTCCAAACCAAACACTCTTTAAGGATGGGGCTAAATGTAAGGCCAGCCTGCTTACTTTCAGCAGAAATCCACAATATAGCCCTATGATGTGGTATGATGTGAGAAGCTAGCTGCAAGGTGGTGAACTCAAGTAACAGGAAAAAAAAAAAAAAAAGAACGCATATGGTAATTGCCTTTTCCCAGAAGAACAATTTTAGGTGAATCCCTTTCCCCTAAATTACTTAAGTTATAAAGTGATACCTGGCCTCTCATTTCTCTCCATCGTGTCTAATAGATATTTTCGGGTACAAAACCAGTATGTGAGCTTTTACTTTTTGCCTCCCCTTTCCATAAAACTTAAATATTACTTTACATTGAGAATGTAGTTTGGAACAAAGGACAAACACAAGAGAAAAGAACCACTAGCAATGGTGGCATTTTAACAATATATGAACAGATTGAAATCTTTTCAGAAAGCTGCTGTGTCTTGTCGTTATTGCAACTCAGTGCTCCCTGGAACCCAAGATATGACATATACAAATACGTTTATATAAAGTTTATCTTTTCTATTCAAAGTACATTGTTGGGAAGGATTGAAATTTTGGTCAGCATTTATTTAGTGCTTACTGTGTGTGGTCTAGCACTTTACAGACTCTTAGGCACTCTTTATTTCATTTCTTCTCATCTTACTCTGAGAGTTGCTTATCTTATTATTTCCATTTATCAGAGGAAAAAACTGGCTTGCTGAGGTCATATACCTTGCCCAAAGTATACATGATTACTAAATTGTGATGGCAATCTGATTTTACAAGGGTTTAGAGCTTGGATTTGCAATCCCATAGCTCTGGATAAAAACTCTGTCCCCACATTTTGCTAGCTTTGTGATATTGGGTAAGATACTTCTATGAGACTCAGTTTTCTCAGCTATAACATGGAAGTAATGGTAGCTCCTGTGTGTAGAGATTTGTGAGGATACATGGCATGAGTTATGTACTGAAATTAGCACAATGCCTAGCACATGGTAATCGTCCAATAAATGCTAGACATAAAAGCCATAAGTCATTCATTTCTCTACCTGGAGTAGTGGCACATACCTTTAATCTCAGTGGCTTAAGAGGTGGAGGCAGGAGAATCACAGGTTCACGGCCAGAGGAAGTCTGGGTAAAAATTGAGACTGTCTCAATTTAAAAAATAAAATAAAGGGACTGGAGGTGCATCTCTGTGGCAGAGGACTTGTGAAGTATATGTGAGGCCCTGAGTTTAGCCCCCAAGTATTGCAAAAGAAAAATAAACAGTTCATTTTTTCATTGAAAGCAGGAGACTATTCATGAAAATCAGTCAGGCATTGAGAGTTCATTGAAGTTGGTATCTAGTAATATTTGCAAGAGGAAAAGAAAATGGGGTAGTTTTATTTATAAATTCACTTTAAAATGATGGTAAAATGTTAATTAAGTTACAAGGTTTGATGATTAAATGCGATTACTCTTGTAACTGTCAGCATAGTGCCTGGTCCATAATAAAGGCTCCATAAGTATTACTTGGGCTATACATAGCTCAGTTGTTAGAGTGCTGCTCTGCACTCTCTGAGGCCCTGGGTTTGATCCCCAGCACTGCAAAGATGGAAGAAGGACATGGCAACCCACTTCTGAAACAATCCCAAAACAATCAGCCATTGAAAAACCTATGAGGGTCCCTGTGAGTCAGACCCCAGTCAACAGCACCTAACAACAGCAACAACAAAGTAACACTTATGCTTAAAAACTGCTATGCTTTGGCATTTGTCTTCCCACCTTTTCCTTTTTTGTGTGTGATACTGGGGACTGAACCCAGGGCCTTGCACATATTTCACAAACGTTCTGCTACTGAAGGGCACCCTCAACCCCTTTAACATTTTTTTATCTTGAGACAGGGTCTTACTAAGTTACACAGGTTGCATCTGGCCTCGAACTTGTGATCCTCATTCCTTCCACTATTGAGTCACTAGGATTACAGGTGTACACCACTGCACCTGACTTTCACAACTCCTAAGGAGATGAGAATTGAGAATTATTTTCCCTGGTTCTAAATACACATCTTTTGCTCTCCTATGGAGACAAAAATACCTTCTCTAAGAAATTGTTAGAGAGAGAAGTTGCCTTTGTTCGGCTCATACTTTAACTTATTCTCTTTTTTCCCTAAGCCTTTAAAAAAAGACAAGTTTCCCATTATCCTCTGCCCTGATCATCTAAGGTAACAGGAAGAATGAACTTGGGTAATTCACTGCCACTAATAAAATACTCAAGGTATAATTACAGAGGATAATTCAGCATTTTAAAGAAAATTGAAATCATGAAATTCTTATAGTTTTTATTATTTCTTAAATGTGTGCTCATTTTATTTAAATACAAAAAATGGATATACTTTAAAACTTATTCCAGTAAAAACTCTGGCTAGTGGATGTGAAAGTGTTTAGGTGTTATCTTCCATGAGTGAGGTGCTTCTAAGTTGATATATCATTTATTTCTTCCACCAGCCTCATGAGGTTGATTTTTGAATCTTTATTTATAGTTAAGGACATTGGGGCTGAGAAAGGTGAAGGCACTGGCCTTAGATACCTGGCTGGTGAGTACTGAATTATAGATGTAAACATGTCTTTCATGCTTGATACTCCCCATTCCTCTTTTAATACCATATGGCTTCCCCATCAAGTAGCCTCAATGAATAGATTAAACTATCATGCATGATCTTACATTTGATATTTGTTTTAGATTCTCATCTAGTGTATATACTAGTTCTCTTTCTTCCATTGATGGAGAACATTGTTTCCAGAGTGGCACACTGGTGTAAAACTTGTCTACTTTTATATCACAAAATAGTGCTCCTCCCCTAACTCAATTATGCACTTTACCTGGTTCAGTTGAATATGGAAAGTTCTATATTGATACTTGTTTAGTGAATTAATATCTGGAATTTTAATTCAAGTACCACTTTCATTTATTCATGTTAACAAAATATCTTTTATAACTGTTAAAAATGAATTAGAAGAGTATAGAACTTGGAACCTTTAAATTTCATCCACTCTTTGTGTAGTAGCTAAAATAAACTAGTCCTAAAATGCATTAGCCTGCAGCAGTACCACTGTGGCATCCAATCCTGTCAGATCTTGGAAGCTAAGCCTGGTTGGGCCTGGTTAGTACTTGGATGGGAGACCAATTGGGAACACCAGGTGCTGTAGGCTTGGGAGAAGGACCTGGAAACCCACTCCCAAAAAACAATCAACCATTGAAAACCCTATGAATAGCAGAGAAGTACTGATAAACATAGGGTTGCTATGAGTTGGACACCGACTCAGTGGCACCTAACAACAAAAACGACAAGATGCATTGAGTTGGCAAAATTGAATGTTTACAATTACATTGAGATTTACAGAAGTAAAAACATAAAATTTTCTACAATTCAATTCTATTTTCATGACATCCTTCATGAAATTTCCTTGCATCACTTATGAGGCTGTATGACTAGGTTTCCCAAAATACCAAGAGCCATGAAATTCAAGGCAGAAGCTTTTCCTGGGAAATTTTGGACAGTTCTATTTGTCCTTCAAGGATGTAGCCTGAGATCCCATGCTATTCTTCTACCAAATACAAAGATTCCTGGGTGTCATCCTTGTGGTACAAACACAGATTGCAGAATTTTTCTCTTGTGTGTTACTGTTCACCTCCACAAATGTGAAGCTTTGACAGACATAATGTGATTATTTCTCATTCTCTTCACAAGAAGTTCAGAACTTTGCATTGCCTTACAGCCAACAAAGAGGATGGAGAAAACAGATGGGAAAGACCTAAAATGCAATGGCTTAGAGCCCCAATTCTCTGTAGAGTTTTCTTTCAGCATTTCATAAAAGTTGGCTTACTAGACTCCTCTCTCAGCAAGAGAACTTACATGTTGAACCAAAAGATTAGGTTCAATTTTTCCCCCACCAAGAAGCTTATCAGAGGGCTTCTAAATATGCCACTCTTGAGAGACTTAGTTTAAATTTTTCTGTTAACAAAGACACTTCATCAGTCTTGGCCACCTTTTGAACTTGCTCAACTCAAAACTTTCTTAGTTCAAAAGTACAGAGAAGCTGATGATTAAATATGAACTTTCTTTGCATTTTCCAGGCAGGTGTCAGGCTTTTCCTCTTTATTTTTTCATCCTTTTTGCCTTTACATTTTGTGCAATTTTTTTCTCCCTTTTCTGCATCTATTGTGGACCAGATCTTAATGAGATCAGGTAATGTGGTGCTGGGGCTTTAGGAAACCACAAATTTTATGATCGTGTGTAAAACGTAAGTACAGAAGAAAAAAAAAGCTTAAAACTTATTATGATATAGGAAAGAGATGGAAAATTCCACAAACCCAAGATCCCTCAACTTCCCACAATGATCAGAAAATGCATGGGTCTCACAAAGCACTCCTCTGTACTTTTCTCATATCTGGTCAGCTCTTCCTCACTTTTACACTTTGTTATGTGGATTTGCTTTACTTTTAATATCAACTTTGAGCTCTTTCTATACAATGAGGAGAGCTGCCTTGATTCTGTTCTATTTCACATGTTTTGTCAATAGGAAAAAAACATAAAACCATATTGGCTTTACTGCCAAAATGTATCCTGAACCTAACCAATTCTTAAAGTCACAATTTCTGCTCCCCAAACTGCCTACAACAGTAGTGCAAGCCATCATCTGTTTAAAAATCTATATTACCGAGTGTTGCAAATGCCCAAATGCTTTTTTTTCCCTTCCATTCCTATCCCCACCTATACATAACAAGATTTTAAAATCATGTTGTTGTTAGGTGCCATTGAGTTGGGTCTGACTCATAGCAACCCTATGTACAACAGAGGAAACACTCCCTGATACTGTGCAATGTCCAGCACTATGTCAGTGCTTCTCTGTTATTCATAGGATTTTCAATGGTGAATTATTTCTGGAGTGGATTGCCAGTTCCTCCTTCCTAGCCTGCAGCACCTGGTATTCCAAGTTGGTCTCCCATTGAAGAACTAACCAGGCCCGATCCTGCTTAGCTTCTGAGATCAGGCAGGATTGGATGGCAGGGTGCTATGGGTTGTTGTTGTTGTTAGGTGCCGTCAAGTCGGTATCCGACTCATAGCGACCCTCAAAGGGTTTTCAATGGCTGAGTGCTTTGGGATTGCCTTGGGAGTGGATTGCCAGGCCCTTCTCCCATTTTTGTGGTGCTGGGAATTGAACTCGGGGCCTCAGAGACTGCAGTGCAGTGCTCTACCCACTGAGCTAAATCCCAGCCCGGTGCTATGTGTACAGACTTTAAAACCACAATCATATTATATCAGTCTGTTGCTTAAAACTAATGCCTCCCATTGAATTTAGATTAGATCCAAACTCCTCATGGTGTGCATGTCCTAGCAGGACCTGGCTCTTGCTTACCACCGTGTCTGTATCTCCACCACACTCTGGTATTTGTGCTCAGCCACAATGACCTCTTTCCTAAATACCTCATCATTACTACTGGAGTTCTCTTTGCTGTAATCATTCTTTCTTTCAGTGTTTGATTAGTGGGCTTCTCATCATTTAGTTTTTCACTTCTCAGAGAGCCTATGTTAATCACCTAGTCTAAGCAAGCACTTCCTAGTCCCCAGTCCAGTCACTTTCTCTTTCTCTTATTCTATTGTCCTCTTTTATTTTGTCTTTTCTTTTTTCTTTCTTTCTTCCTTTTTTCCCCATTGGAGTACTGGGGGTTAAACTCAGGGTCTCACACCTACGAGGCAAGTGCTCTACCACTGAGCTGCACCTTCATCTCCCTTTTTATTTTTTATTTTGAGACAAGATTTCACTAAATTGAGCAGGCTGCCTTTGGCTTTGAACTAGCGATCCTCTGGGCTCAGCCTCCCCAGTCACTGGGATTAGAGGCATGTGTCATAGTACCCACTTTATTTTCTTTATAACACTTAAGTCAATCTAGAATTATCTATTAATTTATTTCTTCATTTACTATCTACCTTCCTAAAATAGAATTGTAAAAGAAGAGGATACTAATCTCTCTTATTGAATTACAGTAGCCTCAGTCCTGGGAACAGTGCCTGGAACCTTTTAGATGCTCAATAAATGCATGCTGGATGAATAAATATCTGAAAAGTGTTGTACATAGAGGGAAAAATAGATGAATGGCATTTCCTACTTATGTCACGAGTTCTTTATGAATTAGCTATAGCTGAAAGATTTGTCTCCAACAAATCCATTGTTATAAACAAAAAGCTATTTAAATAACACATCCATGCTATTTTAGTAACCAAAAATTTACTGCAGCTTCTCAGCTACTCAGTGAAATGATTCCCAGAGGCTAAATGTGTAGCACTTTAAAATAAACATTAAAAGAAATGCTTAGATGCGTCTATGAAAAAAACCACACAGGAAATCTATTTTTAGAGTGATATGTCATATGATTCTTAATTATAATCTCTGCTTATGCCAGAGAACAAAAAATGTGTCATGAGAAGCTCCTGCTATCTCTTCTAGGACTTATCATCTAAGTTGTAACTGAATTTGGCTTGTAGAGCTTAATATGAAATATAAAATAATTGGAGGTTCTATACTTATAAATTATTAAAGAAATCAAATGGCAAAACATGGGAGAGGGAAAGATGAGAGCCAGGACAGAGGAGCTAGTCATCTAAGAAGACGCTTCGATTTTTCTGCCCCTTTGAAAATTCCAAATGTTCATTTTTTTTTTCCTGGGCCCTAAGCAGGTAGTCTATAACTTTTTTTTAAGAATTCATTTTGCTTAGTGGGAATACTGACAGAAACAAAATCCTGAGGTTTTAATAATACTGGGGTTGTTAAGGGTGTTATAGAGATTTTTCAATTCATAAAATTACCATATTTTATAAAGTTTATAAATTTCATTTATAAAATTTAATTTCTACAACCTAAAAGTCAAGTAATATTTTATCCATTTTCAAACAGAGAGATGAAGAGATTTGCTTAAATTAAAGAAGGAAGTGCCAAGGTGAAATGTGTAAAATATATTCTATAAATGTTTATATTTACATCTTATTCTTATTTTTATCCTTTGTCTCTCATACTAGTTCGATTATGCTTTGTATTAAATATGGTATCAGTAAACTTACTTTCTATAAGACCTAATATTGTGGTTATTAATGTAGAGAAAAATAATGGCATCTAGTATGCACTAATGTAATGGAACACTAGTCTTGAAAGGAACTATTTGTTGTTAGGTGCCATTGAGTCGGGTCTGACTCATAGTGACCCTATGTACAACAGAAGGAAATGCTACCCGACACTGGGCCATGCCCAGCACTATTGTCAGTGCTACTCTACTATTCATAGGGTTTTCAATGTGGATTATTTGGGGAGTGGGTTGCTAGGTCCTTCTCTCTAGCCTGCAGCACCTGGTGTTTC
The DNA here is from genome assembly GCA_007922755.1 of Pedetes capensis. Taxonomy (NCBI): domain Eukaryota; kingdom Metazoa; phylum Chordata; class Mammalia; order Rodentia; family Pedetidae; genus Pedetes; species Pedetes capensis. The sequence continues at coordinate 296,228 of VMDO01000298.1, read as the reverse complement.
TAGGCAGTCTCTTATCCAAGGACTAACCAGGCCTGACCCTGCTTAGCTTCTGAGATCAGGCAGGATTGGATGCCAAGGTGCTATGGCTGCAGATGAAAGGAACTACATGGGAGAAAAAATTTAATCTTTTTTTTTTTTTTTTTTTTTGCGGTACTAGGGGTTGAACCCAGGGCCTTGCGCTTGCATGCTTTGCAAGTGCTGGACCACTGAGCTGCACTCCCAGCATTCCCCCCCCCCTTTTTTTCTTTACTTTTTGAGACAGGGTCTTGCTAAGTTACATAGACTTCCTCTGGTCTTGAACTTGCGATCCTCCATCCTCCTGGCTCTGCCTCCCAAACTGCTGGGATTATAGGCGTGCACCACCACTCCTGGCTGAAAAAATTTAATCTTTATTACAAAACTAAACCAACTTCTAAAGTATTCCCCTAAGATGAGGGTGCTGGATAGTTCTTTAAATGTCCACTGTTCATGTCCCCTCTTAAGAACTCAGTGTAGGCTGCAGTTACCCCATTATCCCCGTCACAGCGAGTGAGAAATGGCAGGGGAACTAACCCATAGGCAGCTATTTGGAGACAGTGAGAGAAACCTAACAGTGATGAAGTACACTAGATGCTGACAGGACAATCCAGGAAGATTACTGACTACAAAGTTTTAAAGTAAGTCATGGAGAAAATCATCGGAGAGCAGAAATGTCAGAAAGCAAACAACAGGAAAAGAAACTAATGAAGAGGAGCCATGGGGCAAGAGAAATCTAAAAGTCTAAGAAGCTATGAATAAGAGATGTGATGTGAAGGAAAGAAATCAGTTTGGTGTGGGACAGGTAAATCAGAGAAGATGAGGGCAGAGGGGTCACAAGCAGTCAGTGGTATTGACTGAAGAGAGAAATTCTTGGATGACCAAAGATGCTACTGAATTTGGACATCATTAAATGCAGTTGAATTTCTTTCTTTAAACATAGCTGTGAGATTTCTGAGACCCCTTTCGTCATTAATGAATTTCTAGAGTGAATCCCTATGAATGGAAGTAGTTGAAAGTTGCCTCTGTTCTTTGGTAACTTCTATGAGACTATCTAGGACCTGGGGTTTAGCTCAGTTGGTAGAGTGCTGCTCTGTGTGCTCTGAGGCCCTAGGTTTGATCCCCAGCACTGAAAAAACAGGAGAAAGACATGGCAATCCTGAAACAATCAGCCATTGAAGACCCCATGAATGGCAGAGAAACACTGGCATGCCACAGTGTTGGGGAGTGTTTTTTTCTGTTCTACATAGGGTCCCTTATGAGGTGGACCTGACTCAACAGTTGATATTTCCTTACATTAATACCCTAATGATAGGCATTCTATTATGGTAATTAGAGAAAATCCAGCCTCTGATAATGATTTGTTTCCAATGGAATCTAGGTTGACAAATTTTATTCATCTGGTTTTGTTTACAGTATAATGTTGTTCTTGTTGTTAGGTGCAATCACGTTGGTGTCTGACTCATAGTGACCCTATGTACAACAGGAGAAACACTATTGTCATGCTTCTCTGCTATTCATAGGGCTTGCAATGGCTCATTGATTTTTGGGAGTGGGTTGCCAGGTCCTTCTCCCAAGGCTACAGCCCCTGGTGTTCCCAGGCAGTCTCTTGTCCAAGTACTAACCAGGCCCTATTCTGCTTAGCTTCTGAGATCTGACAGGATTGGTTGCCGCAGTGCACAGTGGTATGGCTGCAGGCTATTGTATAATAGATATATGGAAAAGGAATAGATTTGACCCCAAGTGGTGGTATAGAAAATGAACTGAACTGTCTAATGGCCTTAAGCTTACAGCAATGAAAATGAGGTGTTTTTTTTTTTTTTTTTTTTTTTTAGATACTTGGTGGTTGAACCGAAGACCTTGCTCATGTTAGATAAGTCCTGCACCACTGAGATGCATCCTCAGTCCTTTTTTTATTTTTTATTTTGAGACAAGCTCTCACTAAATTGTGCAGGCTGCCTCCAGCTTGGAACTTGTGATCTTCCTTGCTTCATTTTCCCAAATTGCTGAGATTACAACACCTGGTTTAAATAGGTCTCTTAGTGAAAAATATAAAGAGATCATAGTAGTTGTTGTTAGGTGCTGTTGAGTAGGGTCTGACTCATGGCAATCCTATGTACAACAAAAGGAAACACTCCCTGACACTCTGCCATGTCCAGCACTATTAGTGCTTCTCTGCTATTCATAGGGTTTTTAATGGCTGATTGTTTCAGGATTGTTTCAGGAGTGTGTTGCCACCAGATCCTCCCATTTTTGCAATACTGGCGATCGAACCCAGTGATTCAGAGCATGCAGAGCAAGCACTGTACCAACTGAGCTACACTTCAGCCCTAAGGAGATAGTAGAGAAGGAAGTATATATCTAAAGACTAGATTTAGAGATACTAAGGGTCAAAATGGGGTACAAATTTTAATAACATCAAAGATAATCAAAGATCTTAGTTACATTTAAGACAAATAATGTCATAAAAGAAGTAGGCTCTAGGCTTATGGTTGGGGTATAATGCTGATGGTTGACATAATCTATTTTGCTTTGTCCTTTCTGTGAAAGAGACTGATTTCTACATTAAACTATGTGGGATAAACACTGGTAAGGACAGACAGAAATTGAAGATGAGATAAATGTTATAAAAATAATCTTACTGCTAGAAATGAGTTCAAATTTTCTATTGTAGGCAAACTAACCTCCAAACTATAATATCCTAGGGTGAAAAATGAGGGCAGCAATATGCAAAGAAATTTGAAGAATAAAGGGAAAATGGAAGATGGGAACATGCAAGTATAGATTCACATTATAAAAAAAGGAAAAAAGAAATCTATTCTTTCATTTTAGACTGTTGACCTTTAAGTTAATTATGGAAAAGACTACAGAGGATTCCAAAGAGGATCCAGTGAGAGTCCACTAGGATCAGTTCATGATGGAGTGACATCACTTTGTTCTTTAGCAACAAATATTGCCTGTTGAATGAGTGTATCTCATATTCCACAGTATTTAAAATTGTTTCATGAAATTTCAGGGGAAATGATGAAGAGGAATGGGCGTAATGCAATGATAAATACTCAATTAGAATATTGTTCCCATGTATCTGAACAAGGGCTGCTTAACAAAATGATGTCACCCAAAGAGGAGGTTCATAAGGTTGCTTCCTGAAATTCTTCCATGCTTAATATTTGTTGCAGGCTAGATCTCATAATGAATTTCCTAAGTTTCTTTTTTTTTGTCTGAGAAAGTCTTTATTTCTTCTTCAATTTTGAAAGATAATTTCAAGGATATAGAATCCCAGCTTGGTGGGTTTTTATTTTGACACTTTAAATATTTCATTTTACTTTCTTCTTGCTCACATAGTTTCAGATAAGTATGCTGTAATTCTTATTCTTTTTCCTTTATAGGTAAGATTATACCCCTTTCTGGCCTCTTTATGATTGCCTTTTTGACTTTTTCTGCAGTTTGAATATGATATTACTGGGTGTTTTATTTTGTTTTTGTTGGGGTATTTATTCTGCTTGGTATTCTCTGATCTTCCTGAATCTATGGTTTGGTGTCTATCACAAATTTTGGAAAATTCTTAGCCATTATTAGTTCAACTACTTCTTCTCCATCATTCTTTTCTTTTTTCACATTTTTGTATTCCAATTCCATTTATATGTTTTGAATATTATCCTAAGTGAAAGAACACATGCTCAAAAAGAGAAATAGCCTATGTTCTCACTTATATGTGGGAGCTGAATCTTACTTAAAGGAAGAGAAAAGCTATACATAAGAAAATATATAAAAATGAACAATTTAACTTAGCTAAGAAGGGAAAATATAGGCAGAGTAGAAAGAAGGAGGGAGGGGACAAGCAAAGGGAAGCAAAGTTTGTGGAATGTGGCATGGGGAGGAGAAAAAAAGTAACATGACAAAAGGGGAGAGGACAATCTCAATGTAAAGGATTCAATTTCATGAGCACAAGGGAAAAATAGGGTAATATAACCGATAAATGCATATGAATTGAGTTTTACTACAAATTAGTCAAAAGTTTCCAAAAACTTTGTAAGTTGATGAAAGTGTAACCAAAAGTGATATAATAGTTGCACAATGGAAAAAACAAATGCTGTACTATTCTGTACCCCACCAACACTTATCAATAAAAGGAAAATAGAAAAAGAAAAAAAAAAAAGAAAAGAAATTATCCCATATTTTAAAAAATGTTCTGACTTTTTAAAAAATTATTTTTTTTTTCTCTGAATTTCCCTTTGGGAAGTTGCTATTGAACTATCTCAAGGTCACTGAGTATTTCCTTAGACGTGTTGAGTCTACTAATGATCTCATTAAAGTTATTGTTTATTTCTATCACAATGTGTTTAATTTTGATAGTGTCCTTTTGATTCTTAGAATTTTCATTTCTTTGTTTACATTATGCATTTATTCTTATATGTCATCTATTTTTTCTTTTGAAACTCATATTATCATTAATATATTATATGTTCCCTGCCATTTCCACATCTGTGCCATTCTGAGGTTTATTCTGGTAATCGCTCTGTCTCTTCAGACTGTATTTTCTTTGTTGTTGTTTTATTTTGTCTTGCTCGTTTTATTTTTTCCTCTTGGCATGTTTTGCAATTTTTTTGTTGAGAGACAGACAGACAAATAGATGAATAAGGAAATAGGCCAGTAATGTGAGGATTTAGGTGCCAGAGGCTTCAAATTCTTCCTTGATTTTGTTTCCTTTCTTGACCTTGGGCCTTCCTAAGTACTTCTCTTCAGAAGCAATTTGTTTTGTAGCTTTTTCTTTGATCTGTAATTCACTGAATTATACTGTAGCTCCACTAATGTTGTGGGAAGGCCTGAGGAAACGGAAGCATTATTAACTTTATTATTAACTCATTATTGGGATTTGGGCTGGGATTTAGTTCAGTTGGTAGAGCACTGCTCTGCAGTCTCTGAGGTCCTGAGTTCGATTCCCAGCACTGCAAAATGGGAGAAGGACATGGCAATCCACTCCCAAGGCAATCCTGAAACAGTCAGCTATTGAAAACCCTATGAGGGTCGCTATGAGTCGGACTCAACTCGACAGCACACAACAACTTAACCCCTCTACATTATATAGGGCTGGGATTTAGCTCAGTTGGTAAAGCGCTGCGCTGCAGTCTCTGAAGTCCCGAGTTCAATTCCCAGCACTGCAAAAATGGGAGAAGTACCTGGCAATCCACTCCCAAGGCAATCCTGAAACAGCCATTGAAAACCCTCTGAGGGTCACTATGACTCAGATGCCGACTCAACGGCACTTAACAATGATAACATTGGGATTTAGGAGTGTGTGAAATTCTGGGGTGTGACATTCACAAGCATTTCTCTAGTGGGACCACTTTATCATTGGCTTCTTAATTTGGGCTTCGCTCCTGGAAAGGATGCCTTTATTGGCAGGAAGACTCCAGGGGTATTTCACAATGATTATTCTTGTTTTCCTGTCATATCCAGAAAAGGATCTTTCTCAGATCTTCATCACGAAACATGGTCAGATTTCTGGAGGTAAATCCAAGAATATGTGAGAGTACTTCAGACTTTGGCAGCATGAGTTTCTCCTCTCACATTAGTTCAGAATCAGCCTCTACTAATTTGTCAAAATCACTATGTAAGTGTCCCCTACCAGTTTATAGCTCTGGCAGCCTTTGTTACAGGTAAGCAGAACTTAGCTGTGTCTCTCTGGATGAACTTTTCTCTCTGTATTTTGAGGTAATGTTTTGCCCTGAAACCTCAGGTCTCTGGTGGGGCCAAGAAAATCCATTGGTTTTCAGTTTACCCAGCTTTCTGTTCTTGCAAGGATGGAAGTGGATGACTTCCAAACTTAATACACATTGGACCTGTAAATAGAAGTCCTCAATTCTTCTATGTGTAGCACTTAAATTGTCAATCCAGCTGAAAATATAAAGAATATGGTCAGCCAGTCTGAAGATGGATTAAAGCAGGAGAAACATTGACTACATAAGTCACCTGATTCATGATACTGTTAAACTAAAGCCATGGCATGAATTCAACCAAAGGTATCACAAGAGACATAGGTTTACATTTCTGCCTTTGGATCTAAAACATATTTTCTAGGCATAAAAAGGGGAGCTGATCCTTAACAATGATATCCATAAAAAAAGATTTGGAGCTTTGGGTTGTCATTGTGATTACCATGAGTCAACAATGAGGATCATATTCCAATATAATGAAAGCATCAGTTCACCAAAGCACTTCCAGGTATTAAACAAGAAAAAGATCAAAACTCAAATACACTGGGTTAAGCCTCTTTCTTTACTGAAGAACTTAGAGACTTCAATGTACTGAAGTTCATCATGATTTTCTAAGAGGATAAAGCACATTCAGCATTTCCCAAGTTTATTTCACCATGGATCTGTTCTTGAGTTCTGGCTCTGACATTTAACAATTGTGAAGCACTGTACAACATAAGTAACCTCTGAGGATCTTAGTTTTCTCATCTATAGGATAGGAATCATAATTCTTTCTACACAGTCTTGCTGTGAAAATTGAATAAGAATAGTACTGAAAGTGCTGGCTCTAGTGCTGGACACATAAGAAATGCTGAGCAAGTGTTGAATTTTTTAAGTTATTATTTTCTTCTTTGGGGGGCATTACCTTAAAAAAGACATTGAAAATGGGTCTCATTTGAAATATTTCACAACTATTATGATTTTGGCATTTTCCAATAAAAAAAGAGCAATCTTTTCTTACTGGTCATAAAGATATCAGGACACCCAGGTGATGGATAAAGGCGGTCACTGAACAAGAAAATTAGATCTAGGGCTTTGTATCAACTATAGTGAAACTAGTATAATATTTTAATACATATCTCTATACTAGTGTATATTCAGCAAGAAATATTTAGAAAGTTAAGTGTATGCAATACACCCATGTATGAGAAAAAGCTAAAAGCACCAGAAAGGGGAAGGCATGGGGGAAGGGGGAGGGCATGCAAGCTGCCTTCAGATATCTAAAGGATTGTCAGGTGCAAGACAGGCTAGATTTATTCTGTGTGTCTCCAAAGGGTTCAATCAAGAACAATTAATGTGTGAAAGCTTTGGGACATGAAAGTTCAGCTCTACACAAAGAAAAGTTTTCAGAACTCAGAACAGTTCATGGAGTGAGTGTCACCTAGGATGTGCCAAATTTTCCATTATTTAAAGATGTTCAGAAAGACAAGAGGCAGATGCTTGGAGTGGATATTGTAGAGGAGATAAAAATATGGGAAAGTCAGTTCCATAGATTCAACTCCAAGATTTCTTCAACCCTGAACATCTTTGGTTTTATGACCAAGAGGCAGGAGTTCTCTATAGTAATACTGCTGAGATTTCCATGACTAATTCTATTCATTATATCAAATTTATTCCCATCTTTAGCCCTAAAAATTGATAGCAGAGAACTCTATAAGTTAACTAGCAAAGCAAATTGCTGATAGGTTACAACAAGACTTAATAACTTCACCCCTGAGGACAACTAACCCCAAGAGAGACAAAAAGAGCAGTTCAAAACCATAGAGAAGTGCAGAACAGCTCAAACCTGAGGTCACCACATTTCTTATGAAGTTTTTTAATGTTCAAATTTTCATTAATTCAACACATAAACTTTAATTACATATTAATGCTGGTTAGTTTAATGAAGAAGGAGAGTGTGAAAGCTGCAGAGACACATAGAGAAAGAAATGAGAAAGGTAGAGAAGAGAGGAATCAAGCAGAAGGATGTTGTCTTTTATTTACTTGGCCCCTTTAACTTTCTCATGCTTTCCTTCTGCCTCATAGAACTCTAGCTCTATGAGGTTTGGAATTTACAGCTATAAAAAGAGGCAGTTGGGTGCAATACTTCTATTCATTCAACAAATATTTTTGAAGTACATAGTTGGTAACTTTTTATGTGTGATGCAGACTCAGATCCCTACTCACCCTTTAGTTTTCTTCACCCATATCAAATCAGTGACCAGATGTCTGTGATCCAGGGCTTCCAGGTGTTGCCTTTGAAATGCTCACAATTGCTCTTAGTCTGAAAAGATTTGTTTCAATCATATCAAATGAATGACTGGTAAAAAGGCTTTCAACACTGGACCACACCATCTGAATACATATTACTATTGGCCAAAAGTCAATGCACAAAGAGCAGAAAGGAGTAGAGATGAGGCAAGAAACAAATCACTGCTGAATCACCACCAATTTTCCCTTAAGGGAATGACTGTGCGTTCTGATTTCTATCATTCTCTTACTCATTTTCCTCATCTGCCTCAGGAGTTTGGATAGAAAAAAAATGCTATGCAGTTCCTTAAAATTGGTCACAAAAGCCTGCTCTAGCCATGTATTTTATTCTAAACTATACAATGTTATGAGAACATAACCTGGGAGATGCTAGCTATTAAATTTTTCTGTAGATGGTGAAAATTAGGCATAACCTTTAGGTTTTCTGGTGCACATTAGCTATTTCTCTTAAACAGCCTTTTATTAAGTTCCCCTAAGACTTCTCTCTCCCTATGGTCTTTCTAAACCTTGTTGGAAAGGATGAATTGATTTTAATTAAGCAGCTTGTTTTTAATTAAATATGCAAACAATGTAAAGAACTTTGCAAGTCTGGATCCATGAACACCAGACTGAAGAACTGTTAATAATGAGAATCAACATTGAGATATTGTAAAGGAAGACACAGAGACCATCCCAATTAAGATAAACTGAAATATGTATTCTCTCTCTCTCTTTCTCTCTCATCCTGGCTCCTTAGCCACTACCAATAGTAGAATGCATTAGAAATCTGGTGAGTGACTGCATATATATATGTTACATTTTCCCCCAGGGTCATAATAAAATAGAAAAGTGTTACAGGAAATGTGTCCCCTTATTTTGAAGAATTCAATATGAATTTGTTAGACAGGTAATTTTGCTACACTTTAAATAAAGTACAGATTTGTGATTAAGAGCATAGGCTCTATCTCAAATCCTGGCTCTGCCTATTACCTGACAGGTAACTTTTGAAAGTTACTCAAACTATCTTTGTGTCAATTTTCTCATCTATAAAATGAGGACAAGAGAGTACTTACTTCAAAAAATTGTTGTAGCCAGGCAAGGTGGCACACGCCTGTAATCCCAGCAGCTCGGGAGGCAGAGGCAGGAGGATCACAAGTTCGAGACCAGAGGCAGCCTGCATAATTTAGCAAGACCCTGCCTCAAAAAGTAAAAAAATGGGCTGAGGGTGCAGCTCAGTGGTCCAGCACTTGCAGAGCATTCAAGTGCGAGGCCCTAGGTTCAACCCCCAGTACTGAAAAAAAAAAAATTGTTGTGAAGGCTAAAGGGCTATTGTATGAAAAGCTCTTTGACCACTGATCAGCACATACTAAGTGGTGTATGTTTGATTATTATTGTTACTACTATCATTTCTAGAAGTTTATTTGTCCTGAGGCTTTACATTCTTAAGTAATATGAATGAAAAAGGTTTTATTCCAAGACAATTGATGATTTTTATTTCTCTTTATTTGATGTGAGTTGGAGATTATGAAGTATGGTATTGCTTAGTAGAACATGTACCAGAGTCAACTAGGTGCTTGTTTATAGTGCACATTCTGGCCTTTAACAAACTCAGAATATCTGGAAATGTGGTCTAGAAGGATTTATCGTAAAGGAAGTGTCAGAGGATTCTGGGGCAAATGGGAGTTTTAAGACAACTGAGTAGAGCAATTGTGGCTTGATTTGGCAATAGCTCCATTTTTAGAGCATATGTTATATACCAGCCAGTGAGCCATCTGGATATGATCTTATTAAATCCAAAGACCCTGAGAGGGAAGCTTCTATCATAAGCTCATTTTTTTTTCAGATCAGGGATTATGGCTTCCACAATTCCTAAATTAAGTAATTTGTCTGAGAACTGTTGGTGAGGACATATTGGAGGTGGAATTAGAGGATGGAGTCAGACCTATCTGGCTAGAATTTGGTGTCTTTAAACATGTCAAACATTTTGTATTCTGTCTGAACAAAGGCTTCTCCTCTGTTGAGACCTTCTGCCTTGGGAAGTCTGGCCCAGGATATTCACCTTTAAGTGAGGGAACGCTGACACAGATACCGCCTTCACAAAGTCTGCATTGGTAAATTGCACATTCCATGGGGCAGGTATGTCCTCTGAGCAGCCAGAAGGGTGGGTGCAGATCAGCAAGGTTTGAGTGCTGTCTTCTGGGGAGGTGGATACTAACTTAAACTCTGCCTATCTGCCGGTAGAAGGCTGGGACTTAGCTCAGTTGGTAGAGCGCTGCACTGCAGTCTCTGAGGTCCGGAGTTCAATTCCCAGCACCGCAAAAATGGGAGAAGGGCCTAGCAATCCACTCCCAAGGTAATCCTGAAACAGTCAGCCATTGAAAACCCTATGAGGGTCGCTATGAGTCGGATACCGACTCGATGGCACCTAACAACAACAACAATCTGCCGGTAGGTGGCATCTTCTAAATCCATACCAAAATCCTACACTATAGAAAACCCAGTGCTTAGATCCTGAATGGCATATTTAATTTAAAGAGACAGAAACAAATTTATAAAGAAAGGATGGAAATGCAAATCAAACTGCATTGAGATTCCATCTCAGTGGAACGGCTATCATCAAGAAAACAAACAATAATAAATGCAGGTGAGGATGCAGGGATCATTGGGGAAAGGAATTCTTATATACTATTGGTGAGAAGGTAAATTAGTTCAGCCACTGTGGAACTTAGTAAGAGGTTCCTCAAAGACTAATTCTGTTACACCACCACTTTATATATACCCAATGGAGTCAAAGTCAGCACACAACAGAGACACTGACAAACTCATGCTTATTATGGGACTATTCACAGTAACCAAGTTAAGGAATCAATCTAAGAGTCCATCAACAGATGAATAGATAAAGAAAATGTAGTAGATATACACAATGGAGATTATTCTGCCACAAAGAAAAATGAAATTGTGTCATTTTTGCAGGAACATGGATGGAACTAGAGATCATGTTAAGCAAAATAAGCCAGACCTAGAATGACAAATATTATGTGTTTTCTCCAATATGTGGAATCTAGCCTTAAATATATACGTATATGTGTATGTATATGTATATACATACATATGTATACAACATGAAAGTGAGAGAGAGACTATTTGAGAAGATGAAGGGGGCCAGCAGGAGGAGGAGAGGAGATGACAGACTAAAGGGGAGGATGAATATGAGCAAAGTACATAATATATATGTATGAAAATGTCATAATGAAACTTGTCATTTTGTACCATGAATATACATTAATAAAAAATAAAAAAGAAAAAGAAAAAGAAAGGATGGAAAATGAATCAAGGATATGTTCAAATGAATTTACTGTCATATTCTAATGCTCTAAACTGATAGTTATTGCCAACTCAAGGCATATTTATATAACATAAGCCAAGAAACAGGTGCTATGCATGCCCATGGAGAAATGCAAAAATGAATCACACAAAGTCTGCAAGGATGCGACAATATGCTCACAAATAACATTACTGCTAATTTTTAGATCCCACTACGTGTCAGGCACTGTACCAGGTGATCTATATATATTTTGTTATGCAACTTAATATTTTCAAAGATTCCATTAAGTATGCATTACTTAGATGCCCTTTGACTCTGAAAACGTAATGAACTTGCCTAAGATCATGTAGCTTTTCTGTGGCAGAACTGAGATTTAAATCAATCTCTTTCTATTGCAACATAAGCTTTTCTGGTAGCAAGGTAAGATAATTGTGTAAATAACAATGCAAAGGGAAATAGTAAGGTATCATTAAACAGCATAAAGATAAATAGCTAAATGGGCTCAAAGAAAACTACAAGTAGAGTCATTAGATAAGAGTGTCATAAAGTAGTTTGTAGAGGCTGCAGGGTTTGAGAGGGACCTTGACATGTGGCTCTGGGGGGCACACACTGCACACATAAGGTGAGAAGAAACCAAGACATGGTTTTTCTTGGAGAACCATGCTTGGTAATACAGAATAGTTGCCTGTGGTGGGAATGGGAAAAAGAACTGGGTAACTCAGGGTGAACTGAAAAAGTAGCTGGTCATGTTGAAAAGACATTTGCTGTTAGTATTACAAGCCGTGACAGAAGTACAAGGGCTGAATATTGTGTGTGTGTGTGTGTGTTTCTTCATTGTGTGATTTTGGCAAACAGAATAATTTAGAAGTCCATTTTTTATTGAACACTTTCTATGAACTGGGCAATGTGCTATGACATTTACAATACCATCTCAATTGTTCTTTGGTGACCTTATTTAGAAGTTTGCTGATAGATTTATCTGGTGTTAGTGGGATGATGAATACAAGATGGAGGCAGAGGATTAGAAGTTGGAAGTGGGAGATCAATTGGACAACTCTTACAATGGTCCAGATGAACAATTCTGAGATCCTAAATTTAATTTATTATATAGACCAATTTAGTACAGTACTCTTGTCCCCAGTTTCTCTTCTTCCAGTAGCCTGGCTTTTGAAATGTATTTAGCACATTTATTGGCTGGTTTCAACTTCTTGGTTGCAAGTAAATGAATCATTAATAGAGGCTTAAAATCATTGCTCTTCTCATTCAAAAGTCAGTAGAATCTATACAGTCGGCCAATGTTTCTTTCTTGGATTCAACACAAAAGCTTTAAAAGAGATCCTAATATGTCTGGGCTTATTTTACTCATTGGCAGTATGTGAATTTTTCCTACTTGCCCCAAGACAAAATTTAGTGAGATTAAATTATTGGAGACATCCTAAGAGAAAATTTTACTTGTTCATAGTTATGTCACTATCGCTTTTTTACAAAACAAGATTCACAGTAGATTCACTTTTTCTTTTCTTTTCCCTTAAGGAAAATGTGTTTAATTATTTTCTTGCCTATCTTGTCTGAAAAACAACATGTTGCCTTAACTCCTAGTGATATTTGAAATAGTTTGGGATGGAAGACGCTGACAGCAGTATTATATTCATATAGCTCAGTTTCCCCAGGAAGATTACAATATGCTTTCAAACTACTAAAAATTGTATATGCATTTATAGTCCTAAACTTATTCTGTGTTTTTATAAATATCCACACAAATTTCCTTTCTATTTAACACTTATAGAGTCTCTGTGAATAGAGAAATCATTTTTCCATTAAAGTACATCAAGAAAAATCTCATCATAACTAAAAAGAGAATTATAATTGCCTAGATTAAAGCTCTAGAGAGCCCAGTTCATTGGAGGACACCTTGTGCATTTAGGAAGATATACTTAAAATTATAGCCAAGAGAGTACAATCATTTTACTTTATGGTGATTTCCCCTATTCTTATCTACATAATGGTTTGTCAACAGTTTAAAAAAATATAATTCATGTTCTACCTGCATGGGCTCTTGTCTAAGAGAGAGATCTATGGATTAAGATGTACAGATCACCTTGTTATATCACACTTTCATAGGATCAGTTTCTGCCAAGTCAATGTATTGTGGTGTGTGCAGTGGCTATTGTTGCTTCTTGCACACTAATCTCAATCAAAGACAAAAAGAGTGAAGCCATGTTACTCACCCAAGTGTGTGTTGTTAGATAAAACTGGTGCTAATATTGTTTGCAGTGACTCCCTAAAATTTGAGAGAGGGCCAATGGCTGAATCTTTCCCGTGGCCTACAAGAAGGAACAGGACTGAAGTCACATTAGATCTGGACTCCATATCTGTGAAGTGGTCTTGGGAACACACACATCTCAGCAGCCACCTGCCTCCTACAAAGTAAAAAGATGTCTTCAACAATTGAACTATAGCCTCTCTCAGAAGTCAAATTTCAGTGTTGGACTTGTAAAAGTACTCCTGCATATGTAGATGAGATGTGCATATCTTATTCCTTCAGTTGACTTTCTTTCTCAGATAACAATTTTTAAAAATCTAGTAGTCATAGGTCTCTACTACATGGCATCCTTGTGCTCAGTACCTTGCCCACATTTATTTCAACTGTTATGCTGTAAGGTATGTGTCACCATCCCTATTGAGGCAGGCAAGAAAGACAGGAAAAGGTGAATGGGAGATGGGGAAGGAAGAGAGCCCCTCACCCATTTGGATTCTGCTTACATCTCCTGCTGACTCAGAGTCAAGAATTTTGATATGACTGATGAGAAACTGCCATACACAGAAACCATACACAGAAACTGTACTCTCTTCCTAAAAATATCACAAACTAGATTATCAAAATGGCTACTGAGCATGGTTAGGATAAAAACATACCTCTTAACCTCCTATGTGACCTATATATAGCAAAACTTGATTGTTTGACATATTTTGATCCATGTTTTTGTCTTAACCACATTTCTCTCTCATATGTAAGACTACACAGTACTCTTATAAATAACCTTATAATTCCACATATGAAAATTTCTTTTGATAAGGAAATGAGTATGCCATCATATTTTTTCACTCGATGTTATAGATTTCCTTCTTTAAACAGTGTTAATTACAAATGTCCCCAAATCATGTATATAGCTACTCTTGAGTCACTTAGGTACATTTGTCTCCTAATGCCCACACTCATTCTCTTTTTGAGTGGTTCCTGTCCTTTTGTTTAATCAATAAATTCCAAATTTGCTTCATTCTGACTCACCTTGAAATTCTTTTTTTGTGGTGCAATTCAAGGTCTCAGTGGAGGCCCCTGAGGCTCTGCGGGGCACTTCTCAGGCTGCACAAGCGTTGAGTTGCATTTCTTGTGCAAGTGTCACAAGGAGCGAACAACACATGGGGCCCAGGAAGGTTGAGTGATTTTCCCAAAGCTAGTAGTAAAAATAATAGTAATATAACCATAGAAAACAAATACTGAATGAAGACCTACTATGCCTCAGTGTGCTGAACACTTTCCTTACATTAACTTTTTTAATTTTTATAATAAGTTAAAGAAGCATATCATATTAGATGAGGGATCTGAGTCTTTTCATGTGGTAATTGCCTGCTACTTGTTTGCTTGCCTTATAGTCATTATTATTTTCTATGCCTATTTTTTTTCTGTTCAGTGGTAGACACTTGTACTAGAACTGGACAATTGTAGTATCTATCCCCTGTAGTCATAATAATTAGCTTAGAAATTAACCAATATCCCAGACAACCTCAATGAGGGTCATCCCAGGGATTGTGGCTGGAATTAGTGGAAAAGAAATGCTCCTTTTTCCATATCATTATCTTCATAATGTAAGTTTAGAATTACAAGAATATTTAGTATGGTATAGAACCTGCATGGTAAAATCCCAGTATAAACCAGGCATGGTGGTACACACTTGTAATCCCAGTGACTCAAGAGGCAGAGGCAGGAGGATTGTAAGTTTGAGACTGGAGGCAGTCTGTGTAGTTTAGTGAGACCCTGTCTCAAAAAGTAAAAAGAATGGGCTGAGGGTGCAGCTCAGTGGTACAGCACTTGCAGAGCATGCAAGCACAAGGCCCTCAGTTCAACCCCCAGTACTGCAAAAAAGAAAATTCCCAATATAGAAGGACGTAGAACAATGGGAGAGAGAGAGAGAGAGAGAGAGAGAGAGAGAGAGAGAGAGAGAGAGAGAGAGAATATGAACTTTTTAGGAGCCAGATTAAGTCCCTAAGTCCCATTTCTATTTTGGACTGAAACTCTCACTTTCAACCAATGAAACATTGCATTAAAAAATAACATCAAGAATGGAATACAGATAATTGTTATTAGGTGCTGTCAAGTCAGTGTCCTACTCATAGCAACCCTACGTACAAAAGGTAAACCAGTATTCTTAGTGCTTCTCTGCTCTTCATAGGGTTTTCAGTGGCTGATTGTTTCTTGTGAGAGAGTTGCCAGGTCCTTTTCCCAAGCCTACAGCTTTTGGTGTTCCTAGGCGGTCTCCCATCCAAGTATCAACCCTACTTAAGTTCTGAGATCTGAGGGATCGAAAACGACAGTGGTATGGCTGCAGGCGGGATACAGATGACAGATCTTAAATTGTGGGATTGGATCAGTAGGGAAGCAGAGAGAATTTGCCCACCCTTAATTGTGAAGATGACAATCATTGGTATAAATTGTCCCCTCAAATTTTGATTCAGACCAGGCCTTACTGAAAATTGAATTTTAAGAGATTGGTTAGAAAAATATCAAGATGTCAGGGAGTTTATGATATTCTTATAGCTTTTATTACACTGCTACCAATTTCAGAAAAAGTATAATATCATGAAACAGAGATAAAATACAAGACCTTGTTATGAGAGATTGTTTTGGCCAACAAGAGACAATGCAAGATAGCTGGGATTCAAATATATATCTCCTAAAAATAGTTAGAAAAGCTGAGTTTTCTGCCCCTGGCCTGTCAGTGAAAATGAAGACAGAGAAACAGGAAAGTCAGCCTATTAGTGTAACCACAAGTTTAATGGTTTAAAAGTGTGATAGATTTATTCTCATTCATTTATGGAAGTTGGAAGTCTAAAAATCAAGATGTTGGCAGAGCTGTTTCATTTAGAAGTTTCAAAGGAGAATATATTTCCCTGTCTTTTCCAGCCTCTAGAGTCTGCCTGGGGCTGGGATTTAGCTCAGTTGATAGAGCACCGCTCTGCAGTCTCTGAGGTCCCGTGTTTGATTCCCAGCACCACAAAAATGGGAGAAGGATGTGGCAACCCACTCCCAAGGCAATCCCAAAACAATCAGCCATTGAAAACCCTATGAGGGTCACTATGAGTTGGACACAACTTGATGGCACCTAACAATAACAACAACAACAACAACAACAACAACAACAACAACAACAACAAGAGTCTGCCTATCTTCCTTGGCTCATGATACCTTCTTCATGTCCCTCCAAATTATTAATTTCCATCACATCTCCTGTTATTCCCTTGATCTTCTTACCTTCCTCTTTTCAGAACCTTTGTGATTAGATCCAGTCCAAAAATCCAGGAGAATTTCCCCATCTGCAGATTCTTAATCACACATGCAAAATCTCTTAAACCACATAAGGTCATAATTCATGGGTTCTGGGGATTAGGATGTGTGTATCTTTTGGGGTGGTCATCATTTAGCCTGCCACATTCAACTGAACATAATAGAAAACTCTAGAAAAAGACTGGATCTTCAGATTTACCCTTGTACCTCCTATTATGCATTTTCCTTGTGGTCTAGAGGGATGTATTACCTATAACATTATTTAAATTCCTGGATCTAAATAAGTATGAAGTCAACTCTGGACTTAGCATTTGCACGAACTCTTAAATTTGTAGAGTTTGAGATTCTTTGAACATACTTTCTGTAAGTGCACCCTAAAGATGCCTGATCTGTGTTCTTGGCCAAGGTCACAAAGGAGCAGTCTAGGTCCCTCCTCTAGGTAGCTGTAGGTGTCACTGATGATGTCCTGTATGTGAAGGGTCACTTAATTCTTGTTCATGCTCTCTTTCTGCCTGTCTTGGCCACAGAGACCTACCTGTAGCTCCTTTGATCAAGACCAAATGTTCTTCTAATCTTCACCAAATATTTAGCCTATTTGTTCCAGTACTTTTCTTTAAAATGGTGTTTAGTGATTCATTGGGATGCCTGGCTACAGATTCTAGGACCACAAAGTGACATACTTTTCCTGTGGTAAAATGCTTTGTTTTTTGAGATAGTAGACACTTGTCCCCTCTCCTGCCTCCAAGGTTGAAGGTGTACTTTAAGATGCAATTGAATTTTCAAGTTCTGTTACATTAAATTCTTAAAATTAATGGATTTCACTGTTGGTTTCCTGGAAGAAATCATCCTTTACTTCAGGATTTGTGTCACCAGAATGGCAACTCTTCTTCTACACTGGACATAAGAATAAATGCAAAGTACTAGCATAGCACAGGAAAATTAACTTAATCTGATTTCTACTACGTAGCAAGTAATTATAATGAAAATAGGTGAATATAAGAATATTGATTGATTTTGTTGTTAGTTGCCATCTTGTCAGTATCTGACTCATAGTGACCCTATGTACAACAGGAGAAACACTATTGTCAGTGCTTCTCTGCTATTCATAGTTCTCAATGGCCGATTGTTTTCTGGGAGTGGGTTGCCTGGTCCTTCTCCCAAGCCTATAGCACTTGATGTTCCCAGTTAGTCTCCCATCCAAGTATTAACCAGGCCTGACCTTGCTTAGCTTCAGAGATCTGATGGGATAGGACACCACAGTGCTCTGGCTGCAGGCTTGATTGACCTTAGTGTTACAATATTCTAGATTTCTGTAACAGTTCATTTTATCTAGACTGCCCCTTTGATTTGGAATTTTAATTCCTTTCTTAAGGGAGCTAATTTGGATTGTCCTGTCTCCTTGGGATCAGTTAGGGACCCACATTTTCCTGAGGCATTACTCTGTTCACTACAGGATATTCAGTGGGTCACTGGTAGGATTGGTCACTGTGGTCTGTGTACATCTGGCTAGGCTAAATTACCTTTCCCATAATTCCTTTTCTTATATGTTTTCAGAAAAAGAAAAGTGGGCCAAAGGAGACATTCATATGTGAGCTTTGTGAGACTAAGGTGAAATGGCAGCTGTTTCTTGGTTTACACGCTCTGCTGTTGATCTGGTGGCTTGTGTGGCACTAGCAGCAGCAGCTGGGCCTGCCCTGCACTCTCTTCCCCTGGATCCTGCTCCTGCTTCTATGATTCCCCAGCTATGACTGAAGGGACCAGCTTCCCCTGGAGGACATTCCTACCAGTGAGGTGAGCAGCAGGGAGAGCTGACATGGTTTTGGGTGTTGCAGCTGGGTTTTTGCTCTCCCCCTTTGCATCCATCTTCCCTCCTCAATTTCCTGTCCCATGCACTTCAAGCTCCAGCATCAGATGGCACAACAGACTTACAGAGGCACCTTAAGCAGCACACAAAATTGGGCCAGGGCAAACCCTTCATGTAGATAGTTAATGGGTAGGTAGGTGGGCAGATAGGTGGGTGATAGATTGTAGAACAAGTGATTGATCTCTTAGTGGTCCTGCCTTTCTTCTTCAACTCTGATTGAAACAAAAACCTGGTTCCAACTATGTGAACCTCTGTTTGCATAAAAATTGGCTCCAAGCTGCCAGAGTCAAAAACTTATTTTTTTAAATTTACTTCTTGTTTTTATTTAGTGCCTATTGGCCATCTCATAGCTTTAACATTAATTTGTGGCTTGACTTTTCACATATTATTAAAGATCAGAATTTTATAACTTTTCCCCAAATCCTGTTTCTGGGTGTAATGTGCCTTAACTTTGGCATTTGACAAACAGAATGTAAATGTCTACATAATTTTATTTTGATACTTTATATTCCTATGTGAAATTCCTCTAATATTTTGCTAAAGACTTGATAATGGGTATACTTATATAACACCCTTTATCAATAGAAATAGTAAGTAGGGAAAGAAAACAGGTACTTGAGGAAATTGTGTACAAAAGTCATATTTCATATACAGTGGACATTATGCCATGATATTTGAATTAAGGATCATTAATGCAAATTCCAGCAGATTTTCTAAGTCATAGAAAGATTGCTGTGAACAATGAGTGACAACTTACCTCCTTATAGACAAAATAACCTGTGTTTTATTTGGTAGTTAGATTTGTCTTCATGGTAAATATGTCCCATGATGCTTTCTATGTGTAGGAAAAAAAGTACATTACCTGGGATCCACTCTTCTGTATGGCAACATAAAAAACACTTGTAGAAATGAACCTACTGGTTAGCCAAGGCTGACAGAATTCTGGATCATTTTTCTGTCTCTCCAAATCTGATATAATTCTAATTCCATAAAAAAGACACAACTTGGTATTAGAAGGAAGATAATGTATAAATAAATTCCCATTAATACCAGGCTATGGGTGTATGCTGGCATTGCTATAGGTAATAGAAACCTAGAAGTAAGAGAGACAGTGGGTCCAAACTCTTAAATGTTGCTGTGCCGCTAAATGGAGGCACTTATAGTCCCCACTAAGGTGACCAAAGATAGGCTCTGTAAAGCTAAGGTGAACATTTCTATATTGCTTTGTTTATTGCCAGGGGCTAGGGTTTAGCTTCATTGGTAGAGTGCTGCTCTGTACTCTCTGAGGACCCACGTTGGAGCCCCAGCACTGCAAAAATGTGAGAAGGATGTGGCAATTCACTCCTGAAGCAATCTTGAAACAATCAGCTGTTGAAAACCCTGTGAGGGTTGCTACGAATCCGGACCTGACTTAATGGCACCTAATAACAGCAACATGTTTATTGTTGAGCATTCAGTTGAATTAGTGACACTTCTTTTTAAATCTCACAATCTGTCTCCTTTTGTACCAAGCTTTAGTTTCTGCATTCCCCCATCTTATTGCATTCAATACCTCTCATCCTCAGTCTCACTAGTTTAATTTCTTGGGAGCATCCCTTCCCATCAGTGTCTTCAGCAGCTGGGGAGTGTGTCTTGGGAAGGCCCTGATATGGTCTCAGTCTCTCTGCTGCTCTCTCATGGCTACAACTCTCTCTGTTCCCAAGGTGGTTCATTCTGGATCTCTATGTGATCTGTGGTCCAAGGAAATACCAGTACATAGGCCAGAGGTGCACTTGGCCTCATCTACACCATAAACTCTTATCAGTAGGTTTACCAGCTGTATGACCTTCAACAAGTTCCTTACTCCCTCTGTGCTTTACTTTATAGCCTATAAATTAGGGATAAAATAGCAATCTACCTTATAGGGCTATTGTTGTTATGTGCTGTGCTTCTTTGCTGTTCACAGAGTTTTCAATGGTTGATTGTTTCGGGATTGTTTTGAGAAGAACTGCCAAGTCCTTCTCCCATTTTTTGATGGTGCTAGGCCCTCGGCCTCAGAGGGCACAGAATAGCACTCTACTAATGGAGCTAAATTCCAGCCCTATCATGAATATTAAATTTATTAGTATTTGTGAAGCAATTAGAATAGTATATGAGAATTTGTAAAATAATTTAAAACAAACATTCAATCAATAAAAAAATAAAAAATAAAAAACTAGTGAGCTAGATAGAGAAGAGCTGAAAAGGACAGGCTAGGAGTTCTAAGATCTGTTAGAGATATCTTCCAAGGACCTAAGAGGAGTAATGACATCATGGTGCTGTGGGTTTGTTATTTCTAATACAGTCCCTAAAGGACCCAACCACAACTTTAAAGGTGATAAATTTACAATTGCTCTCCAACCTCTGTACTTTTTCTTTTCCTATAGAAAAGGCCTTAAATGTATCCTCTTGGGGGTAAAATTTATTCATTTATTCAAATATATATATATATTTACAGCTTTAAAATTGAGTGCATAACTAGTTCAAGGTAGATACTGCATGCTGAGGACATAGGTAAGCAAGTTAAATGGTCTCTGCCCAGACAAAGCTTAGATTCTACTTGGCGAAAGAGATACCACATGGATACCTGTGCGATGACTTGTTTAATTACAACAGTAAAGAGTACTCTGAAGGGAAAAAACAGCATGTAACAGGAGTGCTGTCTTAATCCTGTGGGTCAGGGAAAGTGTCATTAAAGGAAAGATATTTAAGCCTAAGAAGTGAGGACTGAGTTGCTGCTCTGGACAAGGGCTTGGCCTTGTGGAGGAGAAGGGCATTCCAAACAGAGGCCGCATGTGGGAAACCCTCGGGAATCATTTTGTACCTTGTGGGATCCAAGAAAGAAAAGAAATTAATATCTTCCTTTTAAAGTAAGAGGGAGTCAGTAGCAGATGTTTTAACTCATCACTCATTTCCCCCATGGGCAGATTGTATCAAATAACATTAATATGGAATATAGAGAATAGTTCTGATTGGAGCAAAGGAAAACTTCATGGAGAAAATTGTGTTAGGGTTTTAAAGGATGAGCTGATCTTCAGTTGACATAAATAAACTGGAAAATAGGAAGCTATAAATAAGATGAATTACTCTAAAACTGTGAAATTTTTGATATTATTGAATCAGTAGAATTAGTTTTTTTTTCTTGGGTCCCTTGTTGACCTCCTAAAAGCATACCATGAAATCTTCTGCCAGAAGTATTTATGATAAAGTTATCCTGTTTATAGGTCTTTAATAAGCTGTTTTTATTCTTTAATAAATAAGAAGCAATGCCATTGTGCACTACAAAATAGCAGAGGTTTTACGTGAACAAAATCTGTTTGGAAATGTTAAGCTGGTTACACAGAACTAATATGCCTCAAGGTGGTCATTCTCTCTGGATTAAAGCTGTGGAACAATTGTGGCTCCTGTTACAAGGAAAATTACAATGGGCCATTATGGAAAGGGACAAAAATCTCTGTTCCCAGAGGGGGACTGACAAGCTGAAAGTCCCCCTCTACATGCCAACACAAAAGCTTGAATGCCTCAGATTGTTTGTTTATGTAAATCAAAAGGGTGACATTAATTCTGCAAGTGGGACTGCTAAGCAGTAAAGGATGTGCTGATTGGCCAGATACTTCCTCATGGGCTGGTAGCAAATCTGACAAATTCTATTGCCTTTATCCTAAGCTCTGTCTGGACACTTTAGGAAAAGAATCTTGTTATTATGTACCAAAGTGAATTATTTGTGTTTTTAGAATAGGAGTTGGAACTATAGGACTTAAAGGAAAGAGATCTTCTCAGTTTCCCCAAAGCTCTTTCTAAATCGGACTCCAGTGTACGTCATGACAGATGTTCCAGCAACATTTAGTGGGGCTGAATGTAATGGGGACAGATCACCTGAAAATGGCCAGCAACTGACTAGGAAAATTAATGAAGAAACAAATGATGTTGATGGGGCTCCATCATACTACAGGGTTGAACACAGTCTTAAAGATTTACCCACAGAAGGAAATCAGGAAGAAACTGGAAAATCATCAGGGAACATGTTGCCTGAGTGGCCCATGGATGAGAAGATTCTTAAAGGTAAAGTATTTCCCTTTCTCCTCAATTTGCTTGCTTTGACTTATAAAATCACTTAGGATTTTTGCTTGTATTTGATAGATTACAGGAATAAGCTGGTTACTCAAGAAATGTAGCCCCTTAATTTATGAGGGTTGCATATCATGAGGACTAAAGCTATGCTTCTGGTAAATCCAGGCTAGTCTGTTTGATAGCTCTGTGGACCCACACAATTTTCTTTGTTTCTTTAAGCCTGAGTTTCTTCACTAGAAGAAAGCAGAATAATTGTAACTACATTTGTGAGGTTGTTGCAGGAATTTCTAAATGTTGGCTAAATATTAACTACTGTTATTTATCATATGGGCAGGGCTACTATTATTTGAACAGAAAATTCAGCATTTAAAGTTCTCTTACTACATATATCTGAAGATGTTTGAATCCACATTTCTACATCTTATGTAAATATTAAAGGGGAGATTATCAATCAATAAATTAATCATTAAATAAACAAATGGTATCAATTAAAAAAATCAGAAGAGTCAAACAGTAATTTTTAGTAGTCACAATTAAAATTAAAGAAATCTACCTAGAC
The DNA here is from genome assembly GCA_007922755.1 of Pedetes capensis. NCBI lineage: Eukaryota > Metazoa > Chordata > Mammalia > Rodentia > Pedetidae > Pedetes > Pedetes capensis. Next base: position 272,828 of record VMDO01000298.1, on the reverse strand, counting down.
TCTAAGTTGATAATTTGTGACCCCTTGAACTATATGTATTTTAAATGCTACAATACTTGTATTTTTTTTCCCAGAATACCCGGAACAGAACCTCTTTGTTGTTCATAAGGCCATCACAGATCTTTCTATCCAAGAAACAAGTGCTGAAGAAATGACATTCAGAGAAGGTAAAAGAAACTATAGTTTCTAAACAGAAATTGTTTGACCAGATATGATTATAGTGTTTGCATGAGACACTATGTGAATATCATGGTGAAAAGCAGTCCAGGCAATGACTTCAAAATCTCAAAGCTGCTATAGGCAGATAAGAGAGTCTTGACTTATCTGTTGGTTCCACCTTAGTGAGCATTCCAGATGGCTCAAGACTAAAATGTCAAGGATTGGTATAGCTGATTGGCATACCAATGTGATATTTGTCTCTTAGTAAGTTAGTTCACTAAATCAACCTTTATTTTTGATTTATGTCTCCAAACCTGTGTCAGGCACCTTGTAAAATGTTTCAAAACAGGTTTATCCTAAATAGGTTTGACCTATAGCTTAAAGTAATTTTGTAAATTGATCTACTTGATAGGAAAATTCTATGCCTCTGATAGAAGGACAAAAATGGTTAACTATTTCTTGTCAAAGAAAGCTCCCAGGGTGATGAGTTAATTTTAATTGTGTTCTTTAAGTAAATGAGATAATACCACCAAAACCCCACAAAATGACTGTATTAAATTTCAAATAAAATCTAAGAGATACAAAATCCTTTAGACATTTCCAAGAAGACATCTACATGCAAGTAGTTTCCAACTGAAGTGCAGGATAAAATCTATTAATTAATGATTCCTTCCCTTTTGCAGCTATAAACAGCTTATCTCAAAATTGAAGTCAGCTTGTTAGACCTATCCAATTTAGCTTAGGACCTTAGCAGACAAAATATAGAAGACACTGTTGGTTGAAGTATTAGAACATTACATACAACAGTAAATACCAAAGGTAAGGGGATTGGCAATTTCCTGGATTGACTCCCTTTGTACAGACACCTTTCAGACTGCTGCCCAGTGCAGAGACATTAAGGGAAAACCTAGCAAGCAGTACCTACTGTCAAGCTGCTACATCACCAGAGATAATTTATAAAATTTACAAGCCCGCAAAATGAACAAAATAACTTCTTTGGTCTAATCTATCTGCTTCCAATGTATGAAAGAAGTCTTTCAAAGAAGGGAGCACAGTCTTCCCCTTTTGAGCCCTTTTCAGATTTTTAATAAGGAGACCCACTGCAAACAGCAGGTTTCTAGGATCTTCCATTTTGATCAAATGGAAAATAAAAACATAAACTTGATAGTCTCACCAGTGAATCTGCCTGAATGAATCCTTTCATGTCTGATGGAGCATGTGCTTTTTCTCTATGATAGATGTAACAGTTTTGGTGTCTTTTAATTTCATGACAAAAAGCTGTAAAATCTTCATAGAGAATGTTCCTGGATTGAAAGTATGAATATGCTAAAAATATTGAGGAAAAACTATAATTTAAATTCAAGGAGTAATTTTATTCATGATAACCTCATGACCAAGTCATGAATATGAACAAAAAATCAGTTTCTTTGATTCTTATGGAAAAACAAAGCAAAGCTTAATATTCTAACAAACATTCTAATGTGTATTTATGTGTAATGTGAAGAATATTGACTGGGACAACAACAAAGTGACTGCAGCTGCATATAAATAGTGGGAGGTAATAACTCATCTTTATTTTTACTTCTGTAGTTTTAAAATCCAAGAGTAAAAACAACCACAACCAAGGGGGGTGGGAGGGAGGGAACTAAAAACTTTGGATGAAAATGGACTTATGTACATCTTTTAGGGAGAACAGAAAATTATAGAGGGGAAATAGAAAGAGGATCATTGCCCCACACCTTATTTATAGGCTCTTGTGGTATTGAATAGTCAACCCAGACCTGGCAAGGAATCCAACCCACACATTTCTGAGTCATGTACACTATAGCCTGAAGCTTCCTGCGAAAGCTTGTTAGAGGTTAAATCTTAAAGAACAACCTCTGCACCTGTATAATTCATTCTTAGCATATTCGATAGACATTGTTGAAAGTACGCTGATGGGATCTACCTGTTTGAAAAGTGACAATTACTGTGCATTAAGCCTTTCAAAAGTCATTTCATAGGACCAAATAATTTGTGTCAATTAATTATTATTTTGAACATGTCTAAAACAGAGTAGTCAAGCATTATTTCTAAATCTGAGCTTTCTAGAAATCAGTGGCAGATCACAGACTATGTTGTGTGTGCCCTCTTGGGCTTGGTACCTAAGTTGGTAGTACATGAGCCTGACCATCTGTGGGCCCCCGCTCTTCCTTTTCTACCTGATTATCACAACTCTGAGAAACAAGGTGTAAAATACCAAGTTTGTGACTCTGAGTGTGACCAGACATGGGCTGTCATCATTTTCCCTCTTGGGAGAAAGTCTTTTTCCACTAGGTATTGTTCTAGTTTTCCTTGACAGGTTCATCTGCCTGTATAAGACAGATACAAACATTTAATTATATGTATTACATATCCAGTTGTGACAGGCTAGACAGGATTTTAAAGAATGCCTCAGGGGATACTAGTATTACTAAATACAGTAGTGTGCCACAATAGAGCTCCATAGTCAGATGAGACTGGATTGCAAACTTTCCTGGAGATACACAATAATCGGTAGCATTTTAAAGTCTTGAATTAATTTTAAAGAAGTGTATTTAATGCAATATGTCCCAACTAATTTGACCGTGAAACCTATTTGATTCTGTGGAGCATATCAGTAACCCAGAACCCATAAAACCCAAGTTGGAAAATAATTATGTAAAAGAATAAGGTAGAGCATAACAAAATAGCAGTGAGATACCTTGGAACCTCTGCACATCTCAACTGCTGATTGATTTTGCTACAGGGCATCAGTGGGAGAAGATTCCTTTGAGCAGCAATAACCAGGAAGGAAGTAGACCAAAGGAAAGGATCACTGAGCAACCTGTGGTGGAGGAGGATGCTGAGGACAGGAAGAGCAAAGCCCATCAGGCAACAGACATCAAATGGTTGGGATTTCGGAAACGCAGCCAAGGTGACATGTTGCACTCTAAACTTGGTGAGGAGCAAGAGGTTTGGAATGAAGAAACTAATGATGATGATGATGATTGTCATGATGATGAAGATGAAGTTAGAGTAATAGAATTTAAGAAAAAGCATGAAGAAGGTGCTGAATTCAAAGAGGAAGGGGATGCAAGTGAGGACTCCCCACTAAGCAGCCCTGGTTCCCAGCCTGTGACACCCGATGAGCAGCCAACGTCAGGAAAGAAGGGTGATATTTCCAGAAATGCTTATTCAAGATACAATACAATATCCTATCGGAAAATCAGGAAGGGGAACACCAAACAAAGAATTGATGAGTTCGAGTCTATGATGCATTTATAAATTAATGGGAGCTGAGAAAGTCTCGTGGCCACTAAAGCAAAAGCTAATTCTATTGTCCTGAGATGAATCTTTCTATGCCTTGTTTGAGTTGTCCCTTTCAAAGATGTGCAAGCTTACTGTCTTGCTGTCACTGTAGAATAATGTAGAAATAACCTTAGAAAGAATTCATTCTGGTAACCTCAAATCAAAAAGCTTTAGATTCATTCCTGGGCATTCGCTTTTAAAAACTTCACTGATGTAGCATTACGTGATATGCATTAAAGAGCCAGCCCCATTGGAGATTTTGGCATTACTTGGCTTTAAATATAGTAATGCTGGGAAAGGTAGTCATCAAATGAAGGTGGGGGCTATTTGAAATGACTCCTGCATGTCTTTTGATGTCTTTCTTCCTGTACATTGAGGTGATGGGAAGCCTGGTATTAATCCTCCCTCCCTCTCTTTTGCTGTATTAGGGGGCTGAACCCAGGTCTTGACACATACTTTGCAAGTGCTCTGCCACTGAGCTTCACCCCTAGTCCATTTTTTTTTTAAATTTTCAGTCAGGGTCTCTCTAAATTATGCAGACTGCCTCTGGTCTCAAACTGGTGATCCTCTTCCCCTGCCAGCTGAGTGGCTGGGATTACAGGCGTGAACCCCTGTGCCTGGCTCCCCCACTCCTTTTAAACATGGTTTTTATATTCTCTGGCAAGAAACTTTCCAAAGCTCTTTGCAATTTCCTATTATACAAAACACATTCTATGTGGTTTTCCTTGGCATCTACTGAGTGTAAATCCTATAGACCGTCTTCCTAGGTGTCACCATTCACTGATTTTTTTTTTTTCAGTAGAGGGTTGAGCAATTGTCAGTCAGGAGAATTCTGTTTGCTAAATGTTGGCTTTATTCTTTCAAACTGAATTAAACCCATTGTAGGGATGAAAGAGGGAGGGGCTAGAAGAATGGTGGGCAATAGACTAAAGAGTTATATTGGATAGTTGTATTTTTGTGAGTTGTCTAGCACAATTAAAGTCATTCAAAATAAAAATGACAGTTTCAGCACAATTTTAAGAAAATATCCTTCTCTATTACCACACTTTCTCTTATTAACAGTATCTCAGAATAATTTTCTTTCCCTAGGAATGTGAGACAATGCTAGTCATAACCATACTGGTTACTATGAACATGGGAATAATTATCTTAGAATATTTCTGAAGTAGTGTGTGAGCAGGTATTTTTAGTGAGAAAGCTCTGATAGTTGTTGGGAATATAAAATTTACTGGACCTCGGCCCAAATCAAGAAGCTTAAAATTGCACTTGTAGAGCTTTACTCAATCCAATGTGTCAAATAATGTATTGAATATTTATGAAAAGAGAGTGTATATTTATATTCTTAGATAGTTTGTTCCACAATTTTTCATTTCATGCTTCCATATATATTGCTCTGAATTATCTGTTACCACAGATTAAAAATATCTTTTGGCTCTGCAAATGAAAAGACAAGTCCTTATTGTCTGAATGTAATACAGTCTTCATTGTCCTATTCAACCCTTTGTTTATTTCTTTTTCATTTTGTGAAAAGGCCTGAGTTAGTCCTTGGATGATTACTTATTTATGTGTAACAAATCCTAAACATTCTCATGGCAATGTCTTTAATTCTTCCTGGTCATATAATATATTTCCATTGTATCATTATTTAGTGTTTACAAGACTCAATTTTGAATTAAGGACTGAAGGGCTGATTTTATTCTTTCAAGCACGTTCTTCCTAACCTGAACATATAAAAGGTCCATTATTCTTAAACTCTAGAATCTTCAGGTTGACTTTGGATGGTGTGAGTTTTCAGAATAAGGTGAGGGAAGTCAGGTCTTTATTGATAAAAGATTGATGCGCTAGGACAATTTCCTTTTTAATTTAGATCCTTTAAATCTTTCCACTGGCACAACCAATTTTCTTTCCTGGGTTACTGGTGATCTCTGTAATTTTTTATTTAACTTCAAAGCACAGTATTGTTTTGACCAACACGTAACAGGGCCATCTTATTAATGTACCTTCAAGAAAACCTGTATTCTGAATTATTCCAACTAAGGTGATGGCTTGCATGGATTTCAGTGAGATGGGTATGACATGGCAAACCAACTATTTTTCAAGGGGCTTCAATATATAGTAACATTGGTCTTTTTAGCTATGTGTACTTCCTAGACAACCAACTGTGAACCAGCTTGTCAACAAAGACTATTTTGGGGTATGTCGAAGTGGTAAATGCTTCATATTCATGGATGATGCAAAGCAGTTGCAAAGCAGCAGTGACGTTCTTTGGTATCAGTGTGCTTTGTCCTATTCTGTCATTTCACACCAGAGACAGTGTTAAGCAACCTTAAGTAGTGGTGATGGGTGGCCATTTGAGTCTTTGCAGTCTGAGAGAAACAAGAGCCTAGTTCAGATTTAACATATTTGAAAATTGTGTGGGACACGATTGGGAAGAAAAATTGGTACCTACACATGATGAAGGTTTACTTCAACTTTTGGGATTCAAGGTTGTGGGGTGGATAGTGCTCTAGTACTCAACAAGAGGGAAAATTGATTTATGGTCTAGATGCTGACTTAATTGTCATTGGACTTAATTTGCTTACATAACACAATTTTCTTTTGCTGCCAGATGAACAGAAATTACTAATAGCTTCATTTCTCTGTAAATATAAAATTTACCTTTCCTAGACTGCTACATTTGAGGACACAGAATTTACCTTTTATCTATGCATTGATGTATCTGTCTATCTACTATCTATCTATCTATCATCTATCTAAACAACCTAAATAAAGAACTACTCTGTTTGAGTTGCTCTGCATAAAAGTTTGTCTTCTTTCTTTCTGGTTTCTAGACTTGACTTTCTTTAGCTGCTTTTAAAATTTAGTAAGAGCCCTTCCATATCAGCAGTGACTTAGACATCCATAAATATTTCTTCAAAAATCAAAAGAATACCTTATTTCAATTTACTTGCATTATTTCAAAAAGTTCTTAAAATGATTGTAAATGAAATTGCAAAAAGAATTTCTAGTGGGTAGATCGATAATGTACATGAAAAATTTCTGTTACTTTGAAAGAACATAAGATATTGTTTTAGATGACTATTAGCACCAACAATTTGAAAAATACATATTTATCTTTGTAGTCATCAAGGTGATACATTTAAACTATGTTGACACTTTTATAGGAGTTGTTTCTGCATATTTACATAGGGTAGTACTTTGGCACATCTTCAAATGGAGAACAGACATTTAAGTTTTTCAAAGGCATAGGAGAACATTTTAAATAAATAAAATAATAGAGAGTTATGGAAAAAGATGAAACACCAGAGTATTATCAAGAAGAAATATGTTTGACCATATGAGAAAGGGAACCACTTAAAGTCTGAACTTTCATTGCTCTATAAAAACCAGAGGGTTATAAAAAGTAATGTCAACATTTATATTTGCCAATATTAAAATATCAGACGATAACATAACACCATAAATATGAAGACAAAAATGTGTACTAAACCTGTGAAGAACAGGAGATAACTGGGCCATACAATCAACACAAACATGGTGACGTGGGTGTAATGGGCTGCAGAAATCACCCAGATACATGGCAAAGTACAAAGTGTTGATAACATATAGTGACTAACAGGCAGCTCAGGAGAATTTTGGAAATGAACTTAGAATGTAATATCAACTATTTCCTAGAAATTTAAAATTATGTTTTTGATTCCTTCCTTCTTTATGTTAACTTCAGCTGGTCAGAAGCAAAAAAGGTGAGTTGTTGAAAATGTTCAAATTAATTCTAAAATACTTTATCATAGAGTGTTAGCATAGTATAAATTTAATCTTGTTTTCTCACTAACAAATATTTTCAGGTGATCAATAATAAAATTACTTCATTGATCTTTGCCTTATCTTGTTTTTAAGCCCACTTCTTATAGCTAACATGTATAAAACTGGCAAAATATGGGCAGTTTTTTTGAAGAATTCAGGAATGCGCATAATCCTAAACTGAATAATAAACACCTGATAACTTAGGTTGATTATTTCTTCTAGTCTGCAAAACGGTATCGAGGGTGAAAATCTATTTGAGATATCTTTGTGCAGAAGACCAGAAGTAGACAAAGCCATGTAACTAAAAGAGAGTTATCCAAATATGTTTATTTTCTTTCCTTCCTTCTTTCCCTCCTTCCCTCCCTCCCTTCCTCCCTCCCTCTCTTTCTGTCTCTCTCCCTTTCCTTTCCTTTCCTTTCCTTTCCTCTCCTTTCCTTTCCCTTCCCTTCCCCTTCCTTGCTTCTTTCTCTCTTTCTTCCTCTCTCTCTCTCTCCCTTTCTTTCTTTCCTTCTTTCTTTCTTTCTTTCTTTTTCTTTCTTTCTTTCTTTCGTTCGTTCGTTCTCTTTCTTTCTTTCTTCTTTCTTTCTTTGTACTGGGAGTTGAAGGCAGGACCTTGCATATATTTTGCAACCACCCTATCACTGAGCTGCACCCTATCCCCTTTTTAATTTTTTCTCTTGAGAATCTTCTGAGTTATACAGGCTGCCTTTGGTCTCAAACTTGTGATCCTCCTACCTCCACCTCCTGAATCACCAAGATTAAAGGTGTGTGCCACTGTGGCTGGCTTCTTCATTTTCTTTATGTTGCTAGAAACTATTTTATTTCCTCCCAGTTTAAAGCATCAAATACACACACAAATGCATGCACATATTGCACATATGTATATAGACATCTATTTTTACAGAAAATTGATGTTTTCAAAGGGCCAGGTGGAGACTAAAATCTTTATTCATTAATGAAAAATGTTAATTTCAATATCTAATATAAGGCATTATTTATATAGATATTTATAACAAATATCTTTAAACTAGCCAATAACTATAAATGATAAAATAGAAAACTTCTGTTTTCAAAGAAATTGTTACTTATTTGATGACAATTGTCATCACTGGAAACTCAGCATATTTGAAGTTGCTCTATGTGCTGGAAAATGAGAATTTTGTCTTGTGTTTTATTTTTGTTTTTAAAAGGGAAAGACTCACACTAACTTGCAAAAGACCCTAACTGAAATGTAACTATTAGTTGACATATTTAGGTTGAATACAGAGACATTAAATCTGTTTTGTGTGATTTTTTTGTCTTTCTTTTAGACAGAGGTACCACTAACCCCTAAAACACCATCCATTAAGCTTCACGGGGGAATATAATATTTTATATGGCTTATTTTAAACCATCTATGAAACAGATATTTGTCAAAAGTAAATATTTTGTGCAATAGCTTTGGTCAGTGTTCTTTTTTTTTCTCTTTTCAAGGCATTTTGGCTTTTAGCAACCACGAATAACCACAAAGGCACCATAGGATGATCTATACATCTGAGGTCTTGTCTCTTCCCTGTATCCTGAATATGAAAGTTAAATTAGATAAGTTTGAACAAAAAATATGGTACTATGTAGTATGCCTCAACTCCACCCTCCTGCATAAGAGCTTTTTGTAAGCCACTCATGAAATCAAGATTGACTGGGAATATTGTACTCCTATATACAGTCCTTTTCCCTTAACAATCCCTAAGGCAATGCTAAAAGCAAGTTTTTTATATCTAGGACAATGTTTCCAAATTAGTGTGGGGAAGCTATTGATACTTTGTGATCATAGCACATGGTGGTTTGCAGCCCTGGGAATGACAGCTAATTGAATGTCAGCAACCAGAACTGGACAAATTTGATGCTAGTGAGAAAACACTAGGGTCAGAGGCAGCCTCTGTAACTTAGTGAGACACTGGTTCAAAATAAAAAAATTAAAAATGGGGTGGGTGTGTAGCCCACAGGTAGAACACTTGCAAAGTATGTGTGAGGCCCTGCATTCAATATCAAGTATCTCCAAAACAAAACAAAACAAAACAATAAAAAACACCAGTAGGGTAGAAAACAGCTGTGTCATCCCTCAGGGGAGAAGAGGGGAAGCTCTGGGTAACTGTTGAAAAACAAAGGACCTGCTCAAACAGAAAGGAGCAAAAGCACTTTGATGGTTTAATGTTAGCTTTTTGATCAAATAAGTGTGGTCAAATATCAAGGCTACCCTCTGTTCAAATTAAGAAGATACATAGACATTTTTCTAAGAAAAGGCAACAATTAAAATCAGTCCAAGAGAAACTTAAGCCCCCAATAACACAACCCCCCTGTTGAAGAATTCGTGTCTGATTTGGACCGTAATGTGTCCCATCCAAGGACTTCTTATTAGAAGCAAACGAAGTCCTAGTAGGGTTATAGGCTTATTCCAGTCTTCTAAAAACAAAAGTTAGAGGATAGTGCTTTAAAAAGTGGTGGTAGTAGATTTGACAATAAGTTAATACTCTCAATATTAGGCCCACACAGATTCCTAACTAGTGATTAGTTTCTTGCATTTAGAGTAATTAAGCAAATATATGGTAAAACATTTTTAAAAATTCTACCCAAGAGCAAATCTATAATATTAGAAAGTAGTCCTTTGTTCTTTTGACAATATAGATTCTAATACAGCTTTATATAATAAGTATGTCAAGGTAAAGTCAGATAGAACATACAATGAACAGACTATAAAAGGCTCTTCTAAGGAAAACATTCCATTTCTTCAGCTAGTACACACAAGGGTAGGTGTATCCAGAGTATGAACCATCTTTTTCTGAATAGAGTTGGCATTTCTTTGTGCAAACTGTTTTTGGATAAAATAGAGACTCCACACACCAAGGGAAAATCTTTCAACAATTTTCAGTTACATGAAGAATTGCAAGAGGCATCCGGGATGTTCAGTTTGGTCAGTAATTCAATTAGTCCTTTGGCAACCAACTTGTGTTTTTACTCCATATGGCTGTTTTGAAAAGAATTATCTCATTTTCTAGTTATTCTCTTACTTCATCTGCAATTGTCAATAATTTGGATAAAGCATCTTAAATATGTTATAAATGTGCCAAAATGTTTCCCATTCCCATTCTTAGTTATAGCTCTACTTTTGTGTAATTAGTTGCAAGTTAAAATTAAGAAATGTTAAATGGAAAGTCAGAACTAAAAATGCCCAGTTTTACCATCACCTCAGATGAGAAGATTTACAAGTTTTTAAAATATTAACAAGAATAAGCACAGTTCTCCTCCAGGGATCCAGCTCCAGCAAAGAGGTTTGTGTATCACTTTCTCAGGACTGCCATGGAACAAGCTTGGTTAGGACAGTGTTCTGAAACAGTAGAATGAACCCTGTCTCTGAAGATCTAAATTCTCATTTTGATTTTCCTACTAACTGGCCTGTGATTTTTAAACAGGTAATTTGTCTTCAGACGTTAATTTTCTTACAAAAATGAATGTAAAAGATATCCTGAAGTGTAAGCTTTCTTCTGGAATTCGTAAGTATCAGTATACTTATGAGGAGACCTCTCCGGGGGCATAGTGGTAGATGCCTGTAACCTCAGCACTTAGGAAGCTGAGGAAGGAGGAGTTTGAGTTCCATGCCTGCCTGGATTATCTACTAAAACCTTGTCTCCAACAACAACAAAAACAATTAGATGAGAGATCAATTTGGATCAAAGACATTTACATTTCCTCAGATTTGTCAGTGGTATCATTGGGTCCACAGTAAGGGCTTTGCATTTTTTCTTCCTCATAAAAGTAATCAGATCCATTCTCTTCTTTAGCTAAATCTAGAGTAATTTTTTTCTCAACTCTCTTCCTAAAAGTTGTTTATCCCATTTTCTTTCTCTTTCATTTGTTTCTACTTTGGAATCTTTTATAGTCCATTTTTGGCACCCTTCATCTGAGCGAATATTGCTAAATCTGAAGTAGTATATTGTAGTTTTCATACTTAAAAAACCTTAATATTCTTCAGTGGGATTTCTATTTTATTTCTTTTAACTTGTCTCACTTGGCCCTGCGTTAGCCAGTGTTCAATTATTAAATGCTTTTTTGGTTACTAGAGGGTGTTGTGACCTAGTCTTTTTCTTTCTTTGCCTTTTATTTTTGGTTTTCCTGAATACTTAAAAAAGGCTATAAAGTTACTGATATGACCAAATTTATAAGTGTAGTTTTAAAAGCAAAAAATGAGCTGAGACAATGTTGATATCTAGAATTAAATGAGTATTTAAAAGCCTTTTCTTTCCCACTTAAAATTATTTCCACTGATTCAGACTGAAGAGAAAAAAGAAACATTTTGGGGAATCTAGATCAAAATTCTGTGAATAGATACCGTCATCAATAGTTAATCTACACTATTTCAAAGTGTTAGGAAAACATGCATGTAGTCTGGAGGGACCACACCACGGTGATAACTATATGCACCTGAGGATATCCAGGCATTAGAACATAAACAGTTTATGTCTGATGAAAAAATAGCCAATAAAAGTCCAGATTCTCATTGCTTATACCTATGCTAATGACCCAAAGGGGCTGGGTTTTTGCTCAGTTGGTCCAGTGCTGCTCTGTACTCTCTGAGAAGCTGGGTTCAATCCCCAGCACCGCACAAACAGGAGAAGGATGTGGTAATCCACTTCCAAAGCAATCCTGAAACAAACAGCCATTGAAAATCATGTGAGGGTTGCTATGAATTGAACCTGACTCAACAGCACCTAAGAACAACAACAACAATGGGCCAAAAGAGCTGATTATGATTTAAACACGTTAGGTGCCATTCAGTCAGGTCCAACTAATAGCAACCTTATATACAATGGAATGTAGTACTCCCTGGCCCTGTGTCATGCCTGGCACCATTGTCAGTCCTCTGCTATTTGTAGGGTTTTCAATGGCTGATTGTTTCAGGATTGCTTCAGGAGTGGATTGGCATGTCCTTCTCCCTATTTTGCAGTGTTGGAGATCAAACCCAGGTCCTCAGTGTGTGCAGAGCAGCACTCTACCAATTGAGCTAGATCCCAGTTGCCTGATTTAAACATAGTCATCATGAATATTCTTGTGCTTCTGCAAGTATTTCTGTATTCTGGTATGTGTGAGGTTGCATGGGGGCAACTTGTAGGATGAATTACAGCACTGGGCAGGAAATAGATGATTCCAAAGGCCGCCCAGGGCTGAAGAAGCTCTCCAGTCCAATGGGAGACTGTTTCCCTGAGTTATCTTTTGGTACTCCAAATATTGTGATTTTTAAAAATCTTCCACTCAAAAGATATTAAAATTGGAAACTTAAACTACCATTGAAAATATGGTCACTCTCAGTTTCGCAGTATCTAATGGGTTTACTAGATGCAAACATCAGTTCCTCTTTATTCTTCATAGTACTTCTCAAATTTCCACTTTTGATGTGGCTTGGTTGGGTCACAAGGAGCTACCTTCAGTGTCTTCTGAGAAAAATTTCCTTCTAAGCATAACAATTGATGATAGTTTTCAAAAACAATGTGATTTGCCTGCAGAGAAAAAGGAGGTGAGAATGAGCCACAGCCTGAACTTGACAATAAAGATACAAAAAAAATGTAACCCTTCCCAAAAGAGAAGCAATTATATTTTTGATGCCTTAGGAAGTCTCCTGAATTAAATTAATGACATAAATAAAGGCTTTGGAAAGCATTAAGTATGTCTCTGTTTCAAACTAAGTTATATTTCCCTAATCTACAAGACTTAATTCTTTAGGAAGCAAAAGATGAATTTTCTAGGAATGTGGCTGATAACTATATTTTTAAAGGGAAACAAATTACAGATGGCATGTAAAGTATTTGATAGATGATGGCTACCCCATGGGTGATGGTAAAGAAAAAATATATGCCGTAACAGAAAATGAGTTCATAGTTTCTTAATGAAGTACATGTCTTAGAATATACATTTTTGTTACAAAATGATAGAAATGATACATTTTATTTATGAACTTTATTCCTCATTTTTTATTTATAAATGATGGGGTACAGAGTGGTAAGACTTTTGCTGTATCCATTATTCAACTATTACATCACTTTTACTTACACATTACATATTTTACAGAATCATTTCTGAAGGATATAATGCCTGATGTTCAGAATTCAGATTTAATTAGAAAAAAGTCAAAGGTATTTTGTTGTTGTTGTTAGGTGCTGTCAAGTCGGTATCCGACTCATAGCGACCCTCTGTACAACAGGGGAAACACTATTGTCAGTGCTTCTCTGCTGTTCATCGGGTTTTCAATGGCAGATTGATTTTTGGGAGGGGGTTGCCAAGTCCTTCTCCCAAGCCTACAGCACCTGGTGTTCCCAGGCGGTCTCCCATCCAGGTACTAACCAGGCCCGACCCTGCTTAGCTTCAGAGATCTGATGGGATCGGATTCCACAGGGCTACTGCTGCAGACAAAAGGTATTTTAGAGGGTTCTATTATTGCTTAATATTTATTGAATATCTGGAAATGTTAGATAACTTACTTATGGCTTTATATTTTTTAACCTGTAAATTCTCTCAATCACTTATGACTATGACAAAACCTGAATGATAAGTAAGCTATTTTAAAATAGTTAAAAAATTTCTTACCAAAACAGGGTGACTTTCATAATAATTTATTTTAAAGATGTCCCTACAAAATTTACCCTTATATGAGTTGGAAATATGATGCTTGAGTGTGCTCAAATTTCTGTAAAGTATTTCACCTTGAGGAAAATTGTTCTGGATTTTCTCCAATGTTTTGCTGGTGAATTGCAAAGAAGTAACTAAATTCTTTGTCCCCCACCTAAAGACACCTGATGTAGGAGCCAGTGGTGGAGAGGCATTCCATGCCCCAAAGTGGCCACCTATGAGACCATTTCTTCTATGGTGGCTGAAATCCAGAGCATTTGGGGAAGGCTGACCTAAGGAGCATATTATTATTATTATTATTATTATTATTGTTGTTGTTATTATTATTATCATCTTCATCATCATCATCAATTATTATTATATGTTAATGAGGTACAGAGTAGTAAAGCTTTTGCTATTTCCATTATGTACCTATTACATTGTTTTTGGTTACACTTTCATTAACTTATATAATGTATGAAACCATTTGATTAATATGTAGTAAAAGTCATATGCAATTGTGATTTATATTCCCCTGTTTTGTCCTCAAGTATTCATGTAGTTGCATCATATAACTTTAAATGCAAAAGTGTGTTTTTTTAATAACTCATTGTTGCCTGGGGTCAAATTCTCTACAACACTTCTTCCTTTCTGTAAAGTTCCTAACTTCTAATTTTTGTAAAAGGAGAGACAGATTCCTGTTAGTCATAGTCTTTTCTCCAGTTTTTACACTTGAAGACTCGCATATCTTGGGGGCCTGCTACTGTCTGGATCTTTAATGTCCCTAAGAGGTCTGTGTGTTAAGGACTTGGTCTCCTGGGTGGTGCTGTTGGGAGATGGCAAAACCTTTGAGGGGTGGGGCCTAATGGGAGGTCCATAAGTCATGGCCGGGAAGCTTCATGTGAGGAGGATTGTGGGGCCATGGTCTCTTCCTTTTTCTCTCTTTTGCTTCCTGGCCATGATGTGTGTGGCTTTGCTTTACCATTTACTCCTGCAATTATGTGCTGGTTCTCCACAGGCCCAAAGCAACAGAGCCAACCAATCAGGGACTGGAAACTTCCAAATTGTGAACCAACACAAACCTTTTCTCTTTATGTGTTAATTATCTAAGGTATTTTGCTGTAGTGACAGAAGGCTGACTAATACAGGGACTTAAGAGGGTTAGTATAAAGCCTATCAAAAAACACAAAAAGAAGCCAGTCACACAGATATTCATCTCCATGACCATTAGGCAACAACAAAAGGGGAACACAAGGCAGAAAGAAGCTATGAATCATATGACAAGTCTCAGATACCAACAGGGTAGGGAGTCAGTCAGCTTTTTAGTTTTTGCTATCTTAATTAAATTGCCTTCTTAGCCAAATCATCTTACTGTTTAAGACTACCTACTCCTAAATATTTTTTTCACCAGAAATCTTTTCCAAGATTCACCTCTGAGAATGAAGGATGTGTTTTAGTTTTTATTGCCTCTTTCTTCCTCTTCTCTTCTCCCTCTCATTATTAGCACAGGGTTAAGGAAGAAGGAAGTACAATATAATTTATTCCATAGATGTTTTTGGGTTTCCTTAATTGTGTGCAAAATAAAACTAGCAGCTTATACACTAGTAATTCCTAATTTTTATGAATAACTTGATAATAATTATCATTAAGGAGAAAAGAAATCCAGAAGGAACTGAAATATAACAGAGAAGATCGAATTGGTAAAAGATTGGGAAATACATTGATCAGGCCTTGATTTTGGCTCTAAGCAGGAAGAGAATAATTAGTGATTGTGACCTGAAAGGAAGACACCTCAATCAGTGGAGACATCCTAAGTAATAAGGGTTGCTTACTTTGGGGCCACCTCTGGGCAAAATGATGGTTTCCATATAACCAGTGCATTCAGAAGATTTGGTGGTTCTCTGCTAGTGGGAAGGTAGGAAATTTGAAGAGGCAGTCCTGAGATTATTTCTGCCTCTCAATATCCTATGCCAAAATTTATGACCTTGAATCCTTTTAAAACATAATTAGGGAAAACTGAGTGGATTCCAAAAATAAATACAGTTAAACAGAGGTGCTCTGGTAAACATTAACAACTGGACATCTGGAAAAATATCCTCCTTTCCAGTAGTCTCTGCTAATCTCTGTGGTGTAAACAATCTCATGGTGACTAGTTTCAAGCTGTCAATGTGGTATCACTGAATGCAAGGTTGCCAAGAGATGCACAAGACTAGCTCCTGCAAGCTGGTGAGAGTTGACTCCTGCACTGCCCTCAGAACCCAGGTCTCTGGAACCACCGAAGATGAGAAAGAGTCTCCTTGTATGCAAAAAAGGCAGAATGAGGAACCAGAATCATTCTAAAGTGAAGGGCTTATAGTAAGCATGTAGCACCTAGCATTTCTCATATATTCTCCCTATAGGATTTTGAATACTGGGTGCTGTAGGCTTGGGAGAAAGAACCGAGAGACCACTCCTGAAACAATTAGCCATTGAAAACCCTATGAGTAGCAGAGAAGCACTGACATGGCACAGTGTTGGGCAGTGTTTTGACTGTCATCCATAGAGTGGCTATGAGTCAGACTTTACTCCATGGCACCTAACAACAACAACAACAACAACAACAACAACAACAACAATGTAAGCTTTTCTGGTAAGTGGTGTGAATCAACTTCAGCCAACAGCCTTACTTTGGGCATTCTGCATTAATTGAAACAAATTATTTTTAGAAACAAAGGTGATAGCAATATGATCGTAAGAACCTGGTGATGTCTACTTAAAATCACTTCTTGGGAAGAGGGTCTTGACAATTTACAAATAATCTTTCTACCATTCTGAGTGAGTGAACATTTACATGCCTCTGTTGTCATGGACACATTTAAAGCTTGCCTTTGAGGAAGCAGACAATGAGAGTTTTATGGCCCGTTTGGTTGAAAGTTAAATTTGTGGTAAAGAAGAGGTAGAAATATTTTGCTTACCAGCTCTGGATGAAAGACTGATGCTGATTTATGCAGCCACTTGAGCCCTTTGTTTCTTTTATCACAGGGGTGCAGCCTTAGGGATCCTTTATCAGGGATAAGGGCTAAACACCATTCTCCGTGTTTAATAAGTCTCAGCCAGGTGTAATTAAATTGTTGAAGCTGTAAAGGAAATGAATAAAGGAAAGGTCACTTCAGGGAAAAATAGGTAGGGGCTTTGCCAAATATTTTTGTTTGCAATATGTAAGACTCTAGACACTTTGATCTGATGATTTATGTTCAAATCCTGGTGTTACCACTTTCAATACTGATGTTGTTGTTGTTAGGTGCCATCGATTTGGACCCAACTCAGCAATCCTATGTACAACAGAAACACTCCCCAACACTGTGCCACGCCTGGCACTATGTCAGTACTTCTCTGCTATCCATAGGATTTTCGATGGTTGATTGTTTCAGGAGTAGGCTGTCAAGTCCTTTTCCGAAGTCTACAGCACCAATTATTCCTAGGTGATCTCCCATCCAAAAATAATCAGGCCCAACCGTGCTTAGCTTCTGAGATCGGATGAGATTGGACGCTAGGGTGGTAGAACTGTAGACTTCAATACTGACAGTATGGGCATATTTACCTTGTCAAATATTATATTTCTCATTTTTAAAGTTGGATAGAAAAAGTATCCATCTCTGAATTTTGAGGCAATGCTTGTCAAGTGTCTAGGAAACAGTAAGCTCTTAATGAATGTTAGTTGCAACAATAAAAATTATGAGTAAAATTAGTAAATGTTTGTATGTGGTTATTGTTTCAGGTGTTCTGAATCCCAAACAACTCTTGTGCTTGAAGTATTGGAATGCATAAGCCACTATGTGATGAAATTTCTAAGCCATGAGATCTCTTTCTCAGGGAGATCCCAGTCAGAGCCTTAAATTTCTTCAGTGGAAATAATTACGCTTCCTTGTTCCAGACTATTGGAGACCTAGTGGCTTTGTTCTATTGTAAAGGAGGTTAAAAATTTTCTCTGTTGCTAATGCAAGGCATCATAACGTTATCATCATGCTAGCATCTCCTAGTTTATACTAATAACTCTTAGAGAAGTCTAGTATGGGCGGTTGACAGTGTCTAAGATAAATACCAACTGAAATAATGAAAGCATGTTTTCAATCCTTACAAATATTTTCTATAGTTGTTTACAGATAATTTATTCCAAGGCTGCCTGGTCAATTTACTCTAAACCTGTGGGTCTGTGGAAAATTTGCCATTTGTATTAATACAAATATATTCAGGAAAAAAATAGGCTGCTGGCAAAATCAATCTCAATGCTTTTACCTAATGAGTCACTTTGAGTGTACTTGAAATTTAATTTAGATTATCAGGTTAAATTAAAGTCATTGTGTTGGATCTGATCTTGCCACTCAAAGTGTAGTCCATGGGCCAATGTAAGAATCACCTGAAAGTTAGTTAGAAATATTGAATCTCAGCCCTACCATGGATCTCCGGAGTCAGAATTTGTATTAACAAACTCCCTAGGTGGTTTGTGTAAGTATTAAAACTTGAGAATCATGGACATTCAGCATAATATAAAGAAGTTATATGGCTAATAAGATAAGGTAATGTTACTTTGAAAAGGGACATCTCAACTCGTTTAAAAGTTAATAACTGAGGGGACATTTTAGGTAAGGCAAAGGATACAGATTGATGGTTCAATCTGAGAGTTTTATTTCTTTTGGGCTGTTCTGCATGAATACTATGGTGATGGACTTTGTATTAAACTTCATTAATTCTTCCCAAACCAAATATATTTCCTCTGTATTCCAGTGCCTTTTACTACTCAAGAAAACCACCAAAGGGAGAAGCTAAAAATGAGCAATAAGACCAAAGAAAGAGCTGGGGCTTTGTGGAACGCACTGACTATGTTATTCATATTTTGCTTTCCTCACCTCCCTCAGAGAGACTCAAAGATAATCAAGAACTGAAGTTGGGTTTTCAGGTGAAATACTGGTTACTCAGACACAATAAGTTCCTACAATGTTTAGTCTTGAAGAAGTACATTTTATCTATATCTATCTGTCCACATACACACGCACGCGCACACACACACACACACACACACACACACACACACACACACACACACACATATATACATATATAATTTAGAATAATTGTAGGGTTGTTTTTTATAAGATTTTTTTGTGGTACTTGTTGGTTAAACATAGAGCTTTGCACATATTTTACAAGTGCTCCACTGCTAGACTGCACCCCCCCAGTCAATTTTTTATTTTTTGTCTTGAGACATGGTCTTGCTAAGTTAGCCAGGTTGCCTCTGGTCTTGAACCTACAATGCTCCTGCATCTACTTCCTGAGTTCGGATTACAGGTATGAGCCATTGTGCCCAGCCTGTTTTTATAACTTATGATTATTTCCTCTTTGCATTGTTAATAAACAAAAATTGAATACTTCTCTCAATTGATTTTTTTGGCATTTACACTTCTGTCTCCTTTCTTTCCTAATCAAGGAAGAACTTGCTTTGGCCTAAAGTTTACAATCCATTGCTGAATTATAGTAACAGAGATGCCTTTCCTTTTAATTATTGTTGTTAGGTGCTGTCAAGTTTGATCCAACTTACAGTGACCCTCATAGTGTTTTCAACAGCTGATTGTTTTGGGATTGCTTTGGGAGTGGATTGACACATCCTTCTCCCTATTTCTGTGGTATAAAACCCACAGCCTCAGAGAACTCAAAGCAGCACTCTACCAACCCTTTCTTTAGTACACCTTTGACCTAAGAGGTAGAGATGGAATGTTCTTGGTTATAGGGCACTGCCTAGAGAGGCAATTTGCCCCAGGCTCCCTTGGAGGACTGAGGCTTGTTCCCCAGGCAGTCACCTTTGCCCTACATCCTGGAACTCAGGGTCCTTGAGCTCTTCAAGATGGCTCTGGCATCTATTCCCTTGCCTCCACCCCCTTGACACCAATTGGCTGTTTCCAAACCTCAGAACAGCTCCTGATTGGACCATTCTGGAACCACCCCTGATTGGCTACTTCTACAAAACCAAATTTGAATATCCCCTCTGATTGGCTGAAACCTGTATGAGGTGACTGCCTCTGATTGGTCCCTGGCAAGCCCCAGAAGAGTATATAAGGGCGATACATGGAACAGTCTGGGTCCATTCCATCTACCAGGACAGACAAGGAAGAAATAAAGAGCTGTTGGAGCAGAGCACTTGGAGTCTTCACTGGGAAGTAAAGAAGCAAGGAGCTGCCGTGGGCAGAAGCCTCTGAGCCTGCCTTTTTCAAGGCTTCTCAGAGCAGCCGTGGGCATAAGCCTCCTTTCCGGGTGGTGCGGCTCCTGGGTGCCCAGCTCTTCCTCACCAGAAGACAGGTCTTTGGCTGCTGGTTCCTGCTCATGGCCAGAGCAAGTCCAGCAGCAGGGCAATGCCCCACACTTGGTAATATAAGCAATATCTCTAAGTCAAAGCAAAGAAGTAAGACTTAGCAAGCAAGTGTAGACTATAATTGAAAAATATTTCTCTGCCATAATGTGATCTGCAATTTTTGGGGGCTGACTTCTACTCACGAATCAATGTTCCTGAGAGTCCTATTTGGCACCCAAAGCAAATAACTATTCCCACAGAATGTAGATCTGTTAGGGAACATATGTTGGAGAGGGAGGTGTGATCACTCAGAGCTCACCTCCAGCACTGCAGGAGGAGTTTTCCTGGCCTTATTCCCTCTCCTAACCATTGTGCTCTGAGTTTGTGGGAGTTTTACTAAAGGATTTTCCACCATGAATCGTAGATTATGGGATATCCATTACTCTCTTAAGATATGGAAGATAGAGAGGGAGTAAGAGGGATGGAACTAGAAAATAAAACTGATCCCTTAAGAAGATTTTTAAGAAATACTTTTTATTTATTATCTTATCTTTATATGTTATGAGATTTTTGTATTTCATTCTTTATTATTATTACAGCAAATATTTACAGAGCACCTAGTGTTAGGTATTGTTCTATGTGTTTCCTATGTGCTACTACTTTTGACCTGACCCTAGTTCTAGAGGTTACTACCTCTAGAATCAATCACTACAATCACTACCATTTACTCAAAAGTTAAAGAATTTATGAAATTTAGCACTTTTTTTTTCAAATGAAGGAGCCAGGACTGTGGATCCACTTCAGCACCCACACTTTTCATCCTTTAGTCACTATCTTGGCTTTCAGTGGTAGACTCCTTTACATTGGCTTTGTGATTATATTGAAGTTTATAGATTAACTATGGGTTTCTACTGGGTGAAGATAAGTTTCTCAAGTGAGCAGTGAATATGTCAAACACAGCCCCTGTCAGCTACCATGAGACAGAAAATCCCCAGTGAACGTACCTTGCTGCTTGCATCACAGTCTTCCAGAATGGCTGTGGTGTTTTCAGTGGAAATACATTTACCCAAGGCCATGTTAATAAGCTAAGAAGCAGAATATAAAATATGAATTAAGAAAAATATATTTTAAACTAAAACAAAACATTCAGACATGTTTAGAAAACACAATATAATACTATAACAAGGTTAAAAGATAATTAATAACAGTATTATTTAGCACTATACAATTTTATTGGTTGCTAGCTCTAATAGAGACATAATATCTTGTTAAAGTATAGCTGCAATCTGTCAGTTTAAGCCTGTGATTCAGCCACAGAGCCAACACACAGAAGCTTTTAATTAACCCTCTCCTGGAATACTGAATGGCAAATGAGCAAAAGGTGGCATGCAAAGTAGTTATTTTCTTGTCTTGAGTGTATCCTGATGCATATATTAAAAGTCAGATGATATACCTGCAATTTAATCAAACCTAGAGTTAAAGGCTGTGTTCCTTGGTTGACCTCCCTAAGCTATCTGACTGCTTAGGCACTGAATCATAGATAAATTGAATCTTTCAAAGAGTAGCAGATTCCAGCTGATTCCCTGTCAGAATCTTCCTAATGACTCAAGCAAGTTACAATTCATTACAGGAAAGTCATGAAAGCTAAAATGGAGCCAAGTGGAAAGGCACTTTCTGGCAGGCCCTTCAGGTATTTAATGGATTTATAGGGTCAAATGTAGAGGTAGCTTCCTATTAGTCACCATTTAATGCAGAAAAATGTTGATTCCTTTGTCCTCTTTGACATTCTGAGCAAGGCCAACAAGATAGTAGGTTAATAATGCAATTTAGGCTTTTCAGATTTCTAGAAGCTGTAGGAATAGAATCTATGTTATAGTCCCAGGAAAGCATCTTGAGCTGGGAGGAGGGCCCCATTTGTGCTCTACCATAGAACAATCTATGTGCCTAACACAGAGCTCCAGCTCTGAGCTGCTGGATGTAGGCAGGCTGTGTAGCTCATGGGGTTGACAGATTTTGTAACAGGGTGCCCAGTAGGTTGGTCCCCACTTTTACATGCATAGCTTAGTTTATAAGGAAGAGGCAGCTTCAGGGATCAGAAAGTGCAAACAAAGAAAATAAGAGAGAGAAAATTGCAATCTTGGTAAGCAAGGGATATGTTCCCTCATAAGAATGGGAAAACTACCAGGGTATGAATCAGCCAGATAGTTGGAATTGAGGTCCTCAAACAAGTTTGGAAAACTCTGCTGGGAACACAGTTAAATGGTGGCCCTACTCTAGAACTCTCAGAACCTTCAGGTGTTAATGCTCAGCTTGCAGCTCAGAATGTAGTGAGCATTTCCCAGATTTACTTGACCATGAGCTTCTATGGCAGCACAATTAACATTGCCCAGAACAGTCTTGTAGAGCCCTCAGTTTAACTGATTTCTTTGTTTTTATTTCCTACAGTTTCTTCCTCTAAACACTGAATGTCATTGAAAGGAAAGGGAAAACTCTTGTCCTTTGTGTCCTCCTTCATTTTATCTGAAAAAATCTCTTTCCTTTTCTTTTTATCAGAAGTTCCTATGGAAACAGTTCTGCTTCTTGTAGAAATGGTGAATAAAGTGCTAAGGAATTGTGATTCTTCATTTCATTATAATTAGTTTTAAAATTTTCATTTTTATTTTTAAAGAATTGCATATATCCTTTTAGTGCAAACCATATCAACCTTTAAAAAGGAAGTCAGGCACTGTGTACACTTTACATTTTTCATGTTAAATTATTTCATTTTCCAATTTGAGAGGTGGGAATTCAATACAGTTTATTATAGAATTGTTAAACAGTAGGGTATAGGCTGTTTGCTAATAATACAATCCAATGGGAAAACACATTATCAGCCAGTTTGTGTTATTAGTTTCAAATATTTTGATTCAATAAGAAGTTAAATAATGTTTAGAAAAACAAAAGAACTTTCAGTAGATTTAAATTCGTAAGGGTGTAGGTTGGGCTGAGATTTAGCTCAGTTGGTAGAGTGTCGCTCTGCAGTCTTTGAGGTCCCGAGTTCAATTCCCAGCACCGCAAAAATGGGAGAAGGACCTGGCAATCCACTCCCAAGGCAATCCCGAAATAGTCAGCCATTGAAAACCCTATGAGGGTCGCTATGAGTCGGATACCGACTCGATGGCACCTAACAACAACAACAACAACAACAAAGTGTGTAGGTTAAAAGATGGGAAAGCACAGAGCAAGTAACAAAAAGAGGTGGAGTTTATTTTCTTGGAACTTTTCAAGATTGTCTATCCCAAATAATGATTTAGTTAATTGTACTCTGAATTACCTGGAGAAAGGTCCCAGTTTTTAAAAATGGCAATAACACTCCCTACTGGTTGCTTCAAAAAGGAGTGAATGACATCTCTATTAACATTTGCTTGAGAAGGCAACAAAGAAATAGGAAAATAGGAGGGAGTGATCTGTTAAAATCAATTTCTCCCCCCTGTGGTACCAGAAGTTTGAACCCAGAGCCTTATGTATATTTTGCAAGTACCCTACCACAGGGCAGTATCTCCAGCCCATTTTTAATTTTTTATCTTGAGACAGGGTCTCTCCAAGTTATGCAGACTGCCTCTGACCTTGAACTCATGATCCTCCTGCCTCCACCTCTTGAGTTGCTTGGATTCCAGGTGTGCTCCACCATGCCCGGCTCATGTTAAAATCATTTTTAAAAATATTTGCTGCATTTTGATATATTATACTTCAGGCATCAGCAAAAGGCTATTTCATTGGGAGAGTTCTTCAAAATGGGAACTCCTGAGTATCACAGTACAAGCAAAAGGTAGTTTTATAGTTCCCTCTGGTGGTTAAAGTTCAGTAATGCTCTTAACAGAGATCTGTCAGGACAGGAAAAATTTATGATAGCGAGATTTTTTTTTTTTTTTTTTTTTTTTTGTCCTGCTCAGGGGATGGAATTTAAACATGTCAGGTTATTTTATAGATTTATTTGATGTTATTACAAAAGCAGCTGTATAAGTCCAAGGTATTTTTTCTAAGGTATCTAAGTTATGTCAGGTTGAGCCACACAAAAGAGCTGTTATTCTGTTAAGATCCATAAAAATGGCAATTTTGTAATACATTGTGGTATATGGTATTTATAAACAGGTCTCACGTATTTGCTTTTCAGTTGAATTTTATAAAATGAGAAAACATTTTCAGACTTATTTCCTGTCTTTCCTGGATTTCCCTAGAATGGTCAGTGGGAATGGCTTTCCTAAGTCCTTGTTATTAGGAGATTTTCCATGCATGGAGAGTGGTTGCTTTGTATAATCCACATCCTAGGAAGAATTGGAAAAATTTGGCCTAGAAGATCAGGCTTACCAATGGTCAAGTTTGAGAACTTCTTGAATGAATAAAGAGAGGGGGGAGGAGGATACTCTGAGAGAAAACAGCAGAACACTGGGAATTAAATGCATCCCACCGTAGCTGTCCTCATGTCTTACCCTCTTCCTCATGTGAAGCTTCACGCTTCACTCCTAGAATGGGTTTGGAGTGGTTTTTCCCTAGGTTCTCCACTTCCTTGAGTTTTTCTTACCTTTGTACTGTAATTCAGCCTATTTGCTTTAGCTCTTTTACCTTTTGGTTCCCCCTCTAATGCTCTGATCTTTCTATTATTTTCAACGTCTCTTCAAGCCTTTTGAAAATCCGAATTAAATCTTTTCATCCCCTTGCTTGACCCTGGTCAATAGCTTTCCCAACTTCCCATTACATTCAGAAAAAGGAAAGGAAGGAGAGCAGGGGGTGCTGTATCATGCCTGTAATCCTAAAGACTCAAGATGTGGAGGCAGGAAGATGGCGAGTTCAAGGCCAGAAGCAACCTGAGTAATTTAAGAGTACCTGACTCAAGAAAAACAAACAAACAAACACACAAAAGGCTGGTGATGCAGCCCAGTGGTACAGCACTTGGAAAGTGAGTTTGAGGCTCTAGGTTCAACCCTGCAGTACTGAAAATTAAAAAAAAAAAAAAAAAGAAAGAAAAGAAAGAAAGAAAGAGGAAGGAAGAAAATTAAAAAGAAAAAACAAAAGAGGAAGGAGGGAAGGAAGGAAGGAAGGAAGGAAGGAAGAAAGGAATAAAGAAAATTCTTAATCTACAAGGACCTGTGTGATCTGAGTCCCACTTCTCTCTACCTCTATCTTCTCTCTTTAACCCCCTGGCTGCAACATTCAGCTTCTTTCCAGTTCCCGAATGTCTCTAACATTAGAGTTTTAGGATTTTTCAAGGGCTACATCCTCAGCTGAGCCCTCTCTTTTTCAGACTTGGCTGACATAGTTTCTGGCCCAGGTTTCAGTCTCCTCAGGGAGAATTTCTTGACCACACAAATTTACAAAGATTCATCACTTGTGGCCTGTTCTGTAAGTGAGAGTTATTATACTTTGTCTTCATACTTTACTTCCTTATTTATTATCTTTCTTCCCTACTCAACTTTAAGTGTCAGAGGAAGGGATTGTGTCTACTTTATTGACCATCCTGTAATCCAATTTGGAAATTCTGCCTGGTCTTCTAATACATAACAGGTATCTGTCGAATTAACCAATGAATGTGACTATATTCCTCAAGTTTATGTACATTTAATTCTCAAGCATACTTTGTCGTAGTGGCATTTATACTTGGGGTTTATTTGTAATATAATAATTATTTCCCACACATTTTTGAGAGAGTTTTTGTGTTGTTTTTATGCAGTAAAATTTTAAATTGTCATGTGAACTTACCACACCACTAGCCCGCACGATGGGAGCCTTTAAGTCTGGAAAGACATTCTCCAAGTACCACTTGAAACTTTTGCATTTCAGTTTCTTTCGAAGTTCCCTTTGCTGGGTGAGGTTACCCACATCCAAACCCTGGTCTATGAGGTGACCTCCATGGCCATAGAAGAGCTCCTTGTACTCATCAAGCCAGACCTCTGCAACCCGCACCAAGTTCCGCTCCACTGTCTTCATGCGGTCTTTGGGAAAGGAATATGGGTTGTCATTTCTGAATATATGGCCCACTCGAGAGCAGGGAACAATCTCAATTTCGCCACCACACATCCACACCTGGAATAATTTGATGATAAGGACCAATTATCAAATGATTGTTCAGAAATCACAGGCAATTAACAATGATGAGAAACCACCTGGTGTCTTTGCTTCCCCTGCTTGAAGAAGTACTTGCAATTTAGAAAACACTTTTGCAATAGAAAATAAAACTCAACACATTTCTTTAGTTTTATATATTGCTGTGGTGCACCGTTTTAGGATTAGTGAAATAGAGTTTTTCCTTCTAACCTGTGATGTAAACCTTTTTTTCCCTAAGGAATTCACAGAATCTCAATGTGTGATATATGTAATTTGTGTTCCTGTTTTGGTTGGGTCAGGGAAAGGTGTATGAATGTCCATTTAATCACTTTCCCCTTCTTTCATCTTGGGGATGTCATTAGGCTTCTTGATCAGAAGCTCCAAAGTTACACCTCTTTAAATATAGAACACCAAACCATAGGAAAGCAGGGCTCTTTGGACACTTTCTACTATTGGTGTTGCTGAGGTTTTCTTAGGTGTTAATCAATAATACTATAAACGATTGTGGGAAGGATCCAAAGGAGCTACACTAGGGGACACAACTGGCCTGTTGGTGACCTATTCTAGAGATATTCATTTTTACTTTTCCAAGATCAGCCATTATGGAATGACTTAATTACTTCCAATAAATTAGAGAGATGCTGTAGATGAGTTATTTTGTATTATGTGTGAATACCATTCCCCATGTGTCTGTCAGCTTGTCATGCTGTGGGCACTTGCGTGTTGCTGTGGTCCTGAAAGCTATGCCATAGGTATGTCTGTCAGCTTGTTGTCTATGGGAGCTTTGCAGATATCAGCAGGGCCACTCATGGTGGACAGGTTCCAGATGAGCTTCCAGATTAGGACAGATTAGGGAGAAAGACCCAGCAGGGCACTCCTGAAACAATTGTTATTGTTAGGTGCCATCAAGATGAAAAATTACCCAACACTGTGCCATGCCTGGCATTATTGTTTGTGATTCTTTGCTATTCATAGGGTTTTTGATGGCTGATAGTTTTAGGAGTGGGCTGCTGGGACCTTCTCTCAAGCCTACAGGTATTCCCAGGTGGTTTCCCATCCATGTACTACTCTGCCTGACCCTGCTTCTGAGATCATATGTGGAAGGATGCCAGGGTAGTATGGCTGTAGGCCTTGAAACAATTAGCCACTGAAAATTCTATGGATAGCAGAGAAGCACTGTCAAATATGGTGTGGGAAAATGAGCCCCCCAGACAGGAAGGCATTCAAGATATGACTCAGGAAGAGTTGCCTCCTCCAAGTAGAGTTGACCTTAATGATGAAAATGGAGTAAAGCCCCTGGGACCTCCTTTTCCTGATGTGGCATGACTCAAAATGGGAAGTAACATAATGGCTATAACAATGGGCTCAACATAAAAAGATCATGTGCATGGCACAGTGTTGGGTAGTGAGCGTTGTACATAGGGTTGCTATGAGTTGGACCCAACTTGATGGCACCCAACAACAGCATGACTCCCATGGCATTTATTCTGAAGGCAGAAAGGAATTTCCCCCATATTTATATGCAGAAATTGTGTTGTAAAATATTAAGACATTCTAATGAAATTTCACAGTAATGATTGAGTCTTCCAAATTCAGTCTGGGATACAAAGAAGTTAACCTAGAGACTATAAATTTTTTTTGTGAAACTTCCTCTCAGTGGCAGTCACATATCTGATTCTATTAGTAAAATGAAATCATTTAAAAATTATAAACTTTTTTTTTTGCAGTACTTGGGGATTAAACCCAGGGTTCTCCACCACAATGCTGTACTACCAGCACCCCCCCCCTTTAATGTTTTATTTTGTGACAGGATCTTGATAAGTTGTGCAGGCTGCTTCTGGCCTTGAACTGACACTCCTCCTGCCTCAGCCTCTGAAGTCACTGGCATTACCGACATGGGCCACAGTTTCCGGCAAAAATGACAAACTCTTAATTATAAAGAAAATTTTAGGTTAATTTGGTGATACCTTGAAAGAGAGCTCCATATTTTCTCCACCCCAAACATCAAGTCCAGGATCATAGGTTCCAAGTTCAAAAAAGTAATTTTTATCAATAGAAAATAATCCACCTGCCATGACAGGGCACCTACAGAAAGAAAAGATTGTTTTTAAAATTTGTATGTCATGGGATTTTGACTCTTAGAGTTGGCCCTCTGCACATTTGTGTTAGAGGTAGAAGGCATTTTGTGATAGCTATCATGTGCAGGGAGATTGTGGGATGGAGTGGTAAACAGTGCTCAAATGACAAGTTCCTTGGTTCCTGGCAGCAGAGCTTGACTAGGGGCAGCAAAGATGTGGCCTGGAACTCAGATTATTTGTCCTTTATATTCTGACTCAAACTCTCCAGGAATGTTATTTTTAACCTGGTACCAGACACTGTAGGACTATACATTTATAAACTTAAACTGCACAAAAATCCTGTGTCTGAATACAATTGCTAACAAGTTGAAAGGAAGAAAGGGTAAAAAAATTTCCCAAGAGCAGCATACTGGTCTGTGATATACTTCAGGTTCACACTTAGGCAGCCTGGCTTTGACTCTATCCTCCCATGTACTGACTCTCAACCATAGGCAAACTTGATTGACAGCAAATGATATGGCAAGCTCTATTGGAAACATTTCATATCTTTAATCTGATTTAATTCTCAAAGCATTGTAAGTGGTAGCTACTTCTATTAGTCTTCACATAAAAATGAAACGTTTGTTGAGACTCTCAAAATGGTTAAGTTTTTCAAGCTCATAAGTAGTAGTTGAGGTTCAAATTCTAGGTCTGACTCCAGAATCTCCACTACTATTGCAGATCATGGAGGATGGACGCAACATTTTTGTCAGCAGTTAGACAAGGCAGTGATCATTTTCTGTGGTGGTCACCACTGAGTCAGCTCAAAGTGGTATGTAGAAGAGCCTGCTTTGTGTTCAGAGCTTACAGCAATCTCAAGGGAAGGTAATTTCTCCTCCACAACTCTCTTCCTTTCCCATAATTTATATACAGTTATCCCTATCAGATTATCACATTATCCAGAATGAATTCACTTCTTAGTATTATGTGGAATATAGTTTGAACTCAGCCACTCAGCCATGAGAAAAGCAAAGAGGTCCTTTAAATGTGGGATTAGAACAAGGGTATTAAATTCAGGCAGATCTGGGTTTGGCTCCCAAATTCTTCTTTACTAGATGTTGTATCCCTGGGAAAATTACTCTTTTAAATCTCAATTTTCTCATCTCTATAAGATGAATTCTTTCCTGTAATTATGGAGAAGGTTAAATGCCTGGTACAGAATGCATAATATATGTTAGAACTTCCACTTCCCTCCCTGGGTCATCAGTTCTGAAGGTATCACACCTGGCAAGGGAGGAGGCATGATTTGTGGAGGCATAGGTTTGGGGCAAGCATGCTGCAACGCACAGTCTGGCCTTGGTGTTCTCTTAGGACGCAAGAGTTTGTATCTGCCAAATCTCTCCAATAGAGATCAAAATTTTAAGCCTCCCACTCCCAAAATTTTAAGCCTGGGGCTTGCTGGTGCATGTCTTGCAGTTCTAGACTCTGGGGGAAGTAATAGGATACCCCACTTTGGCTTCAGGTCCAAGCTGTATTCTTCAATCTAGCTCCTTTAGTAATAAAACCCCACTTTTAATCCACACTGAGCTTCGGTGCCTATTTCTTAATTCTCTCAAAGAATTTGGCATTTGTCCCATGGGGGGGGTAGGATTAGACTGAAAGAAAATCTTACCATAGCTATTGTTGTACTGATATTTCTATCACTATTATTTACTCTTTTAATTTTTACTCAAATTTACTTCAGTATTATCTGTTTATGTGGCATATTCAACTATTTTGCATTTCTTAGGTTGTAAATGTCAGAAGCCAGAAATAACATTACTAAATTTCTGTAGGCTCAGGGTTGAATAGGGTGGAATTGGCCTTTTAAAATTAGTTTTGGTAGTGGGAAATTAATTTCTCAGGAAAACTTCGCTTTGGTAATCTATTGGCTAGACCTGCAACTCTTAATGTTCTACAAAATGACAGGACATGTCTGTTTTGTGGAAGTGTTTTCTATGCCTTTACAAAGAGACATAGGAATGCTTTCTACTCTTAAATTTCACACACTTACCTTATTATGTCAGTTTCTTTAATTTTGTTTTTTGCAACAACATCTGGAGGAATTGTTCTCCAGCCAAAGTTCATAGGCCACACAAAGATACCCCTTTGAAAGTTGTCCACTGTCATGTAACTAGTCAGGGGAAAAAAAAAAACACAAAACAAAGTGCTACCTGAGATTATATGCATCTTAATACACTTGATCAACTCAGCTTCATGACTTATTCATGTACATAACAGGTGCTTATGCAGGTAATTTTAAATCTCCACCTTTCAGTAAGAAGAAAGTTAATGAGTACAATTTGCACTGGTGACTAACTGGCTGGATTTCTGGCTTTTAATTCATACTTTTCTTTTAATAATGTCCTGGCCATTTTTGAAGAAAACACAACAACTTAGATGTGCATATATGTTTCTCACAAAACAAAATACTAAACTTAAGGAAAATAAACATTTTGGTTTCAGGTTAATAAGGAATGACTTAGGTAATGTGTAATATGAATTATTGATATTTAGGATTAGGAATTTGTGGTGACAAATAAATTACTGAATTTAATAAGTTTTGAACCCAAGATATCTATCATATCTTTTCATTTACTTAGGTAGATAAATTATGTATCTCTTAGGTTTTTCACATATGATGATAGGCACTTTCTGTGGGTAAAGGTGAACTTAGCAGTATCTGGTGGGATATACCAATGTTACCTCATATCTTTGTCATTGATGACTTCAATCACTGGACAGGCCACCTTTTTCCTACTTAAATAAACTCTTTCCAGAAGAGGTTCCAACCAACCAACATTGCATTCCACATGAGAATCTAGGAATGTCAATACATCACCTAGAGAATGAAAAAAATAAATTGAAAATGTGACCTACTAAGTGTATGTGCTTCATGTTCAAAGGTGCTGGGGACTGTTCTAGAAATGTGAAGATAGCATTCTTGATTTTCACTGAATTCTGGGTCACTATAATTTCTGCCCATAATGATATATAGAAACTTCATACACAGGAGTTTTGTGGTGTAAGCATCATTTGTTTGGAAATAATTGATAAGCCACTTAGAAGGGCAGCAAGCTTTCTAAGGAATACTTATTGTTAAGGATTGTTGTCGTTAGATGATGTTTGAGTTGAGTCTGACTCATAGCGTCCCTATGTACAACAGAAAGAAACACTCCTGACACTTTGGCATGCCTGGCACTATGTCAGTGCTTCTCTGCTATTCAAAGAGTTTTCAATGGCCAGTTTTGTTTTGAGAATGGGATGCCAGGTCCTTCTCCCATTTTTGCAGTGCTGGGGATAAGACCCAGGACCTCAGAGAGTACAGAGCAGCACCTTACTAACTGAGCTAAATCCAAGGGTAGGGATGTTAAAGTTGCTTCTAAGGAAGGTAGGTCCCATTAACTCTGGGGGTGCAGAACCTGGAAAGGACTTTGTTTTTCAGAGAACTAGAGGGAATATGAATTTTTAAGTTAGGCCATAAGAATGATGAAGAGGAGCAATCACTCCTCATGAGAGGGATGAAAATAAATGAAAGTGAAGATACTGGATAGAAAGGAGTAGGGTTGGGGAGGTTCTATTTAATGGGCATAGGTTTCTAGTTTTGCAAGATGAAAAGGGCTCTGGAGATTGGCTGTATGATAGTGTTGGTATATTTAACACTACTGAACTGTACACTTAAAAATGGTAAAGATGGCAAATTTTCTATTATGTGTATTTTACTACAATTGAAAACAAGAGTTGCAAGAGAAAAGAAAAGAAAAAAAGAAAGAAACTTAGAAGACAGAGGTATTCATATGAACTCTTTCTTACTCCTGTTAGTTGTGTGAAGTAAGACTCTCTCTTCCTCCAATGAAACTTCAGTACCATATCTGATGCTTTTTTAATTTTATACAGGTGGACTCTGAGTGTGCGTGTGTGTGTGTGTGTGTGTGTGTGTGTTTGGTAATAACTCAAGAAGTCTGTCTGTTGCCCAGATTTCCCATATGATCTCTCAAGCCCAAGTAATTAAGAAGGATTTACCTGGCAGGCCTCACAAAGGAAAGCCAGTTCTCTAAAGGGAATTATAGCCAAGGACTCCCCTCCCAACCTCCACTGCCCCTACTCTCACCTGATCTGCATTCATAGCCCAGGTGCCTTCATTCAGACACTGTTCAGGAAAAGACTCTGCCAAGACCACCTTCTCAGAGGCAGAAAGGATCTATAATATCTTTTTCTCCATTCTAGCTCAGAATTCAAGGCTTTCTCTCTCCTTGCCCTTCCCTTGTCTCTCAAGCTGGCCCCAAAGCTATGAGACTGGAGGAGCCATTTGTTTTGGGAACCACTCTCTGTGAGATGATCCTAACATCTGCTCTGCTCTGATCTACAACCCAATACCATCCCATGGGGAGATATGGAAAACCAGAGATGCCACTTCTTTCTCCTGTTTTTCTTACTGATATTGTTGCAGTAAGTTATAAAGTTTGGACTGGTACTTTCACTCTGGCTTATTGTTTTCACTGAGTACTCTACTGCCTGGCTGCTCAGCTAGCATTGGTTGTCATGCAGTAAGTACTTATTGCTATACTTACTGTGTTCTCAGCATTCTACATAATTGTCTTACTCCTTACTACAAACCTGCAATATAGGTACAATTTTTATTCCTGTTTAAGAGACAAGGACTGAAGAACACATAAGAAACATTTCCAAGGTTGCACGGCTAATTACTGCTGGTGTGATATTAGAAAACCTTGTAGTTGTTGTTAGATGCTGTCGAGTTGGTGTTTGACTCATAGCGACCCTACGTACAACAGGCGAAACACTATTGTCAGTGCTTCTCTGCTATTCATAGGGTTTTCAATGGCGGATTTATTTTTGGGAGTGTGTTGCCGGGTACTTCTCTCATGCCTACATCACCTCATGTACCCAGGCGGTCTCTCATTCAAGTACTAACCAGGCCCAACCCTGCTTAGCTTCTGAGATCTGACGGGATCAGATGCCACAGGGGTACAGCTCTATGGCCTTTGTTCCTTAAAAAATATCAGAAAGACTGGGAGTTGTGATGCATGCTGGTAATCCCAGAACTCAGGAGGCAGAGACAGAAGGATCCTGAATTCAAGGCCAGCTGGGCTATATTGAGTTCAAGCCCAGTCTGGGCTATCTATTGAGATGCTGTCTCAAAACAAAATGGGGGCGGGGGGAGCGAGCGCTTTGCATATGAGATTTAAAGAACAAGGTGAGAATGCTTACTTGGATGACAGAACATCACTGAAATCTATAAACTATCTCTCAATCAATGGAATTCAGTATGCTGTTAAATACTTGATTGCCAATTGAATCTTTGCAAATGAGTAAAGGGACTTACTTTTCAAGGTCTTGGTGAGGAGTTTGTGAGAAGTCTCTTTAGACAGAACCAGCTTTGCTAGGTGGAAGCCTCCCCTGCAGTCTCCTACTCTTGGAGATAGCACTTACATCTGTCATGCTGGAGCACCATTATTTTTAGAATGTTATAGCTTGTTTGATGATGAAATGCTATTGCCCCTTCTCTGGTCTGAATGTGTGTGTACTCCCAAAATTCACATGTTAAAACCTAACTCTCAAGGTGATAGTATTTTAGAGGTGGGGCTTTGGAAGGTGACTATGTCATGAGGCTGAGGCCTCCTGAATAGGGCTAGTGTGTTTATAAAAGAAGCCCAACAGAACTTATTAGCCCACTTTGGCATTGAAGACACTAACAAGGTGCCATCTTTGAAGCAGAGGTTGTGTCTCTAGACACTGAATCTGTTGGCACCTTGATCTTGGACTTCCCATGTGCCTGAATTATCTGCAATAAATATATGTTGCTTACAATGTGGTCCCATCTAAGGTATTTTGTTATTGCATCCCAATGAGACCAACAGACCTGCTAAGCATGTCCTCTTTCACAACCTTGTCTCCTCTTGTAGGAAGGCTTAAAGTGTTTTCTAGATGTATAAGGCGTGTATGCATGGCCTGTGAAGATCTGCTTGGCTAATGGTATAGAATCTGCTACCCATAGTCTCCTTTCTTTTACCACTCCTGTTTGTGGTCCACTCAGGCCCAGATTTTAAAGACCAGTCTCTAATACACCACCTTCCCCTATCTCCACAGTGGGTTTATTGGGTCTACAGAGCTTGGATAAGGTTTCTTAGTCTCTAGTAGCAGCAGGATGGTTTCTAAATCTGTATTTCCTTCCCACCTGGTCCTGATCCTCACAAAGATTCTCATTCATTTGTTTCCAGGACCTGAGGGAAGCAGCATCTGCTCAAAGCATAGTCTGGAATTTTAGATTGTTTTATTTGGGAGAAGAGGAGAATCCTTTTATACATGAATGCCATTGCTTTACTTTCAGACATTTTATTTTAAAGTAAGATCTCATAGCTGTATTACATAAGAAAACAAGAGCTTTCAGTGTAGCTGACTATTGGTAGGATTTCTAACTGTGGATGTTATTGTCTGTGGACATTGTGCACAGTCTTGTTAATCCAGAGAGGCTAATAGATATGATAAAATGAGCACAGAATAGAAGTAAAACACATAGGATAAGTTACTTATCTTCCTTGAGATTTACTATATGGGGATATTTCTAAGAACTGCCTAATACTTAAATTCTTAATAGCTAGTATACTTTACTATTTTTCAATGAATGTTTAAACTCAAACTGAGAGCAACTGACCCAATCTTGATTGTAACCTGGCAGAATTTTCTGTTTCCTAAAACTAGGTCCCCATAATGCTGGATTATTTGCAGAGCGGTTTCACTTTAATTTAACTTTATTTTTTTTCCAAGCCAAGGATACTCATTGTGCCAAACAGCTTTGACAACTTGTTCAACGTGGACCCCCCACTTATATTTAGTTGACAAGCATGGGATATTGCCAGCAGAAATTAGTGCTGGAATGTTGTGTTTAGGATATCTTGAAAGATGTGGACTTGGCTCACCATTTGGCATTTAATTTTCCATAATGACTTATAAATGATAGTGGGAAAACCATCCATTTAACCTGTTGCATAAATCTATTGTTGTTGTTAGGTGCTGTCAAGTTGTATCCACTCATAGGGACCCTCACAGGGTTTTGGATGGCTGATTGTTTCAGGACTGTTTCGGGAATGAGCTGCCACATTGTGGACAACTATAATAACTTCCTCACTTGTCTCTCCACTTCTTTTCTCATCTTCCTCATATCCATCTATTCTCCAAATGGAGGCCAGGGTGAGGTTTTAACATTTAAATCAGCCATTGAAAACTCTATGAACAGCAGGCAATTTAATTCTTCTGTTTAATGTCCTTCATTGGCTTCACATTATAGTGAAAATAATGCCTGTACTTCTTAAATGACCCACAAAGTTGTATAAAAGTATCTGCTTTTACCTTTTTCCCCCAAATGATTCTTACTACGATCCTTCCTGGTCAGCACTCATCAGCCATAATAAACCTCTTGCTTTACCGTGAATATTCCAAGCTCATTTTTTGCACTAGAACATTTGTTCTTGCTGTATTTACCTGGGGATATTCTTTACTCATATCTCAGCTCAAAAGTCACCTACTTAAACCGTTTCTTGACCATTCTATTTTTGCATAATACAGATATTTACTTTCCAAAGGCAATTAAGCATGGAATGCTATTTATTTTTTCCAAACATAGGCTCTCATTAAGAATCTTAGCTGTTTGGAAGGCAGCTATGCTCACCACTATACCACCAACGCTATTAAGGTGTACATTAAAAATTTCCAATTAAAAAAAGAATCTTAGCTGTTACTGCAATGCTAATTTTGGTGCAATATATTTGTTGCTCACCTAAAAATTTCATTAGAAAGAAAGAATTTGTTAGCAAAACAATTGGATAAGAGCTCTAAATTTGGGGTCTCACTACAAGAAAGTGAAACTCCAGTTATCAGATAATTTACCATCAGAATTTGATTAGTCCAAGCTAATGGAGTTCAACAATGCTAGGGGCAGAGTTCTGGCAAAATGCCTGGAGACAGCAAAGTGTAGTAGATAGATCCTGGAGTCAGGATGCTTAGGTGATGACCAACTTGGGAGAACATGGGTAAATCATAACCTCACTATGCTTCTATATTCTCATCTCTAAAATGAGGAAATCATTATATATATCTCATAGAGTTATTGTGAGGATCAAATCAATTAGTATAAAAGGATTTAGAATGACACCTGGTATATAAGGTAAATAAGGTAAAAGAGAATTAGTACAGGGAATAGATACTTCCAGAGAAAGGTACAAAAATAAAACCAAATGTTTGATGCTATTTCTAGAATACTCATTGACAGAAAAGGTTCACCTCCTCCCATTCACTCAACACTCACATTCTAAACAGAAAAGAAGAGAAGAAAGCATACTTTTTCTGGGAACACAGAAAGGGTTGTAGGAAGAACAGACATAGGTCAGAGAAGAGACGAGTGAGAATTGAAGAATTGAAATATTCTGAAGTCTTCTAATACTGATAGGGTCAGATAAAAAATGCACAGGCTTAAATGGGCTCATGGTGGTCAGATTTAGGACAATATGGGCAATGAAAAGAGTAATGGTGAGATATACACATTGAATTTTTTAAAAAGCCATAAATCTACAGTGATGGAGGGATGGAATGGAAGAGGAGAAGACTAAGGAGGGGTTGGGAGGAGAAAGAGAGAGAAAGAAAAGGAGAGAGACAGGGATATATTTGTTTATTATAAAGAAATGTCAGCTAAAAAAAGAGGAAGGAATAAAAGAAAGACTATTTTGCAGCCCTGAGTATAACAATTGATTAAAGCAAGGATCATCAATGTATGCTAAACCACAGGATAAAATGTTGTGAAGAAATCAGTACATTCTCATGGACCAACATATTAGCTCATAAATTACTTCCTATTCCCAAAGGAGAGATCTGTCAACATCTAAGTGAGTTTTTAAAGTTAATATCACTGATAGTAGGCCAAACTGACATTTTGTGCCTCTTGACAAAAAGCAATATAAAGTTCACAATTCCTATCACCTATGTAGTAGAGTTGTTGTTGCACCTAACAACAACAACAACAACAACAACAACAACAACAACATGTAGTAGAGGGGCTGGGATTTAGCTCAGTTAGTAGAGTGCTGCTCTGCAGTTTCTGAGGTCCTGAGTTCAATTCCCAGCACCGCAAAAATGGGAGAAGGACATGGCAATAAATTCCAGAGGCAATCTTGAAACAATCAGCCATTGAAAACCCCATGAGGGTCACTATGAGCTGGTTGCAACTCAAGGGCATCTAACAACAACAATCCTATTGTTGTTGTTGTTAGGTGCTGTGGAGTTGAGTCCGACTCATAGCGACCCTATGTATAGCAGATCGAAACACTTGCCGATTCTGTGCCAGGCAAACGATCTTATTTATGTTTAAGCCCATTGTTGCAGACACTGTGTCAATCCATCTGGTGGAGGGTTTTCCTCTTTTGCGTTGACCTGCCACTCTTCCAAACATGATGTCCTTCTCCAGGGATTGATCTCTCCTGACTACATGTCCGAAATATGTAAGACACAGTCTGGCCATTCTTGCTTCCAAGGAGAACTCTGGTTGTACTTTTCTAGGACAGATTTGTTGGTTCTTTTGGCAGTCCATGGTATATTAAATAGATGTCTCCAGCACCACAATTCAAAAGCATCAATTCTTTTTCTGTCTCTCTTGTTCAATGTCCAGCTTTCACAACCATATGATGCCACTGAAAATACCATGGCATGAGTCAGACGCACCTTCGTCTTCAATGTGACATCTTTGCTTTTCAATACTCTAAAGAGATCTTTTGCCACAGCTTTTCCTAGAGCAATGC
>VMDO01000298.1:177343-234515 GCA_007922755.1 Pedetes capensis | reverse complement strand
TATTTATTGTGAAGTTGCGTGCTGACCCAGTCATAAGAATTTTTGTTTTGTTGATGTTTAGTCGTAACCCATATTGAAGGCTATGATCTTTGATCTTCATCAGTAAATGTTTTAAATCCTCTTCACTTTCAGCAAGCAACAATCCTATAGAGTTCTATAAACATGTGGATTCACACTTTGGGTTGGGATTTAGCTGAGTTGGTAGAGTGCTGCTCTGCACTCTCTGAGGTCCCAAGTTTGATTCTCAGCACCACCACAAAAGTGGGAGAAGTAGGTGGCAATCCACTCCCGAGACAATCCTGAAACACTCAGCCATTGAGAACCCTATGAGGGTTGCTATGAGTTAGACATGACTTGACAGCACCTAAGAACAACATGTAGTAGAATCCTATATATTATTCATGCCAAAAACATTTATTCTGTAGGTAATATGAAGAAACAGAAAGTTTCAGAACATAGTCAATTGTAACAAATCTGACTAAATTGTCTGGACTGTAAAAGACAATAATATAATAATATGTTAATACAATGTGAGGAATTGACCCCTTTAGATTGAGAGATCAGGAGACCAAACAATAAAGGGCACTACATGAACCTTAATTGGAGCCTGAATTTTAAAAAGTTTTTGAAGAAATGAAAATATTTGAAAAGAGCCTTAAGTATTAGGTATTATTTAGGCATGAAAGCTATGCTTATTTAAGAGAATGTTCCTATTCTTTAGTAATGTCCAATTGAAATACTTAGGGGTATAGTGACATGATGCCAGTAAATTCCTTTTCAAAGATTCAGGAAATAAAAAGTGTGTTTGGATGTGTGTCTGTGTGTGTATATGTGTGATGAAATATGTATTTCAAAAGGTTAAAATAGTGGTAGACTTAAGTGATGAGTATATAGGTATTCATTATACTATTCTTTCAAATTTCCTGTATACTTGAAAAACATCTTAAATTAAAGCACAATGTGATAGAAACAAAAACTGAATAGTTTCTTACCTGTTGCGTTCTGTGCCCCTGCCAACCTGGCTCTTATCAAACCATGTCTCTCTTTGAGGCGAAGAATCCGAACTTTTGGAAACTGAGACATGTATTTATCCAAATTATCTTTTAGATAGTCTATATCAAGATAAGGATAAATAAGGAAACACCTTACTTGATTGGTCTCTACCAGAATTTTTTCCACAATGTCAAAATTCCAAAAAATGTGACATTAATACAATAACTAAATTTGATTCTTTGGGCCATACTTTTATTTTATGATATCATTTTGTAGGAAAGATTTTGCCTGGGTTTAATGTTCTAAAGTGC
The DNA here is from genome assembly GCA_007922755.1 of Pedetes capensis. Classification (NCBI taxonomy): domain Eukaryota; kingdom Metazoa; phylum Chordata; class Mammalia; order Rodentia; family Pedetidae; genus Pedetes; species Pedetes capensis. The sequence continues at coordinate 233,211 of VMDO01000298.1, read as the reverse complement.
CAGATTTCTCAAACCCAAGGGAAGAGGCTAAGTAATGTGTACAAATTAGAAAATTTGCAAAAAGAAGTGGGTACAACTGTAATTAGTTAAGACCTCTGTTGTACTCTGACATCTCTTCCATTGGACCTATTTTCTCTTTTAGACAACCATAGCAATAAGCTAAAGGAACATTTCTGGGAGAGTTTAAGGATATAGTTATGTGGCTCACAGGCACTTCTGTGTATGATTAAGCTATTGACAGTGATCCCAGGTAGGAATGGCTTCCACAAAATCTGGATCTGTCTCTCATAAAGAGACTTTTCCTGTTGAGTAACTGTATACTATTTCTGTTTACGCTTTCAAGACCACTTCTTAATATTTTTAGTCATTTCTCTTCTGGCATCTCATTGCTTCTTGAGCTTGGTGTGATTATTGTAGGAACTCTGAGGTCAAAGAAAGTACTCCATCGTGGTCATAAGTAAAGGCTAGGCTGCTTTAGTAACATTGCCATCCCATTGTTGTTTTCTAAAGTTTAAGGAAATGGGTTGCATCTTGGGAATTCATAATGTGGCAACCATTGGACTTGTGAGACCATGTATGTTGTTGTTATGTTAGGCGCCATGGAGTCGGTGTCTGACTCATAGTGACCCTACATACAACAGATGAAACACTATTGTCAGTGCTTCTTTGCTATTCATAGGGTTTTCAATGGCTAACTGTTTTTTAGGAGTGGGTTGCCAGGTCCTTCTCTCACGCCTACAGTATTGGGTGTTCCCAGACAGTCTCCCATCCAAGTACTAACCAGGTCCAATCCTGCTTAACTTTCGAGGTCTGATGGGATCAGATGCTACAGTACTAGTGCTGCAGACTAGAGACCACAATAGTCACAAATTATTTGACATCTCAAAGAAAGAGATTCTTCATTGTAATAAACAAAAACAAACTTAGGTGAGTCTGGTTTTGAACTCCCTTGGGACCATATCTTTTTGGTCCCATAGGAAATTTATCTTCTCCTCACTTAACTGAACACATAATCTGCCTTGCTCTTGAAGAAGAAGCCATGGGGCTTCCATTTATTTGCTTTCCATAGACCTTAACTCTAGTTATTATCAGTAGAAAAATAATTTTATTAATTGTGGGGCAGTTTTTATGAGAGTCCCCCAAAAGGACTTGTGCAATTATAGGGAGCATCTTCCAGACTCTGATACTTCAAAGTGCCTATTTCCAATGAGTCATCATTTAAAAATCATTCGTAAATAGAAGGTGAGTTGTGACTGAGGGGAAGCCCAAGACAGCTAGCTGAACAGAGCTCTGGATTACTTTTCGCATCCCACCAAAGCTTAGACTTATGCCTCTAACGAGCCACATGAAGCAATAATTTGGCATTTTGGAAAGTTTATGCTTCATCAAATTACCCTGTAAATTCACCATCCAAACACGTGTTGCCTCTCACCAAACTTTGGCTTTCCATGAATTTTCTTACCCTTGGTGCTGAAGTCATCCACCAGCAGAATCTCCTTGAGGAGGTGTGGAGGAGATCGGTTGAGGACACTGTGAATAGACCTCAGGAGAGTGGACCACACCTCGTCCACAAAGCACATGATGACACTGGTTGTTGGGAGGTTATTGTGAACTAGCTGCTCTGCACACCTAGGCCAGAATAAGCAGAGCACAGTGAGACTCACAAGGTGGTTTGAAAAGTCACAGGGTGTTATTGAGTGCATACACGCACATGCTCATGTTATCATCTGGTTCTGTGTCTACTGCCTGCAGCCGTGGCCCAGTGGTGACTGATCCCATCAGATCTTAGAAGTTAAGCAGGGTTGAGCCTGGTTAGTACTTAGATGGGAGACCGCCTAGAAACACCAGGTGCTGCAGTCTTGAGAGAAGGACTCGGCAACACACTCCCCAAAGTCAATCCACCATTGAAAACGCTATGTACAGCAGAGAAGCACTGACAATAATGTTTCGCCTGTTGTACCTACGGTTGCTATGAGTTGGATACTGATTCGATGGCACCTAACAACAACAACAACAACAACAACTGTGTCTATCGTCTATTTATGCATATTAATGATCATTTTATTATGTGCATTTTCTTGTGAAGAAGTACATGCAACATACAAGCAGCAGAAGACCAATCAGTAACAGTAGTTGCTGCAAAAGATTAGCAATGTGAGACAGGAGCACTTCCTGTGAAGACATCAGGCTCCTGTGGAAAGGACAGGGGCTTTACAAGCTGTTAGACTCCATTTCAAATCCCACCACCAAGATTTCTCAGATTTTAACCATTAATACTTTCTGTAATCTCTCTGTGTCTCAGTTTCTACATTAGCAAAATGATGTAATGGTTCATATAGTTTTATAGCCTAGTGATAATGCACATAGAGTCTAGCATAGTTTCTGGCACAGGAATTCACTAACTGGTAGCTATTGTTATTGTTGTTACATTATATACCAGAAGAAAGCATGATGAGTTATTAACATTATTAAGTAGTTTATGATTAACTTTATAACTAGCCATCTGCCAAGTGACTAAAGATATATTTTTCTTTCACTTTGCATGTGAATGTATTTGTGACACAATATATATGTAGGGAAACAATTAAACTCTCTTTATCTTCTCTGTTGGGAGGTTTTTTGCTAAGACTCTGCTACAGAGTAGCCATAGTTGAAAGTCATTTTTCTGGCACAGATATGACAGCAGAGCTAAGTGGGTGTTGGTCTTCAAGTGAGTTGCACTTGGTCCTGGGCTTTTCCCAGGCTTTGCAGTTCCTGCTGCCTTGTTGCTGCCATGCTCATTCTTCTGTGTCCCATCTGTATTACTTTTTACAAAGCAATGCCCTGTGGAACCTCTAAAGAGTATTTGCCATCCTGCTAACATAACAAATTTCCTATTAATAAAGTAATAATTAATGATGATCATAATGTTATAAATACTTTTCCTTATTTTGATTTAAACCTCAAACCACTGGCATCTCTGTCCCTTTTTATAGATGAATGACTAAAATCATGGAGAGACTAGTTCATGATTATACTGTTAGTAAATAGCAGAACTGGGACTGAAACTCTGGTCCTGTCTGGCTCCAAAAGTAATCATTTAGGAAGTCTTAAATTCACAAGAATAAAACAGTTGGCAGTACATGTAGCATATGTGAGAGCTGGTGCTTCTATCAAATAACATGGCCATACTTTGCTTATGCAATAAATAAAAAATAGATAAGAGCAAAAACCATAGTGAAACAAATTGCATTGGCATGGCACTTTATTTATAGATGCCAAAGTGCTATTGTATACATAATCTAATTCAATATTATAGCATTTGTGAGAGATATATATTATCATATACTTCTTCAAATAGCCAAATTGAGAAGTAAAATGACTTACTCAACATCATTGGCCTAGAAAGAATGTGAGCAAATATAGTTTTCATTCCACTGCTGTATGCTGGTTTTTCTGTACCAACAGCAATAGTTTGGAATCAGATGAATATATGATCAAATACTGGTTCCTCCTAATGGCTAGGTTGGAGAACCTTAATTTGCTAATTATGAAGCACACATTAAAAACCTACTTGTAAGATTAAATACACATATAAAATTCATTTAGTTTAAATCTGATACTGCTTGTTAAGAAATAGGAAGCAAAGCCAGCTATGTCCTGCAATTTCAATGTTTTCTTAAAATAATTGGTGATAATAACCAATGAAGCCTTAGAGAAACATGCATGTTCAATTTTCAACCTCAGAAAATCAATTCAGAAAATTTTCACTGTGCCTGAGAATCTGTTTTAAACAAATAAACAAAGCAAAAACATAACAACAATAGAACCACACTGCCCTTTTAAAACTTATGATCTAAGATGAAGTTAATTTATCCCCCGTAATACATGACTTACCTTAGAAAAATAGAGGGCAGATATGGATGTGTCTTGAATTTGTAAGTTAAGTAAAATCAAAATAAAACATCTTGATCAATTATCATAATATACTAATCAGGTGTCTAATGTTAGCATAAAATAGTAAGCTATCTAAATTAATCTTTTTCTACACACAAGATCCATGCATTGGCATTTCTGAATAATGTAAGATATTTCTGACTTCATGTAAGGGATATGTTAGGTTCCTGTGGCTGCTGTAACAAATTACTAAAAGCTCTGCTTTATAGTTCCTTTCTTAATGCATTTCTTCTCTTTCACATGTTACTATGAACACAGAGGAGATACCAGGTCACATCTTTAACATTTGGTTCACTGTTCTTCTTAACTAAATACCAAAATTCATCATTTGCAAGTTCTGTGGATTTTCACATGATTATAGGACACAATTTAGCCATGCTTGTTCTCACTATATTATACATATTACCTTTCCTCCAGTTCCTAGTAATGTGTTCCTTAGCCTTCAGAGCCCTCATAAGAAGCACTTGCAGTGTTCACATTTACCAACATTCTTTCATGACAACATATGTATTCATAAAGATGACAGAAACTTTCCCTTCTGTGCACCTCACTTTCTTCTGAGCCTGCACCAGCAGCATCTTTAGCATCCATATTTCTATCAACAATCTCTTTAAGATAATTAACTTTTTCTGTCATGATCATCAAAATTATTCCAGCTTCTACTTATTACCTAATAATTATATCTTTTGCCATATAAGAAAATTGCCACTCTTTTGCTGTGTAAGATAATAGTTATAGCTTCTGGGAATTGAGAAGTAAATGTATCTTTACTATCAGTCTGCCTCAATTATGTGAAAGGTAAAGTATGCATGCTAGAAGAGGACATATCTACTATTTCTTTGGATATGTGGATGACCTCTCCACCCCTTAGCCCAAGGTAAGCTGACTTAGAACTTATAGAATCATTAAAGCAGTCATTCACTTTTTCTTTTCCTCTCTCCTTTTTCAAAAATACTATATTTAGAGTTTCTTTTAAGTTTATGAATTTATGTACTGAAATATAGAAAAAAGTAATTTGAACTATAATATTGACATTCAATTTCAGAAAGGAAAATAATTAGAAAAAGAGAGGGAAGAATTTAAATTGAAGGATTCCCAAGCATTAAATGAAAAATCATATTTGGTTGCATAATTACCAATAATTGAAGGACAACTTTGGAATTAGGCAGACTTTAAAATTTCTTTTACAAAGTTAAAAAAATCTCTAATGTAAGAGTCCAATTCTCAGACTCTCTGGTGGTGAACACCAAAGGCCAGAGTGATGAGACTGAAGTTCCCCAGCCAGGGAACGGGTGGGGCTAGGGCACAATGAATAAAGAGTCAAAGGTAGATGCAGGGATGGAGAGTAATTTGTAGACTATTTTGGAAGAAATATTAGGAGGGAAAGAGGTAGGAGTACAGCTAGGTGGGATGCAGGGAAAATTTATCATCCCTGTTCCCCTCCTTCTCCTGAGTAGAAAAAGGCAGAGTTGTATTAATGGGTATGAGGGAGGGTGTACACAGAATGGAAAGATGACAAAAAAAAAAAAATACAGAGGTTGATAAGATTACTAATGGAACAAGTTCTCTTTACATTGGTCAACCTTACAGTGGCAGTCAGTACAAATCACAAGTTTACTTCAGTCTTTCTGTCCTTGACAAGGACATCACCCTTGTCCTTGACAAGGACATCACTCATCACCCACTGGTTTTTCTCCTGCAGTATCTTTCTTAGTTTTCCCCTCTTCTTAATCTCTACACAGAAATTGGTCCTAAGTTTTGTTTTCTTCTATGTACTATGTTATTATGTGATCCCATCCATGCCTTGCATGTGATCACATCTTATAAATGTGATCACATCTTACAAGTTTATATCTAGTTAAGATTTCTCTTCAGAATTCCAGACTCGTATATCCAACCAACTTTTTGACATCTCCTCTGCATGTCTTACAGGCATCTTCAGATACAAAATGACTTAACCAAGAATTTTGATTTCACCCTACACAGCCTAACCAGTTCTGCATTATGCTTCTTAATTAATGACATCACCACCAACCTTACTGCTTCAATATAGATGCCAACCTCGACCTTACCCTTTTCCTGACTGTGAGTAAAACCAATCAGCTTTGTCAATTGAATTTCCAAAATATATCTCAACTCCAGCTTCTTTATACCTTCTACTTTACCACCCCAAGTTCTTTAACTTTTCATCCTTTTCCAGGGTTACTGCTGAAGTCTCCTGGAAGGACTCTATTTTCATTTTTTGTCATATCCAAATCACTCTCCTGTTTAAAATATTCCTTCTGGACAAAGTAAAAAAATCAAAAACCAATCAAACTGAAAAGTTGCCAGGCACAGTGGCTCATTCCTGTAATTCCAGGGATTCAGGAGGTGGAGGGAGGAGGATCACAGTTTGAGGCCAGAGGCAGCCTGCATAATTTAGTTAGACCCTGTCTCAAAATAAAAAGTAGAAAACAGCCTGTAGGTGTGGCTCAGTGATAGTAGAGAACTTGCAAAAACATGTGTGAGGTCCTCGGGTTCAACTTGCTAGTATCACCAAAAAACAAAAACAAAACAAAATGAATGTTTGATAAATACATATTGAACGAATGATTGAGTGGGTAGAAATGGAATGGAACTTACATTTAAAGATTAAATTGTGGGAGATATTTCTCTTTGAATTAGTAAGAAAAAAGATGGTAATGTATACAGGTACTTTTATGTGTGATGGATGAGAAGTTAAAAATTTTTTAGCTTATACTGAAGACAGATTATTTACTAATGAAATAGGAAGGGGTTGAACAGAATGGAGACTAGGAGATAGTCACAGTGGACAATGGGAGAGAGTGCCAGGAAGTCACTTGTAAAAGGATTTCTGAGGGCCACTGAACACTTGCCTGAAGTTAGAGATACCAAAATTTTGTCTAGAATACAAGCATGTGATCTGCTCCATTGGTGCTTGGGAGCCTGGGTGGAGGAGAATAATCCACAGCTAGGAGTCATTACAGACAAGAGATAGAAAGAAAACAATGATAGAGAATTTTGAGGGGACTTGTGTACAGTGGTTAAATGCTCCATTGTGAGCTCTGGGTGGGGAAAGACAAATTAATAGCCCACAAGAAGAGAGGGAATAGATGACAACAGTGATTTCCTATGCCTTCACATCTAGTTTTATAATGTAAAGTAATGAGAAATGCACATTTCACAATTACATGTTCTTTCAACATTTGATGCTAAAAAAATCAATTCTAAAAAGCAAAGGTCAGCTGCACAAATTCTATAAGAACTAACAAGACTAGCTGTGAACTTCTGAGAATTGCTTTATGGTTAAAATTTGATTGGCTTAGAAATATATAGTGACAAATCAAAATACATTGTGAAGAGTAAACCAAATAGCTTCATACAAATGACTCTTTTTATATTCTGAACCATAGATTTTTGGTCTATTTTAGAAGGAATTTCTGAGAAGAATAATGTTAGCCAGTCTGAAATTGGTCAAGGGAAAAGCTCTCAGATATTTGAGGTTTGGACAAGGCATCTCCAAGCACCAAATATCTGATCCTCTCAATGTGTCATGGTATCTTAATTTACATTAGAGACTCATGTAGATAAGTAATTAAGGATTCTCTTAGATGTTTATTGTTGTTATTAAGCGCCATTGAGTAAGGTCCAACTCCCAGTGACCCTACATGCAACAGAATGAAACACTACCAGACACTGTGCCATGCCTGACACTATGTCAGTGTTTCTCTGCTATTCATAGGGTTTTCAATGGCTGATTGTTTTGGAAGTGGGCTCCTGGGTCCTTCTTCTAAGCTTACAGCACCTGGTATTCCCAGGTGGTCTTCCATCCAAAGACTAACTAGGTCTGACCCTGCTTAGCTTCTGAGATCAGATGAGATTGGATGCCAGGGTGGTATGGCTGTAGATGTTAGATGTTTATATCCCCCTAAATAAGTTTATTCTCTGCCACTTATTGACAAACATATTCTGTATATTCTTCAATCTAATCCATACTCTTTCAACAGTTTTAGGGGGCTCCACACCCTTTTAGTGGTTTAGAATCTAATTCACACATGATACTAATCCACGTCTGACTACGTAGCCTTCAAAAAACAGTTGAAAGGGCATAGATTAGATGTGAGAATGTACAGTATTTCAAAGGTATTCAAGAAAACACATGGGAGAAGATCCTGAGGAAGAAGATACAGTACAGATTATACCAACATCTGGTAAACGGCAGTATTAAAGGACTGGGGAGGTGGATCATGAAGGAGATGCCAGTGGTTCTGTATACAAAATTTCAGAGTGCTTTGGTTTGGGTGACTGAGATGTCAGGTCACTCTAACACTTATAAGAGACTGATCCCTGCATTCCTAAATGGATTAAACATGTTTTCAGGTGTCTAGAAAAAAATGGCATGCTTGTTTTGTTCACAGGCAGAAAGGGTCAGACCAGAGGGATTTCCGCATTACTACCTCTCGCACTTTGCCTGCAGTGGTAGCCCTGTGGCATCTGATCCCATTAGATCTCGGAAGCTAAGCAGGGTTGGGCCTGGTTAGTACTTTGATGGAAGGCTGCCTGGGAACACCAGGTGCTGTAAACTTGGGAGACAGACACGGAAACTCCCAAAAATCAATCCGCCATTGAAAACCCTATGAACATCAGAGAAGCACTGACAATAGTGTTTCTCCTGTTGTACGCAGGGTCTCAATGAGTTGGATACCGATGGCATCTAACAACAACAACCTCTTCCACTAGTTGTACACAGTGGAAGTCATTCAGTTTTATCTAGTTTCCACAGGTTGTCAAAACCATTTCAAGTTATCCTGCACTGACCCAATTCAAGTGAATTGTCTCTATTCCTACTTTCTCATTGGAAACCTTGATTTCTCCTATATTGTGGAGGAAACAATTGCAGCTAAAGTTTAATGCAAGATATTTCTGAATTTGTAAACTTTTTTGAGGTTAAGAAACTAGATTGTTCTATATGTCCATTTAGTACATGAAGTAGGTATTTAACATCTGTATGTCCTGTGCTCTACTTAAAAATTAACCCAGTCTGTTTTGTTTTGGGGAAGTCTGGGTTTAGATTATTGTAGCCAATCCAAATACTAAAAACAAATGGAGAGTCTAATATGAGGAATTTCATAGCTGATATATGATTGTGGTAGGACAGAAAGATGCTGAATGATGAACTAAGTTTTGAGTCTCTTCTGGCACTTATTGGCTGGCACCTAACCTTCCAGAACCTCAGTTTCCTCACTTCTTTTTTTCTTTTTGTGGCACTGGGGGTGCTGAACCCAGGCCTTGTGCATACTTTGCAAGTGCTTTACAACTGAGCAGCATCTCAGAGACTTTTTATTTTTGTTTATTTATTTTTTATATTGAGACAGGGTCTTGCTAAATTATGCAGACAGCCTCTGGCCTTGAACTTGTGACTCTTCTTCCTCTGCCTTCTGAGTTGCTGGGATGATAGGTATATGCCACTGTACCTGGCTAATTTCCTCACTTTTAATGAAGAGTTTAATGTCTACATCACAGAATGGCTGTGAAGACTTGATGAAATAATGTACATAAAAATACTTGGTAGGCATCAGGGTGAAAAGCCCATGTGAGAACTTATCATCACTCACAATGCAGATGCACTCACATTGTCCAGGCGGTGCCCTTTTCCCGGCAGCCCTTTAATCTGAATCTACTAAGTGCTCAATCGGTTATCACAAAAACTGAGAAAAGGATGTGTTTCATCTTCTCTGCTTCTGTGTGCTGAATGTGCAGCCACTAATCTAATTTGAATGTAGCCTATCAAATAAAGTCTTTCAAATCAGAAGATTGAGGGAATGATAGCATTCTCTCATTTCTATGAATTTTTCATTTTTTCCAACACAGGCCAAATATACGATGGGGGTCAAGGCTCTATCCTCACAGGTTTGAACAGAAGGTTGGGAGCGCATTTTCTCCACTTCTATTTGCAATTCAACTCCAGTCTCCATGGGATCCTTTAGAGGACTTCACTCCCCAAGCCCTAGTATCTTCGAGAGCATCAGGAAAACCAAGCTTCCAGCTAAGAAGCTCTTTCTGGAATTATATTCTTTCCCCCAGGACCTTAGACTTCCTGGGGCTTCTTTGCCACTCACTGATAAGAGGGTAGAGGGATGTAAGTATTTCACTTTTGTGCTTTGTCCTTTCTAAGGTAGACTATCTCTGACAGTCAATATCATCTGGCTTCTAACTGAGACCATTTAAGTCCTTTTCCTTCATTCCCCACCAAGGCATTAAACAAGTGACACTGTGGTTGCTGAGGCAAGCGTGCTTCCATCAGAGCCACTGGACTCGGGCTCAGGAACACAAACCATCAGCACCAACATTTGCCACTGTAACAAATAGACTATTTTGAGCAGGCAGCTTTCAGGGCGAAACTCAGATGGGAGGGAGAAGTGCAGGAAGTGGATGATGTGATGGAAATAGGTGCTGAGTGGAAGGCAGGCACCCAGGGCGGTGCCCCCTTGCCTGCTGTGTGGGATCTTGGGCAGGTTACTTTCCTCCGGACACCTTCCCTGTGAAGGAAGGGGATCCAGTCCTTGTTGGGACTGGATCAGTCATTTTAGAATCTTCACCCACTATTCACATTCTATGATTGTCTATGCAACCTTAGCTACATTGACCCTCCTGCACATCTGACCTATGTATAAGGAAGAGAGATATTTTATTTTTTTCCAAAGTCATATGATTGTAATGACACAGAGGAAGAAGGAGCTGTAAGCCTGTGTAAATAGCCCTAGAATTAGAAATTGAGAAATTTTCTTTTTAGTCTCATATCTGCTATTAGGTTCCAGGGACTGCAGATGTTCATTCTTTTACAGCCTCATTTTTCTCATTTGAAAAGCATATGAGAGAATCTCTTTCATAGTATTGCTGTGAGGACTGGTTAGAATAAAAACACACACACAGTCACACACATGTATGTAAAATCTACACACATATATCTACATATACATTTCACTGCCTGGAACATAAAGAAGCGCTTTTTCTTTTATATGTCTCAGCAAGGGAGGTATTCGCCCTTATACAGAGACTTGGCAAGCCTAGGAGAGGTGGAAGGGATAGAAGGAGGGTAGTTAGGGTCCGGGAGAGAACCAGGCTGGTGAAGTGGAATTATTACTGAGTGAGGAAGAATCTGAACACTAAGGGTTGGGGTCCAACCCTGCCTCTTCTGAGCCGTGGGGTCTTGGGCAGTTTTCTTTATCTTTCCCTGTGTATTTTTCTCCCTTATCTCTCAATAAGGAGACACAACAGTTCTTCATGGCTATTGTAGAGATTAAATGAGGGTGATCTACAGGAAGGATGAAAGGCCCTGGCTGCCTGGTGTGGTGTGGCAGTTCATGATAGGCAACGAACAATCATTGCATGGAATGAAACCACCTGCCACTTTCTGACTTGTCTGCCACAATCTCAGCTCCTCTACAAGGAAGGCTAAGATGGTGACAGTATCTACCTTAAGAAATCATTTTCAGAATCAAATGAAAAGACAAGTAGTAAAGGCCTTTGGAAATGCTCAGTTTCTCCATATTACTACTTCTCACACATGTCCACATGCCATCACTTCAGAAACAGGGCCAATGTGAAAAGGACTTGCGTCTGGCATTCCGTAGATGTTTTCCCAGGAGACTCTAAGTAGCTCCTTTCATTTTTGAAAGCAAACAACAAAACAGAGCCTTTAAATATTGCTATAAAAAAGAAGAAAAGAAAAGAAAAGTTTTTCCCATCCTGAGGAGTTCTGTTCTGAATGGGTCAGCCAGAGAGCCCAACAGGAAATCATTTTCTGGGACAAGAGGATCCAGGGCAATATTACATCAAGAATTTGATAAAATTAGGTTGACAGTTAAATTGGGCCCTGGGTTAGATGAGTAACAAAGCTGTGTAAGTAGGCTCAAAGTCCTACATTTACTAATAACTGTCCCCTAAGAGTATTTCTAGGTCTTTGGCGGTATGTAGGAAAACTTACCTATTCACTATAACATTTCTCAGTTTTATGTTAATTAGGCACTGTTTAACCATTTTCTTTTCTATAAATTAGTGGCAGAGCTTTTTTTAATAGTCCTCTCCTATGGTCATCATTTTCTTTGTTATGAAGAGAATACAGTTATGCAGAGAATGTGATAAAGAAAAGAAAGGCTTAGTAATTATCTCTTGGCCATGTTTAACTTTTGTTATGTTATGATCTAGTTTCCACTTTTTAAACACATTTTCCCTTTTATTTCCTGCTTTCATACATGACTTTTTCGTGAGGCAGAGCACCAGGCCCTAATGTAAAAGCACATGCACGCTCACATATGCGTGTATTTGCACCCACGCAAACACATACACACTATTCAAAAGGCATTGTGGCTTTGCTTTTGTTCCCAGGTAAAAACCAAAAAAGATTATTTATGTATTTATTTTTCTTTTCTTCTCTTTTTTTTCTTTTTGTTTTTAAAATTTTGTGGTGCCAAAGAACAAACTCCGGGCTTTGCACATGCTAAGCAGATATTTTATATCAACTGAGCTACATCCTCATCCCTAGGAAAGAAGTTTTCTCAATCTATCTTGTGAGATTTTTTTTTTCCTTGCCCCTGATTAGTTTCTTAGGGAGAATTCATAGCTTTTCCAGTTAATTTCAGATAGTGTTCTCCAATCTCTATTAGTCACAAAACACTTCCATTTTATCAATTAAAATATTCATCCCATGTAAAAATTAAAATATTGAATTTCATTTAAGTTTCTCTTTTCTCCTAGCCTGACAAATTTTTAGAAGCCTGCGGTTTAAGGGGCTGTGTGATTAGTTATTTTCTGTCTCCTAGCTTGTCTTATTCCTCTTCTTCTCTCCCAGTAACTCATTAATTATGGGTTTTGACCTTACTAGCATCAATATTCAGGTTCCAGAAAGTTCTCCTTTCCTCTAACTTAGATTGCTTTGTGGCAAATGCATGGTACTATCTTTTGCTTTTCACATGTGCTAAAAGAACTCTCCTTAGATGTATAGGAAGAAATGAAATTATTGGTTGACAGTCCCATGTCTGGACTAAGAGAATAAAAGGCCTATTTCAATGGCTTCTTCGAGGGGCTTACCAAAGTTCTGTAGGAAGAGCAAAGCCCTGAACTAGGCAATTGAGTAAGGTCATGGCACAGCAGGGGTAAATGAGTACAACATAATTCTTGCTGTACTTTGAAAACTAAATACTAGCAGCAAAAATTCCTTTGAGTCATTTTTTTTGTAAACTCAGGTTCAGGAAGTACTATCTTAAGTTCATTTTTGGAGTTCATCTTAGCCATAGTTGCAGACCAAAAGACAGATTTTGTAAGGGGAACTACCCTGCATTTTTAGTAGATAGAATTATGGTTGAGCAAAATTTGTGTGTGTGTGTATGTGTGTGTGTGTGTGTGTATTGATTATTGCTGATAGAAACTTCAGAAGCTAAGAGCAGAACTTCAATGATTAGATTTTTGTAAAAAAAAGATTAAATTTGGGACTTTAAAATGACTATCAAATGAGCATAATTTAAACATATTTTATAAGCAAAGATTCTAGTCAAAGATGAAATTGTATTTTACTTACTAAAATAGGACATTCTTAGAAATAAAGATATTTCCTTCTTTGAAAGTCAAACCATTGGAATTAAAAATCCAAATAACAAAAAATATGGACTAATGAGTAAACATGAATTAATTGGTCATAGTGTTAAATAGGATATATTTACCTAAGACCAGATGGTAATATATTCCATACATTCAAAATAAGAGATAAGGAAGTCATTATTAATTTATAAAATGACTTGTTGCAAGCTTCAGTGGTATGACTACCTCTCATCTCATTTATTCCTTCAAGGCAGTATTGATTTTCAAACATCATTTCAGAGAAACACATCTTTGAAATCTGAATTGTGTAAACCTGTATCTTTTGAATGTATAACACTGTACTCAAGGCTAAGGGAATATGAAATAAAGTTAAAAAATTTCCTTCAGAAGCTTATGACTTCACTGAGAAGGCAAAACAGATGCTGAAGGCTCTAGTTAGGGAAGCGTATGTAACAGTCTGTCAGTAACAAGGAGGGCTGGAGACTTCGCAAGTCGTTGGAATTTAGAAGTCAGAACCACATCGTGGTCCAGGTGGAGGGAGACTACAGTAGGATTTTGGAACAATGTCAGGTTAGCATTTGTGGGAGAAAATGGTAAGGGTCATGTAAAGAGAAGGTGGAGGGGGCATGTGGGAAAAGGCTGGGTTATAAAAACCACTGGCAGTTGTAATGAGCATAATGTGTAAAAAATGGCCACGAGACTGGCTTTCCCTGTTCCCAGGGCCTACCTTGGGGAAGATGGCACATGAATCACACCTGAGTCCCCTGCAAGGGAGAGAAACATGGGAAGCACTTAGAAGGATGGTATGAGCAACGCTGGGGGCAGAAAGGGGTTCTTATTTTTGGAAAAGGATGCGAGCTTGCATCTTAGAAATGGTTCTTTGGGACTCGGAGGGAAAAGACAGGAAAGCAGGTTTGGAAAAGAGTCTGATTTTAGAACTAAAGTAGGGGAAGTTGTCCAGGCAACCCTGCTTGTCTCCTTTACTTAATGCTAACCCTGTCCTAGCATATCAGTTAATCCAGCCTTAAGAAGTTATTAACTGGTAACTAGTTATTATCTTTAGTGAGATGAATTGAATTTAAATGACTATAGCAAATCTCTGGTTTTTATCCTTTTTCCTATCTATATTCAGTGACATGATATATAAGCTACTGTGTTAATTAGTCTATAATGGCAGATTTGGGGGAAATATAAAGGGCACTAAGAGAAATATTCCCCCAAACTCCTAAAATTTAAAGGCTGTGGTTGGCTGCTAGTGTAGCTAGTATTAAGGCCAGCTCTCTTGTGTTCTTGTAGATCACTCTCTTTCTTTTTTATACACTCATTTTCTTATTATATTTTATAACAACTTTCTCTTTATATTCATTTTAAAAATCTATTATCTTAAAAAATCCTATTGCATGTTCTAGTAACACATCTCAAATACTTTTCTGAGCAAGGCTGAAAATAAGAAAAATCAAAATGGAAAAACACCACTCCACATCTTGCTTACTCAATGAACAAAATGTTTCTTATTTGTATTTTCTTCTGCCCTTTATCCATGTGCATATATAATTTGCACATATTTACAGTCGAAATGTTTGGATAAAAGAAAAGAAAAATGATTTATCCTCTGTCAAGGAAGAGTGGCACAACAGACTGTAAATCCTTTGGGGAGCCCTACACAGGCTCCCCAGCGGCTATCCTGTCTCCCTCATGCTGTTGGAGGAGCAGGGCATCAGGCAAGTAGCTTGCCAGGAGTGTGCCTGTATTTACCCAAGGTGGGCTGTGTGATAAGAGGGAGGAGGGCTGGCCACATGCTTTCTGACTCATCCTGTCACGCACATAGGTCAGTTTGTGCCACAGCTGGATAGCCTCCTTCAGAAGACAGAGCCCAACTGTAATTTTCCAGGGCTGCAACGCTTCACTTCTGCAGACCAAATTATAAACTAACCAGTGCCGGGAGCCACTGAGCCTTCAATAAATCACATGGGTGATAACATCATTAGTACTTGCTTTTGGCCTCACACACTGGCCCTTTCTCTGGTTGGGAGCTGGAGCTTGTGCTTCTGGGTCATGTCTGATCCACAGCCATCACTGGGGCACTGAGGGCATGTTAAAACAAAGTTGCTTTAAGGACTGCTTAGTCTCCCTGCATTTTGTGTTTAGAGCTGGTGTGTGCAATCCTGTGATATGCAGGATTTCAGATTAGAGCTGAACTAACATAAGTTTTAGGATCCTTTGTGGAGAATAACTGGCAAGAGATGGGAGAGAGAAGCATAATTTTGAGTATGAATTCCAATAATTTCTCTTCAATTACTAGCTCTATGTAGACAGACAATTTAAGTTCCTAGAGCGTCAGTTTCCCCATCTGTATTTTTATGATCTTGTCAAGGCTGTGTTACCAAGCTGAGGAATATGAATGGTGCTTGGTCTAAGCAGGTAAGTCTCACGTGGCCCATAGCTGCTGGCCAATGGCAAGACATTAAAAATGGCCTCATTCTAGATCACACCACAATCAAGAGGCTCCTCTTTATCACACGAATATGGGTTCATCGATATGTGCCTTCCTCCTAGTAACACTGACTAAAAGGTAGCCTTTACTACCTAGGTTACAAAGAACAGTTTTATACAGAAGCCAAGTAAAGCCAATGTTTATATACCACATATATTAAGTTTCAATTTTGACAACCCCTAATTCCAAATACCAGGTAATATCAAGTGAATATCAAAGGAATATCAAGCAATGCTTGAAACTATATTATCGATTAATGGGTACTGTCATATGGCTACAAAGTACTCACTTATGAGTGGGCCAAAAAGACAAACCAAACTGTATTCAAATCAGATCAAATATCTGTGATTTGATCCTCTTTCTGATGATGTAGTTAAAGAATTTAATTCTTTTACAAACTGGTTCATGAAGGCCTTTTGGGCAGCTTTAAGACTGCACTACTTTGGGAAAGTGACATACTTCTAATATGAATATTAGAAGGCATTAATAGGGGTGGTCATAATGCCAGCCACCTCCTTTCTTCAGCTCTTATAAAGTTTACCAAAGTGAAACAGGGTCTGTAAATGGTGAAATTCTGCAAATGTAAGTGATTATTGTTATTATGCTATTGAAACTCATTGTGTGCTAGTTACTGATGGACTTTTCCCAATATTATTATTCCAGTGTAAATGAATTTACAAAATTTTTACAATTCCCACCAACAAAGGGCATTAAGTTTTATGGATCAAAATCATTTCTTCCTTGCTGTTATTATTACATTACTTATGATGAGGTAGAATTCTGCTGGTTAAGCTATAATTCTGGGATAACTTAGAAGACCCCATGTTTGTGAATATATCTATATTTCCCAGATACACTGTTGATAAGCTTTCAAATAATGAAAAGTTCCAACATATCATAATGGAGTTACACATTAAGCTATACCATCCATATATAGCTTATTACAAATTGATTCATCTGATCATTTTAACAGGTTTTTAATTAATAAAGGGAAAGAAACAGAACCTGAGCTCATAAGGGTGAGAGCTAGAGAAGTATTGTTATTGTTGTTGTTAGGTGCCATTGAGTCAGGTCCAACCCATAGTGATCCCATGTATGACAGAATGAAACACTCCCCAACACTGTGCCTTGCCTGGCACTATGTCAGTGCTTCTCTGCTATTCATAAGGTTTTCAGTGGCTGATTGCTTTGGGATTGTTCTTGGGAGTGGGCTGCCAAGTCCCTCTCCCATTTTTCTGGTGTTGGGGATCAAACCCAGGGCCTCTGAGGGTACAGATAGCACTCTACTAACTGAGCTAACCCCCAGCCCAGAGAAGTTAAGTATAGAAAGAGAACACAGTACATATACTGATATAAGCATTTTTCTCCTTGTAGATGGAAGAATATTTGCATGTAGCTAATAATTAATGTTGACTTAATTCTCTAAGTGAGCAAAATCCACACATACTTATTTTGAAATAAATCCTTTTTCTATAAGAGCCCAAATACTTGGGATGGAAGAAAGAGAAGAGAAATGGGTCTTACCCAACAGGCCTTGTGTCTTCAATGGCTCTGTCCACCGGGATCAAATCACTCAGGTAGACATTGAAGTTTCCTTCTTTCCATCGTCTTTTTGCCTCCTTCTCCTTCCCAGGGGGAACAAACACAGGACGTCCAAACTGACCTGGAGCTTTGGGGTCCCTTGGAGAAAGTGTCACATCTATTCTTAACACACGGTGCCTTCCATGGCTTTCGGGTGAATTTGCATTGGTATGACTTTGGTTGTGCTCTGCCGACTGGGCCTTTGCGGTCAAGTTGGTCCTTTCTGGTCCCAGCTCCCCAGCCAAGGTTTGCTTGGTTTGTGTCACCACTGCTCTCTGTAAAGCAAGCGAGAAGAGAGACGCCTCACTTTTGTTGCTGGAAATGGGCTTACCTTGGCTTCCGCCCAATACTTTAGGAAATATAGTTTTGGTTTTAGAATCAGAAAACTCTTTGGTGTCTGTCTTTAGCTCTTCTTCCTTGGTTATAATCACAACATGGCTTTCAGAGACATTGAACTTCTTCCCTGGTGCCACATTGGTTCCATCATTCTTTGGCAAGACCCCCAGTTGTGTCTCATTCATAGATGGCTTCTTTAAGGGATCTGAATTGGCGATCAACTTGACAAAAGGAGGACCCTTATGGACTTTGTGTTTATTTGCATTTAGTTCTTTGCTCTGAGTCTCAGTTTTATTTAAGGCTATGGCTTCCCCAAATTTTGGTACTGGTGGGCTACCAGGGTGTGTCCTCTCCTTTGCTACTGCCTGTGATTGCTGCTTTGTCCTGTCAGTTCTGAGACCCATGGTCCCACTCAGGGCCCTCTCAGCTGCTTGTTTTGATGTGTCACTGCTAAGACTATGATTCTTCAGGGCCTTCTGCTTTATGACGACGGGTCCTGTGTGTACTGACATGTTGACCAAGGGAGTTTCTCTTGCTGCTATGGATGGGATTTTCTGAGCCCCCTGAGTTGTTGGCTTTGGTGTCACCTGGTGAGATGAGGCTTCAGGTTTTTCATTTCTCCCCTCTGTCCTCTGCATGGTAAGAGTCACTGGGAGGGTCTGCAGATGTACAGGATGCCATAACGGCACAACTCTGCTCCTTTCCAGGGCATTCTGCACTTTTCTCTCCTTTTGGGCTTGGTCCAAATTATCCTCAACCTTGAGAGCCCCCTCCTCAGTCTTTCCAATGTTCTCTTTGCTCCCCACCCCCTTCCTGGGTCCCCTTGGGGGAGGCCTCATCTCTTTGAAGCTGCTGTGAAGAATCTTCGCTTGGTCGGGCTGAACTCGGAATCCTATCTGCTCCCTCCTCACCAGGTCTTCCTTGAGGATCCGAGTGTTGATCTCACTGAAGGAGAGGCGGAGAGCTGCCATGTCAAAGAGCAGCCAGATGACAGAAGCCACAAATATAAATGCCAAGACTCTCCCACTTCCTCGGAAAAACTTTCGGATCTTGTTCATGGTCCAAAGGCTTCCCTGCAGCTTGCCCTCCCTCTGAGCCGGCTTACCTGGAGCGCAGAGAGCTGAAGGAGAGGCAGCAGCAGTAGTAGAGTTGCCAGAAAGCCCCCCCTCCCCTGAAACAGCAGGAAACAGCCGTCCAAGGGGAAAGCCCGGCTCCTACCGCCTGCCTGTCAGTCTCTGCCTGCGTGGCATTTCTCAGCCGAGCAGCTGAGCCTGCTCGCCGGCCCTGGCTAAACCCTGGTAAACACTGTCTTAGGTCACTCTGGGAGCAGTGGACTGCAGCTACAGGACACTCCACCGTATCACTTGTCTTGTCTCTGAGAGCCCATGCCAACCTTTCTACAAGCCCAAGGAAAAGTGGGGGCTGCTGCTTCTCTCCTCCCAGTTCCCATCTGCACGCTGTAACTCAACACCACTTCTCATAAGGAAAACATTTCAAGCCATTACCCAGAAAACTTCATTCAGCTCTCACCTTCTGGGTTATGTGAGAGCGTGTGTGTTTTAAGGGCAATTAAGCAGAAGGCAAACTATCTAACTTGGAGGACATATGTTCCTGGTTTGAAACCCCACCTACCCCACTCCAGCTTATTAACCCTGTGGTACCCAGGTGCTCCAGTGTTCTGCCTGAGCAATTAATCGCCAATCTTAATGGTTCAGTTTTAAGAAGTTAATAGCTTATCGAAGGGGTTCCCCATATCCTCACTACCAGAGGTGGGTGTTTATTCACAAGTCTTCCTCAAGGGGGTGTGAAAATGTTTCTAAGTCTACTATTCTTTTTTTTCCACTACTCCATCCTTTTTTTATTACTAGATTTAATAGACATAAACCCAATTTGTCATATTGCTGTAAAAGTTTCTAGACACTTTGCTGTGGTCTGAATGTTTGTGTCTCCACCAAATTCATATGCTGAAACCCAAATCACCCATGTGATGGTATCAGTATGTATGGCCTTTGAGAGGTGATTAATCTCATTCATGAGGACTCTGTCCTTAGTGCCTTTATCTTTTCAAAAAGGCCCCAGAGAGCTACTTTGCCCCTTCTACCAAGTGAGGACACAGAAGACATCTTCTAATACTAGGAAATGGTTCATTGCTGGACACCAAATATGCCATTTTTGGACTTCCCAACATCCAGAACTGTGAGAAATTAATTGATATTGATTATAAGTCACTAAGTCTATGACATTTTGTGGTAGCAGTTTGGATGGATTAAGACACACTCTCAGTTCTTATCTTGTCATGGATCAGTAAGAAACAGTTTGAAAATTGTGCTAGGACAGGACAGTGGTTCCCATACAGGCTTTACATTAGAATCACCAAAGAAATCCCTCCAATTCCTGATTAATCACCAAGGAGGAGGTAGAATAGTTGGTCTACACTATATTTTTTATAAAAACTTCCTAGGTCTTTCTAATGTGCAGCCAGAGTTGAGAAATACTGATCCAGTATAAAATGCCTCTCTTGGTCTCTGTCTGTCTGTCTCTGTAGAGGACAGAGAGGTAGATTTTGAAAATTACCCATGTGATGGTTAACTTTAGGAGTCAACTTGACTGGCTTAAGAGACACTCAGCTGGTAAAGCATTATTTCTAGGTATGTTGCTGAAGGTATTTGCAGAAGAGAATGATATTTCAACCAGTGGGCTGATTAAGAAAGATCCCCCCTCACCCAGGGAGGGTGGGCATCCTCCAACTGGTTGAGTGTCCAGACAGAACAAAAAGGCAGAGAAAGGATAAATTCACTCTTATTTCTAGAGATAGGATGCCCATTTTCTCTTGTCTTTGGCTATCATAACTCCATGTCTCCTGGCCTTTAGACTCTAGGATTTACACCTGTGGCCTCCTTGCTTCTCAGGCTTTTGGCCTCTGACTGAGAATTGCACCAGTGTCTCCTCTGGTTCTGAGGCTTTCTAACTTGGACTGAGCCACTCTACTGCCTTCACTGCTTTGTAGCTTTCCGGAAGCACTTTTGGGACTTCTAGGCCTCCGTAACTGCACGAGTCAATTCTTGCACATCTCTTCTCACCTATCTACTGCCTATTTATCCATCCTATTGGTTCTGTTTCTCAGAGGAACCTTGACTAATACAGCTCATAGTGTTTTTATGAAGTTCCTTTTCAGACATAGTAATACCTAATAAGAATTATGCATTCCCAGAACAACTGACTCAGCATGTACAGTAACTTTGTAACTTTGCTAGTTACAAAGATTGTGTATCAAGTTTGGAAACACTGCTCAGAACTGTCCTGGAAGAAAATCTGAGTGATATTTAGACAGTGGTGTCCCTTATGTGAGAGGATCTAAGATCCAGGCTTTGAGTTAAATTTAAGATCCCAAAAACGTGGGAGGAGAAAAAGGAAAGATTTTAAACTTTTTGTGCTTATGCATTGCTTTCTACAGCATCTGACATTTAAGTTGTACTTGGTCCCCAGAGAGGGAAATCAGATAAATGCAGCGATAGTAACACAATTCTTGAATTCCTGATTTTTCTCTCTGTTCAGTGCCTCCTTATGCTGACTTGGAATATCTGCATGGGTGGAAGCATTGGGGCTCAGCTATTTCCTTCATGAGTACCAATATATATATTTCTTCCATTGTCTATTGAGGATGTTCCATGGCCCAGACCCTATGTAGAATGGTGAGGGACAGATTTCTTGTCCTTAAGGACCTCACAGGTTTCTAGAAGACACAGATCAGTAGGCACAAATTATTTATTACAATATGTAATATGTTGTTGTTGTTAGGTGCCCTTGAGTTGGTATCTGACTCATAGTAACCCTACTTACAACAGGGGAAACACTATTGTCAGTGCTTCTCTGCTGTTCGTAGGGTTTGCAATGGCAGATTGATTTTTGGGAGTGGGTTGCCCGGTCCGTCTCCCAAGCCTACAGCACCTGGTGTTCCCAGGTGGTCTCCTGTCTAAATACTAACCAGGCCGAACCCTACTTAGCTTCTGAGATCTGACAGGATCAGATGCCACAGGGCTATAGCTGCAGGCATGTAATGTGTAATATGAGGTAAGTAATCTCCTGAATTCTATGGAAACATAGCTCAGTTTTGGTGACTGTGGATGATTTTTAAAGAAGCTATCTGTACAATTGAAGGACATATTAGAATATAATTATCTAAGCTTATATTGTGGTCTAGGGAAGAAGTATTTGTTGACTAGTGAGAAGCTGATGAATTAGCAAAAGCCTAGAAGTGAAGACAGGATTATACCACAGGGGAAGCATAAACTTTTGAGAACCAGAATGAGTAGAAGTACAGGGTTTGGTGTTAGCAAGAATGTTTGCATATGTGAGTACCTATTATATTTGAAGCACTTTACTAAGCTGCTCTCCATTGAGTAACTAACCCAGAATTTACAGTAATTCAATTGAAAGATAAAATTAAAGTTCTTGTCTTGTAGTCAGGAAATGAAAACACAGAGAAGCAAAGCACTTATGGAAGAGAATGAAAGAGTTGGATCTGGAATACATAGATGTCATAGTGGATGTGCTTAAATATTGCATGGTGCTGTGTGTCTGGCTCTAGACTTTGCAAGTTAGTTGATTTTATGTGAGGGTAATAAAAAGAAGAAAATACATTCTGCCTTGTAGATTAATGTGAAGATTAGAGAAAATGATTTAAAGTTCTTGTTTTATTGAATGTACCTTATAAATAATAACCACTGCCATTAATATTGTCACTAATGCTTTGCTGCCATAGGAGTATTGGGTGTATGTGGAAAACAATGTACTCTTCCCCAAAATCAAATAAAAACTGGTGACTAACATGATTCTGGCAGTGAGACAAGAAGTATGTCTGAGTAATTTATTTTGTTCTTGCCATTCTTCTTTCATTTTATCATGGATTCAATCATGACAGTTGTTCACTGAGACCTTACTACATGCCCCAAATATAAATCAGATGACATTACCTCTGTCCCTAATGACCTAAAAACTACACTCAGTGGAATACCATTGACATAAAATGTGGCACACTAATTTATAACCCACATTCCAAAATAAAGTGAGATATTTTTTAGTATCATGATGAAATAGTTTGGATCACAATATTATTTTAAACAAGAGAATACAATGATTTGTAAATCTTTACAA
The DNA here is from genome assembly GCA_007922755.1 of Pedetes capensis. Taxonomy (NCBI): domain Eukaryota; kingdom Metazoa; phylum Chordata; class Mammalia; order Rodentia; family Pedetidae; genus Pedetes; species Pedetes capensis. Next base: position 210,113 of record VMDO01000298.1, on the reverse strand, counting down.
GATTAAAGTCTCATTCAAACCTACCCCCACCTAAAAAGGTATGGCAGTTGGAATTATTCAAACTCTTATTAGAAAAGTTAATGAGTGTTACATCCTCACTATGCTTAAAAGTTTTAAAATGCTGTGTGAAATATATCCATATTCCTTTATATTCATTTGATGTAAGAACAACAGCATTTTTCTCTCTCCATGGTTTTCCCCTTACCAAATAAAACACCAGTTACTTGCAACTAGAAAGAAAAAATATATTTAAAAAATTAAAGAGGAATCTTTGCCTATTTGCCATGGGTAAAGCCATTGAACTCTGGCTTAGTCCTCAGTCGGACACATACGTCACAATAAGACTTGAAGAGCACATAGGATGGAAAAGAAATTTTGATCAAGTCCTGAGAAAAGGAGGAATGGACCAATAGACTTGTTCTAAAGAATTGGTTTGGCCATTAATAACTATACAGACATGGATATGTCACACACAGAAGAGGTCCTACAAAGGTCTCTTTCCAGTCTTTTCCCCCAGTGAGCTGATGGGAATATGTGCAGAAGGCAGAGGTTGGTTAGAAGGAATACTCTGTACCCAACACTGCAGAATTTCAGGAACCCAATATAAGTTTCTGGTGGCCCTACCAGCTATGCATCTTTCTTCTTATTCATCTCTTTTGCTGGACACATTTTTTTGATGTTGTTGTTTTGAAACAGGGTCACCCTGTGTAGCCCAGGCTTGCCTAGAACTTGCTATGTAGACCAGGCTGAATTTGAACTCATGTCAATCCTCCTGCCTCAGCCTCCTGAGTTCTGGGATTACAGGTGTACGCCACCATTCTTGGATTCTTTTTTTTTTTTTTTTTTTGGCGGTCCTGGGGGTTGAACCCAGGGCCTCATGCCTGCATGCTTTGTAAGTAGTGGACCACTGAGCTGCACCCCAGCCCTTTTATTTTTTGTTTTTTTTTACTTTTTGAGACAGGATCTCTCTAAATTACACAGACTGCCTCTGGTCTTGAACTTGCGATCCTCCTGCTTCCGCCTCCTGAGCTGCTGGGATTACAGGCGTGCGCCACCATGCCCAGTTCTTGGATTCTTTTATGGACACATTTGATGTTTCACACATCACATCAATGACTAAGTATGGCTAAAAAGGAAAAGGAAACAAATCAAGAAATTCTACCTTGAATAGAAATTAGTACACACATTGCCCAATAGATGATTTTTATGCAGACTATTAGGGTTAGGTTTTAGCTCAGTTGGTGGAGTGCTGCTCTGCACTCTCTGAGGCTCTCAGTTCAATAACCAGCACTGCAAATACAGAAGAAGGACATACAACCCACTCCTGAAGCAATCCCAAAACAATCAGCCATTGAAAACCCTCTGAGGGTCACTATGAGTCGGACTTGACTCAACGGCACCTAACAACAACAACATATAGATTATTAGTGCTGTTTTTAATTCTGTTGGATTAATTTCCATGTTAGAAGCAGAAAACTAAATATTTAAGGGGGCTTATGTCCTGGCTTGGATCTAAATGCCACCCAAAGGTCATGTGTTTGAATGTTTGGTCCCCAATTGGTGGTGCTGGTTGTGGTGGCTGTGGGAACTTTGGGAGGTGGGATTCTAGTTTAATAGAAGTGGCTCCCTGAGGGCGAGCCTTTGCAGGTTTTTGTGCAGAGGCCTGGTTCTGGTCTCTCTCTGCTCTCTGCTTCTGATCTGCCATGCCAAGAGGTCATTTGCTATGGCTCCTGACCCTGCTGCTGCTATGCCTGCCCTGCTAACATTATGCATTGATCCTCTAACTGTGAGCTTCCAAAAAATCTCTTCCTCCATATGTTTGTTTTGGTGGGTTTTTCTGTCACAACAATGTACCAGCTAACTAATACTGTTGGTTCTTTGAGTTGGTCCACAATTAGAGAGTCTTCCTTGTCATCCCAGATAGAGGAATGCAGGGAGCTTTAGCTCATCGAACTTCTCAGCAATTTGCACATAGCTGGATTGGAGAGTGTAAAAATCTGGAGCTATGCAGTGATCCTTGGGAGTATTTTGGACAGATTACTCCAGTTATCAATCTCACTGCAGCAGTGCAGTACAAATTTAAACTATATTTTATATTTTTCTATAAAATGAGTATAATAGCAGGAGGACCTTTATTCTGTTCTATGTGGTTGTTTCAGGATAGATAACCATATTAATTTCAACTATTTACTGAGAATTTACTGAGCAGCTGCTACTAGCCAAGTCACTTGACATTAATTATCTCACTTAACCCTCAACATTTAATTTTCACAGGCTACATCATAAATTCTTCAGCAGGACAGCTCTGTACATAATTAGAATGGAACGTGTATCCTTGTTCTATTTCAGTTGCAAATATCCTAGAATCTTCCTTGTTGTTAATCAATAGGAGCTCAATAAACGTAGCTTGATTTCTAGCCTCCAACCTCTTCAATGGGTACGTGGAACCTTAGATCTATTAGTACCAGGTCTCTGGCTTTGTATCTAGAGTTATTGATTTCAGGGTGTTTGAATGTTTCTTAACTATATAAGCATATTCTGAATAAGCTCTGATTTTCTTTTGTGTACTTATTCAACTTCTTATCCCTAATCATAAAGAAATTTGTAAAAAGGAAACTATATTTAAACATATATTTTACAGAGAATAATCATTATCTATAGATATAAAACCAAAAGTCTTATTTCTTGGCTTCATTGATTATTGAGCTATAATTGACAAATAAAAATTACATATATTTCAGCTAATGTTTTGATATACATTGTGAAATATTTCACTTGATGAAGCTAGCTGACATATTCATCACCTCACATAGGTGCTTTTGTGGTGAGAACTTTTAAAATCTCTCTTAGCAACTTTCAAGCATACAATATAGCATTATTAACTGCTCATATACTGCATTAGCTGCAAAGAATTTACTTATGCTATGGTGAAAGTTACTTTTCTCACGGCTGTGGCACAATACCTGGCAGAAACAACTCATGGGAGGAAAGTTTTATTTCGGCTCACATTTTAGAGGATTTCAGTCCATAATGGTGGGGAGGCATCATGGAGCAGCTGGCAGTAGGGCCTGTGGTGGAAGACTTGGTAGCATCATGGCATTAGGAAGCCAAGAGAGAGACCAACTGGAATGGGGGCCTACATAAAACCTTCAAAGGCCCATCTCTAGTGACCTGCTTCCACCAGCCGGGTGCCACCTCCTAAAGCACCCCCTAGGGCACCGCCACATGGGGACCTAGTGTTCAAACATATGACCTTTGGGGAACATGTTATATTCAAACCATTGTTGTTGTTGCTGGGTACAGTCAAGTTTGGTCTGACTCATAATGACCCTCTTACGGTTTTTCAATGCCTAATTATTTCAGGGTTGCTTTGGGAGTAGATTGCCATGTGCCTCTCCCATTTCTGTGGTGCTGGGAACTGAACCTGGGTCCTCAGAGAGTGTGGAGCAGCATTCTACCAACTGAGCTAAACTCTAGCCCATTCAATTGTAACTGAAACTTTGTAGTCTTTGGTCATTGTCCCCATAGCCACCCCGTTCAGTCTCTAGTAACTATCATTCTCTTTTCTGAGTTCGACTGTTTTAGTTTCTCCGTATAAGTAAGATCATGTAGTATTTGTCTTTCTATGCCCGACTTATTTCAGTTGGTAAAATGTCCTCCAAATTCATCCATTTTATTGCAATCACTATGCATATTATTGCAAAAACAGGATTTCCTTATTTATAAGGTTGAATAATATTCCATTGCTGCATTTCTTTATCCTTCACATTTTTTTATCTATTCATATTTTTCTTTATCATATAGATGAATACAGGTGGATTCCACATCTAGACTATTGTAAATAGTGCTGAAATAAACATGGAAGTGCATGTATCTTCTAGAGATACTGATTTTATTATGTATATATTATATATAACGTAATTCTATATATAGTGTAATTCTATTTTTAGTTTTTTGAGGAACCTTCATACTGTTTTTCATAATTGACCAATGTTCATTCCTACCAGCAGTGTACAAAGTTTTTTTCTCAACTCCTCACCAACATTTATCTGTTGTTTATTCAATAACAACCATTCTAACAGATGTGAAGTAATACCTTATTGTGGTTTTGATTTGCACTTTTTTGATCATTAGTAATGCTGAGTATTTTTGTAAATGTCTGTTGGCCATTTGAATGTCTTCCTTTGAAACATCTATTCAGGTCTTTCTTCAATTTTTCAATAGGGTTATTTGCTTATTTGCTATTGACCAGTTGCTTTTTATTTTGAAATTGTACCTGTTTCAGGACAGATAACGATGGGCAGAGATGAAACAGAATTTTCATGGTTTGTACCTGATGTCTTCTGACTTTTTTAGAAAAGCCTAAGATAAACCAATTGCAAAGAGTGAAGAGTTGGGGGTGGGTGGTGTCAAAAGACAAAATGATAACAAATTTTAAAATATGATTGGTTTATATTAGTGACTAGTGAATTGGTATAGCATCTTTTCCAGAAGTTTAGAAAAGATTTTTTTCCTGTGGACATGGCAGAAAATTAAGACAGCTTGAGCGGGTACAAAGAAATAGTATAATACAAAAAGTGGATGTGTTAGTGTGTTAGTTTTATCATCACTGTGACCAAATACCTGAAGAAAGAGGAAAGATTTGTTTTAGCTTACTATTTCAGGGATTTCAGTCAAAGGTTTTGGCTATGTTGATTCTGGTCTGTGGTGAGGCAGAACATCAAGGCAGTGGCAGCAAGTGGCAGAGGAGGCTGTTCAGCTCATGGGCAACAGGAAGCAGAGAGACACAGGAAGGGGCTAGGGAAGGAAATGCCCTTCAAACTCATTCCCAATGACCCACTTCCTCCATTTGGGCTCCACCTTCTGAAAATTTTACCTCTTTTTAAAGTAGCATCACCAGTATTTAACACAAGAGCCTGTGGGGGGACATTTAGTATTCAAACCATAACAGCTGGCATCAGGTGGATTCAGGATATTATCTTTGTAGGGTTAAAGCAAAGGGGACTGCTTGATCATGCTGGCTAAATCTGACCTGTTTGGGGATTTGGCTATTATCACATTATTTCCTGATTTCTGGGACCATCAGATAAACAATTTAGTTTTGGATTGGTGATGTGAAACTTCATCATCAGTGACTCTATTTCTGTTTAGTCTGTTGGGGACCAGTGCAGGAACTAAGTTCAAATCACTGGCCTCCTGCAAATTTTATTTAACTGTGGGTAGGTTGTCATTTGGTAAAGTTTGCAATCTTCTGTTAGATGGAAGAAATGCTGCTAGTCAGAACAAAAATAGCAAGAACTGTCAGAAAGCTTAAGAATCCTTCTGGTAGTTAAACCAGTGCATGTAATCCAGGAGAAATATACCTACTACAGTAGAACAAGGTAAGCATGTGGACAACCACAGCATTCATGATACAGTGACAAAGGTGACAGAGAAGCAGGTATGGTGTGGTGGTTTTATGACAGGTATGGGCAACTGGTGTATCATGGTATGCTTCCAGTAGGAAGTACAAATGCTACACCTTGAAGCACTGGTAGAAATTTAACAGATTCTAGTAGGGAGGAGGTTCTATAGGTTTTTGTTGCTTGTTTTATTGGTGCACAGAGACATACATGAATGACCACAGGGATGTTAGAACTTTACCATTTGGTGATCTATTATTATGTTTTTAGGTGCCTTCGAATTGATCTGACTCATAGCAACTCTATGTATAATAGAATGACACATTACCTGACACTATGCCATGCATATAATCTTTTTATGTTTAAGTGAATTGTTGCAAACACTGTGTCAGTCCATCTAGTTGAAGGTTTTCCTTTTTTTTGTGTTGACCCGCTACTCTCCCAAACATGATGTCCTTCTCCAAAGATTGGTCCCTCCTAACTACAAGTCCAAAATATGTACAATGCAGTCTAACTATCGTTGCTTCCAAGGAGCACTCTGGTTGTACTTCTAGGACAAATCTCTTGGTTCTTTTGGCATTATATTGTATATCCAATATTCTTCTCCAGCACCATAATTCAAAAGCATCAATTTTTCTCCTGTTTCCTTTATTCATTGTCCAGCTTTCACAACCATATGATGTGATTGAAAATACCAGGGAATGCATCAGGTGTACCTGTGTCTTCAATCTGACATCTTTACTTTTCAACATTTTAAAGAGGTCTTTTGCAATAGCTTTTCCCAATGCAATGCATCCTTTGATTTCTTGACTGCTGCTTCCATGGGTGTTGATTGTAGAACTATAAAGCAAAATCTTGGACCTGAATCTTTTCTCCATTTGTCATGAATTTGTGTACTGACCCAGTTGTAAGGATTTTTGTTTTGTTGATGTTGAGGTGCAATCAATACTGAAGTCTGTATTCAAATCCTTTTCACTTTCAGAAATCAGAGTTGTGCTATTACATCATGCAGGTTGTTAGTCTTTCTCTAATTATGTTGCAGTGTTCTTCTTAAAGTCCAACTTCTTAGATTATTTGCTTAGCATAGAGATTGAAGAGGTATAGCAAAAGGATACAGCCCTGACACACACCTTTCTTGACTTTAAACCAGGCAGTGTTTCCTTGCTCTATTTGAATGACTGCCTCCTGGCCCATATACAGATTCCTCATGAGTACAATTAGGTGCTCTGATACTCCCATTCTTTACAAAGTCATCCATAATTTGTTATGACACACACAGTCAAATACCTTTGCATAGTGCAGAGAGACATACATTAATGACAACAGAGATGTTAGAACTTTACCATTTGGCAATCTATTGTTATTGTTTTTAGGTGCCCTTGAGTTGGTCTGACTCATAGCAACTCTATGTATAACAGAATGACACATTACCTGACACTATGCCATGCATATAATCTTTTTATGTTTAAGTGAATTGTTGCAGACACACCGTGTCAATCCATCTAGTTGAGATAGACTTTTTCCTGATGTTCTCTGTTTTCAGCTAATATCCATCTGACATCAGCGATGATATCCCTGGTTCCATACCTGCTTCTCAGTCTGGCTTGATTTTCCAGCAGTTCCCTGTGGATACACTGCTGCAGAATGATCTTTAGCAAAATTCTACTTGGGTGTGAAATTAATGATACCGTTTGATAATTTCTACATTCAATTGGATCCCCTTTCTTGGGAATAGGCATAAATATGGATCTCTTCCAGTCACTTGGCCAGGTAGCTGTTTCCCAAATCTCTTGTCATAAACAAGTGAGCACCTTTAGTGCTGCATCTGTTTGTTGAAATTTCTCTATTGGTATTCCATCAATTCCTGGAGGCTGTGTCTCACCAGTTCCTTCAAGGCAGCTTCCACTCCTTCCTTCAGTATGCTTGGTTGCTGATCATATGCAACATCTTGAAATGGTTGGTCATCCACCAATTTTTCTGGTATAATGCCTCTGTGTATTCCCTACATGTTCTTTGGATATTTCCTGAGTCATTCAGTATTTTCCCTGTAGAATTCTTCACTATTGCCACTCAAAGCTCAATTTGTTTTTCTTCAATTCCTTAATCTTGAGAAAAACAGAGTGTGTTCTTCCCTTTTGGTTTTCTATCTCCAGCTCCTTGTACATGTGATTATAATATTTGATTTTGTCTTTCCAAGCTGTCCTTTGGAATCTACTGCTTAATTCTTTAATTTCACCATATCTTCCTTTACTTCAGCTGCTCAACATTCAAGGGCAAGTTTCAGAGTCTCTCTTGACTTGTAATTTGTTCTTTTCTTTTTTTTCTTGTCTTTTTAAGAACCTTTTGCTTTCCTCATGAATAATGTGTCTAATGTCATGCTACAACTTATCTGATTTTTGATCATTAGTGTCTAACACATCAAACCTGTACTTGAAGGGGTCTCTGAACTCATGTGGGATATACTCAAGGTAATACCTTGGTTCCTATGCACTTGTTCTAATTTTCTTCAGTTTCAGTTTGAACCTGTATATGAGCAGTTGATGGTCTGATCTACAGTCAGCAACTGGTCTTGTTCTGACTTTTGATATTGAGCTTTTTCATCATCTCTTTCAACAAATGTAGTCAGTTTGGTTCCTGTATATTCCCTCTTGTGAATTCCATGTGGATATTCACCATTTATGTTGATGAAAAAATGTATTTGCAATGAAATGTTGTTGGTCTGACAAAATTCTATCGTGCAATCTCCAGCATCGTTTCTGTCACCATGGCCATATTTTACAACTACCGAGCCTTCTTGTCTCTGCCTTTTGCATTCCATTTATTAGTAATTATCAGTACATCTTGATTACATATTCAATCTATTTCAGCTTGCAGAATCTTATAAAAATCTTCCCTATCTTCATTTGTGTCCTTAGTGGTAAGTGTGTAAATTTGAATAATCATCATATTAACTGGCCTTCCTTCAAGGCATATAGATATTATTTTATCACTGACAGCCTTGTACTTCAGGACAGATCTTGAGATGTATTTTTTGATGATGAATGCAACTCCATTTCTCTTTGACCTGTTATTCCTGGCATAGTAGACCATATGGTTATCTGATTCAAAAATAACCCATGCTAGTCCATTTTAGGTCACTAAGGCCTAGAATTTTTATGCTTATGCTCTCCATTTCCCTTTCGACAATTTCTAACTTTCCTAGATTCATACTACTTCCATGCCATATTCCAATTATTAGTGGATGTTTACAGATATTCCTTCTCATTTTGAGTCATGTCACAATAGCAAATGGAGGTCCCAGGGGCTTTACCCCATTCCCATCATTAAGGTCAACTCAACTTTGAGGAGGCAACTCTTCCCCAGACATCTTGTGAGTGCCTTACAACCTGGCGGGCTCATTTTTGGCACTGTATCTGACAGTATTTCTCTGATATTCGTAAGGCTTTCAATGGCTAATTGTTTCAGGAATGGGTTAACCATGCCCTCCCTAGTCTGTCTTAGTCTGGAAGTTCAGCTGAAATCTGTCCAACATGGGTGGTCCTGCTAGTACCTGTAATACTGGCAGCATAGCTTTCAGCATCACAGCAGCATGCAAGCCCCCATAGAATGGCAAATTGATAGACATCAAGCACCATCTGTTAGTAATGAATTAAAAATCCCACCTCTGTCTCTTGAAACTAATTAATCTTCAGCAGCTCTCTGGTATCACTCAAAAGTATTAGTAATTCACATACAAGGCTTATGTTAAAAAAGCTAAGACCTCCAGGCACAGTGGCACACGCCTGTAATCTCAGCGGCTCGGGAGGCAGAGGCAGGAGAATCGCAAGTTCGAGACCAGAGGCAGTCTGTGTAATTTAGAGAGACCCTGTCTCAAAAAGTAGAAAAAAAAAAAAAATGGCTGGAGGCGGCAGATCAGTGGTCCAGCACTTGCAAAGCATGCAAGCGTGAAGCCCTGGGTTCAACCCCCAGTACCAAAAGAACCCAAAACAAAACAAAACAAAAAACAAAAAAGCTAAGACCTGGTTGAGTCTTCTCAGGGCCGATCCAAGCAACATTTTCAGGGAAAGTGAAATGAATGCTTAGTGCCCCACCCCAGCCCTGACTCTGGAAATTTCCCCTGCAGAACTTGTTCAGAGCTGCCTTTATAATACCTTCAGGACAGGGCATGCCACCCAAGCCCTACTCTTCTTCCTTTCCTTCTCTTTTATATCCTAGAGCTCCACTGTTTTCTTTGGGACCTCCATTTTAGCAAAGAAAAGAGAAGAAAGAAGAGAGAATGAGTAGAAAAAGAAGTGTTGTGGGTGGATCAGACAGCAGGCACTATGGAGGGTATTTGAGGGCACTTTTCCTGTGCAAGGAAGAAGTAGGATGAAATGAAAGCCTTTCAACAGGAGCTGGATTGTGTCATGCTGTTTCACAGCTCCCCTGTGCTCTGTCCCCCACCAACTCAAATCCTGCCTCCAGGAGAAAGTTCAAAATAACTTTCTGTGGGATTACAGGATGAGGAAGACTTTTCTATAACATAAAAACAGCCTTTCCACTTGAGGCTTGCTGAAACACTGAACTGTAACACTTAGAGTATAAAGAGAGATATGAAAGAGATTTGAATTCAGGGTCTTTTGGACACTTTCCCCAATACTAAAGGGAGATTTTTCTCTCTTCTCTCTGAAAATACAACAGAAAATGGACAAGTATAAACCAACTGGGAGAAGGTAGAAACAATTCCTAATTGGAAATGAAACAAGGAGACGAAAAGAGAAATGGGTTCAAATTAATGTCAAGCTTGCAGTTATCACAGGCTCTGAATTTTTGTTTACATTATTACATATTTGCAGAGTTATTCAGCTCTTCTGCTATGAAGTACCTGATTATTTTTCTTATGCTTGGAAACTTGGGGCTGGGCATGCAGGAGACAGAAGTGTGCAAGCATACACTCCATTTGAGCTAGAAACTATAAATACCGCTCATACACCGACCTTATTTCTAGAGGGATGAAATAAGCCTAGAGATAAGTGAACTCTTGCCATATGTTGGGGTTGGGCAGGAACAAGGCAAAAAGTGGCATGTGGGAGAGAAGGAAGGGGGAGCACATATACCTTGTACATGCCTATGTTGGGGTTCACTCCAGCCTGGCAGGGTAATGGAGCTTGCCTCACCATGGGTACTTGGGGACCTTAGAAATAGGCAAGAGCCGGTGGCGCCAAAGAAGGACTTAGGGAGCCTTCTTATAAACAGGAATGGAATTTATTAAGCTGCACCTACAAAGAGGAACAAAAGGGGGTGCAGCACAATGATGCTTGATGAAAGTATCCCACCGTGTGTCTCCTGTTGCCTCTCACAGTTCGCCTTCTTTGCTCTCCTCCTTCCCAAGGCAGGGAAAGAAAAGCAAAGAGCTCTTCATGTCTTGCTTGAAGCCTTTGCCACTTCGGAGGCCCTGGGCTTGACATGGAGTCTTGCTTGTAGTCCTCAGATGTCTTCACTGGTAGTGCTGGAGGTTGCAGGTCTCAGGAGTAGGGTGTGGGGGTCAGGTTTGAAAGGGCTTGGAGAGCAGGTGAACAGGGGAGGATCAAGAATGTAAGGGACAAAGGGGGAGCTAGTAGTTTCAGTGGTGGTTTATATAGCTTCTATGAAGGGGGTGTGGACCCAGAAATAGCCAATCAGAGAGTGGCTTGTACTGGGTGTGGCAGTTATATAACTTGTTGTTGTTGTTAGGTGCCGTCGAGTCGGTATCCGACTCATAGTGACCCTACATACAACAGGCGAAACACTATTGTCAGTGCTTCTTTGCTGTTCATAGGGTTTTCAATGGCAGACTGATTTTTGGCAGGGGGTTGCCAGGTCCTTCTCCCAAGCCTACAGTATCTGGTATTCCTTAGCGGTCTCCCATCCAAGTAGTAACCAGGCCCAACCCTGCTTAGCTTCTGAGATCTGACGTGATCGGATGCCACAGGGCTACAGCTGCAGGCAGTTATGTAACTAGGGATTTGAAAAAGAAAAATTTTGATGGAGGGGTTAGGCACAGGCCAGGCTAATCACCGAGCTTCCTTTTCTGACCAATCAGGTGGCTCTAGGCAGCCAATCAGATTGAAAGAGGCCACACCAGAGCTAGGCTATTTGGGGGCCATCTTGGATCACTTGATGGGAGGAGGAGGAGTAGAATACCAGGATGTGGGACAAAGGTCGCCAGCCCCAGAGGATAGATGTTAGTCCTCCAAGTGGGCCAGACAAGCCTTCATTCCTGGAGTTCTTTCTGGGACTCTCAACTCTATGTCCTGGGTTACGAGTGGGAGGGGCAAGAATAGGGTAAAACTTGGATAAGGTTCAGACCTCTACCTGGGTCAGACAAATATCCACCCAGGCCCCCTCTAGGTCTTTCTTGGGGACCCCCAAATGATTGCCAACATGCTTGCACACATATTTATATACAACACTCAAACTCCATGTATGGCTTATGTTTGTGTGTGTATACATCTTTGTACACACAGAGTTCACAAGGCACACTCACACAAGTACATGCCAAATGTGCTGACTTCGAGTTCTGAAAGAAAAGAAATTACTACTGACAAAGCACTGAAATGGGGTTTTTGAGGACATTGGCCATAGTACAAGACATATTGCTTTGGAAAGGACAGATCATATGTTTTGCATATGTTTATTTTGGACAAGCAAGGACTCAGGGGCAATATAACTGCTTCAGAATTCTGGAGAAATATCATGTGGGAGAAGGATTTAACTCATTCCGTATGGTTCCAGAGGGCAGAACTGAGGCTGAGGCAAAACAGATTTTTGTACTAAATGAGAATGTCTTTCTAACAATTAGGGCAAAACAAAAGAAATGTAGATTCTTTCTAAAAGTAGTTAATGGTCTGCCTTCTCTTGGAAATGACATGTGGCAGAGGATGAATGGCCCTCTGTCACAAAAGTTGTAGGGGGCATCCTGACATTCAGTGGGGGGTTGGACTAGTCCACCAAATGGAACACTATTCCATTCTCCATTCTGAAATCTAATGAATCTCGAAAATATATAAACAAGTTTTGTAGTGAGACATGTCAGATAATGGCTTCGGTTTTCTGACTGCTTTTTTAAATTCAGTGACTTGTGAGAAGCTAACTCTTGTCTCAATAGGCCTTATAGTTGATTTTTTTCTATTATTTTATTTCCATTCTCTCTATTTCTTTTCCTCACCTTTAATTTTTGTATCTTCTGTTTTTTTTTTTTCTTTTTCTCTTTTCTTTTCTTCATCCTGCTTGTGCCATGTATCATGAGGAATGGAGTGAAGGCAGTTTGTCAAGAAAGCAATGAGGAAGAAAAAGATAATGAGGAAGAAAATGTTCAAATCTTGGCTGCATATGAGTATGTGCCTATGTACAGCCTACATCTGCTGGATTCTGTGTATGTGTGTTGGTGTATGTGCAAGCATAGACCCTCATGAGCTATGGTATTGCCTGGGCATAGGAGTTACAGTACTGTGAACTTGGACAAGTCTACTCCCAAGTTGATGCTTGGAAATTCTGGGTTTTGGGAACCACTTTTGGTTGTCACAAAGCCTGGGGTCTGCCACTGGCATTAAGTGGGAGGAGGAAAGAAATGCTCATTGAGCAAAGTCAGTCCCAAACAGTTGAGTGTTATGCCACCCTTGCTGACAACAGAATCCCATTTGGGAACACTGAGTAAAGGCTGTGGAGATATATAATCTGGGTTTGAATCCTGGTTCTGCCATTTTTAGCTCTGTGATGTTGGAGAAGTACTTTGCCTTTCTGGTATTTTGTTTTCTCATCTGTAACATGGAGGTTAATAAGAGCACCCAGTTCACACTGTTGTGAAGATAAATAGCTTCATACAAGTTAGGTGCTTAGAAAAGCACAGACACATTAAACATTCAACAAATGTCAGCTAGGATTTTGATTTTTCCGAAATGACTAGAAATAGGATTCTTGGATTCATTGGACATGTTGAGTATATGAAACTCTCTATGAGCTTTAAATCATGTTTAGGGAATGAGAACAGAATGAATAGTATTTACAAAAGTGGAGCCTATGGACCCTTGATATTGTAAAGTTGCTGTGATAGCACCATGGGCACAAATGGGCATCGAGCATTGATACAATTAATATCTCCTGTCTTTCACTTCGGATGATATGTGCAAATATATATCCAACCATTTTCCTAATCCCTCCTCTTGACACAGGCACAGACAAAGATAAACACACACACAGACACACACACACACACACATGGATGCAGTTGTATTGGCAAAATGTAAGTTCTGAGAGTTTTTCTGCTGTGTATTTGCTCAATATGTGAACACAAAAATATATCTATGGTATGTGGGGGACCAAGGGATTTCAAGAAAGTTTTTCTTTAATTCCGTGTGCTTGAGAAAGTTGGGATTTATATGACAAACAACTTTTAATCCTAAACGAGAGTTAATATTATTTTGTCTTTTTGCAGTTTGGCTCAGAAGCCATTTCAAGTTTTTGCCAAATCCTAAAATCAAAAACATAGACTTTAATGACTATTATGTTATAAGTTAGTTCTAGAATGCACATTTGTTTAAGTGGAATCTGTTAAAATGTTGTAATGCTATAGAAATTGCTTTTAGAAAAATACCTGATATTAGCTTATTTACTTTTCATTTTTAATTTATTTTACAAAAACAGAGTCAAGATTTTTCCTAGTTACATGTGCTTTGGTATGACTAACAATATTTCCAATGGATTTTGTTTCATCTGTTTAAATAATTTTCCATTTTCATTTGACAAGCTCATTTGGAGCAATATATAAGTACATGTGTAGCATGTGGCCTGAATTATATGATTCTGGCATGATATGGCTATTGTGTTTTTATGAATATTTTATTAAACCTTTTTTTACTACAAGCTCCCCTACTATCAACATCTTGCACCAGAGTGACATATTGGATACTCATATTTGAATAAATTATGTTTCTGTCCTCTTTGTGGAACTTGTGAGTACTGCCACTAGTTTCCTTAACACTAGTTAAAGCATATAGAAACTTTGGAAACTCAATATGTAAGATGAGTCCAAATAGTCTATTCCCAACCTTCAGAAAAATCAATATCCTATTTTTGCACTCTATGTGGCAAACTCCTTGTGAGTGTTTTATTTTGTTTTGTAGTACTGGGAAGTTGAACCTAGCACCTCACACATGATAGGCAAGAGCTCTACCACTGAACTCAGCCCCAGTCTATTCCTACCCCTGCTTTTTTATTTTTAGACAGGGACTCACTAAGTTTCACAGGCTACCTCTAGCTTTGAACTTGCAATCTTCCTGACTCAGCTTCCATTGACATAAAGGGCCAAAAGCAATACCTTTATTGTCAAACGATTCTTCAAGGTTGAGACTGAAGATCCAAGCTTTCTAGAAATTTTAGTGCTCTGATTTAAAAACTTACAAGAACCACAATGTTGTTGTTAGGTGCTGTCAAATCATGTCCAACTCATAGCAACCCTCACAGGATTTTCAGTGGCTGATTGTTTCAGGATTGCTCTGGAAATGGATTGCCATGTTCTTCTCCTGGTGTCATGGTGCTGAGGATTGAATCCAGATCCTCTGAAAGTATGGAACAGCACTCTACCAACTGAGCTAAACTCCAAGCCAAAGAATCTCAATAGCATTGGACAAATCAGCAAATCTGTACTGTACCCTAATAAGTTTCTAGTAGTGTCTATAATGGCAACTGTATTAGTCAGCTTGTACATCATTGTGACAAAATAGCTGACGGAAAAACTTATGGGAGGAAAGATTTATTAGGGCTCATGGTTTAGAGGATTTCTATCCCTAGATGCAGAACAGGCTTGGTGGTGGAGCAGGCAGTGGATTCTGTGGTGGCAAAGGCTCTCACATCATGGCAATTAGGAAGCAGAGAAAGATTGTTAGGGCTGGAGGTCTGGGTAAAACCCACAATGACCCACCTCTGTAAACTATGTCCTGCCTTCTAAAGTTTCACAGCTTCCCAAGATAGCACCATCACCTGGGGACCAAGCATTAAAACACATGACCTTTGGGGGACTTGTTAGATTTAAACCATAGCAGCAACTATAATCATTGAACTTTTCACTTTGTCACCATTCAAAGTCTTTTTCCTTTCAAATGTAACATTTATTGTCTTGACCATAATTTCACATATCTTAACCAGGGAAAGTTCTGAAGACACTCTTTGCATGATTCCAGTAGGCACCACAATTTTATTCTTTGAGAGGGATGCCCTTGGAGTTGCTTTGTACTTGTGTAACAATGCAGTATTTATGTGCCTTGGTTTGACTGGAGCTCCATTCTTCTTTGACCTGTGCTTTTACCATCTTCCCACAGTGATGCTTGTTGCACTGCTCTGTCAAGCCATAACAATCTTGTCTACATCAAATAGAATAAACAAAAACTCCATGTTCTTAAGGCCAGTCTTGCTCTAAGAGGGTGGACTCAGTTTGGTGGACAGTACTATTTCTGTACCTGACAATTTTGTCTTAACTGTATGCTCTTACTTGTAGCAAAAACAAATTTTACATGTAGATTAAGAGCTACCTGTATGAGTTATAAACTCTTGTAGACCCTGTGACCTTCCTTGCAGTCAGGATCATAAAACCTTTGAATTGAGAAATTTATTCTCTTTTTTTGTTCTCTTTGTGTTACATAAAATATTGGGTAAACATTTTGACTTCTCAATCATTAGCAATAGGAGTTTCCTGGCAAACCAGAATAATTTGTGATTATTTTTACTATTTTGAAGAACACCTCAACATCTAAATCAGAAACTTCGTCTTTAAGTGTTGAAAATACAGTACCTCGTGGTATTTTAAAGTTGGAGCCATATGGACTCAACTGATAAGACTGTCCATACAAAGGTGACTTTCTGCTCAAGGGAGGAAATTCTGTTCAAATATCCAGGATATGTGTGTTTGTAGGGAGACTTAGTCTATAGTACTTACAATGGGAATGTTTGGCCAGGCTAATACAAATAATGTTCAGAGTTCAGGGCAAGAGTACAAAGTTTAAAAGTATGTTGTTGTTGTTGTTGTTAGGTGCCATCGAGTCGGTATCCGACTCATAGCGACCCTCATGGGGTTTTCAATGGCTGTTTCGGGATTGTCTTGGGAGTGGATTGCCAGGCTCTTCTCCCACTTTTGCGGTGCTGGGAATTGAACTCAGGACCTCAGAGACTGCAGCGCAGCGCTCTACCCACTGAGCTAAATCCCAGCCCCATTTAAAAGTATAGAAAGTTATATTGGGGACTCCTTATGAGAAGCTATGGTTGATGAACCATCCAACTGATGTGTGTAAGCTATGCAGCTAAGTTTCATTATTTTTAAAAGGTTCTTCCACCATTACTTCTTCTGAAAAGAATTTTAAATGGAAAGTCAATAACTTAGTAATTAAGTACCATTGAAAATTTAATTTAGATATCTCTATAATTGGCAATCTGGAGTTTGTCTCAGTTTGTAGAGTGCCACTCTATGCTATCTGAGGACTCGGATTTGATCCCTAGGGCTACAAAAATGGGAGAAGGATGTGGGAATCCATTCCCAAAGCAATCCTGAAATAATCAGCCATTGAAAACCATATGAATATCAGAGAAGCACTGACAGAGCCCCTAACATCATGACAGTGTTGAGAAGTGTTTCATCTGTGGTACATAGGGGTTGCTATGAGTCAGACCTAACGCCATGGCACCTAACAACAACAACATAATTGGAAAAACTGTGTATATTTCTTTTCATTCTTTAAAAAGAGATTTGTATTTCACTTTAATACAGAAATAGGTACTTTACTTGACATTAGCATGTTCCAGATATACTTAGCCATTTCAGCCTCAGTCCTTGTGCATTCTACCACTCAAGAAGAAAAGATTTTTGCAGTAGACTTTTTTTCATGCTTTTCCAGTATTTGAAGAATTTTCCTCTCCTTTTCTGTTTTCATATTCACTCATCTGTGGTATCTATGTGACTGGTACAATTCTAAATCTTTCAGATATCAAAATGGTACGTAGTTTTTGTCCTGATTTTCCAGAAATTCTGTAATAGTGGTAAAGAATCATGTAAAAATAGTTAACTATAAATCAAGGAAACTGAGCATTAATGGGCTCAGGGGAACTGGTGGGAAGATTGGGACTGTATCTGAGTGTCTGACTTTATCTTCCTGCCTGCTCTTTGACTAAGGCCTTTCTTTTTTTTTAATCACCCCAGATTGTGAGTTGTCCACAGGGCATATAACCTTACTCTTTTTCCAAAAGTTCTGCTTCATGAATCCTGGCTTCCAATACATCATTATCTGTTATCTACCTATTGTCCAAAGATTAAGCATTAGCATAGGGAATACATTGGTGCAGTTATCATTCCCTTACCAATTAAGAAAATACTGAGAAAACTGAATTTATGAACTCAATTACAAAAAGAAATATAGAATACTTGTGAAGAGTTAAAGCTTTGGGGAAAATGTATAATTCTAAACAGTCATTCTCCCACTTCTCATATCTGTACATAGGACATGGAGTCTGATATCAATTGATTTGAATTTTAATCCTTGTTATAGTAAAGTTGTCTTTGGGCTTTTGTGAAGAAGAAATTAGATGATGGGTGTAAAAGATACTAGTCATATGGTACATGCTGAACAGTCATGGGTCACTCTTCTTTCCTAACCCTGCTCCTGCTGTTAAATGACAGTCTTGCTCAGGGATGAGCTTAAGGGACAATGTAGGTGGTATGATTTGGAGAACAATTGAAAGAAACATCAAAAATATTCTCCCTCAAAATTCTTTTTTTCCCCAAATTCTAATGACTATATTTCAATAAATTATCAACTGTAAATTAAAGCTACCCCCAGATTAGGTATTCTAGTCCATTTACATCCTTTTATGTGGAGAGAAAAGAAGATTGGCTTTACCCAAGGGATCCTCCGCAACCTTCCTCTTAAATAATAGACCAGATCTCTTTGGGAATCAGAGAAGAGAACCCAAAAGGCACTAAAGGCAAACCACTTATTTCACAATTATATGGAGAGCTGAGTATCTTTGTCTCCACTCTTCATGTTGTAGGCATGAAGTCTAATCCAAAATACCAAGGACATCAACTAAAGTATACTATTTACATGGCTTTCCATCTCTGTAATGTGGGTATCTTCTCAAAGTTAAGGATGGTGATTCAACCATGGGAATATACTGCCTATGGACCCATTAATTTTTCTTTTATATACCATAGGCCTGGAGTGATGGTGATTACACTGTATCAGATCCATTCACTTGCTGAGGAAATGTAGATAATTTGGATAAAATATTGAAAGGAAACACTTACTTGAATTATTTTAAATTCAAACCAAATAGAAATCTGGGCTGGATGGGTGAAAAACAGATGTGAGGCTGAGGGTGGGGGTGGGGGGAAATATAGGTAGGGTTTAGAGATGATTATCCTCAGGAAGGATTTGCTTATTTCAGAAGAAGCCCATAGAGATGTTGAAAGGCTGAGAAGCACTTTAGACATTCATGCTTAGACAGATGGAAGAATGGAATACACAGAAGACCAGGTAAGAGGAATAGGGGATACAAAGAGAACTGGGCTAACAAGAATTCAATCTCTAGCCATTGCTGTTATTGTTAGGTGCTATATGTCAGTGTCCAACTCATAGCAACCTATGTACAACAGGCAAAACGCTATTGTTAGTGGTTCTCTGCTATTCATAGGGTTTTCAATGGCTGATTGTTTTTTGAGGAGTGGGTTGCCCTGTCCTTCTCCCAAGCCTACAGTACTTGGTGTTCCCAAGTGGTCTCCCATCCAAGAACTAACCAGGCCTGACCTGGCTTAGCTTCTGTGATCTGATGGGATCTGACACCACAGTGATACTGCTGCAGGCCATTTTAACTTAACCTCCCGTTTATGGCCTTACCTCCAAATATAGTCACATGGGTGGTACTCAGGGGTTAGACCTTCAACATATGAATTTGGGGGTGGTAGACATAATGCAGTTATGACTTTTCCCAAACATTCTTTGCTGACAGTTCAAAGCTTCCATGATTGCTAAACCAGAAGGTTGACCTTAGGTTCAAGAACAATCCAGACATGAATTTGAGGCCCAACAGGCTTTTCATCTGTTGTTTTTTAAGACAGGATGATATACTTTCAATGGACAATAGGAGTGGAGTTACCATATTGAACTTTCATTTCATCAGTCTGGGGGCTCTCAACAAGGATAGCTCTGTCACTTCAGGGGCCACATGGCAATGTCTGGAGATAGCTTTAGTTGTCAAAGTGCATGTAAGGGGTGCTATTGATATCTAGTAGGTGAGGCCAAGAATCTTGTTTGTTGTTGTTGTTGTTGTTAGGTGCTGTCAAGTTGGGTCCAACTCATAGGAACCCTATGTAGAGCCAAATAGTTCCCTATTTTGTGCCAGGCACGTGATCTTATTTATGTTTAAGGCCATTGTTGCAAACACTGAGTCAATCCATCTAGTGGAAAGTTTTCCTTTTTTTTTTTTGTTAACTTGCCACTCTCCCAAACATGATGTCATTCTCCAAGGATTGGTCCACCCTGACTATATGTCCAAAATACCTAAGATGCAGTCTAACCATCCTTGTTTCCAAGAAGCAGTCTAGTTGCAATTTTTACAAAGATCTATTGGTTCTTTTGACAATCTATGGTATACTCAATATTATTCTCCAAAACCATAATTGAAAAGTATCAATTCTTCTCCTGTCTCCTTTGTTCAATGTCCAGCTTTCACAACCACATGACGTGGCTAAAAATACCATGGCATGAGTCAGGCGCACCTTCATCTTCAATGTGGATGTCTTTACTTTTCAATACTTTAAAATATCTTTTGCCACAGCAAAAGCAATATGTCATTTGATTTCTTGACTGCTGCTTCCACAGGTGTTGATTGTAGAACCAAGTAAAGCAAATTCATGGACAACCTTAACCTTTTGTAGATTTATTGTGAAGTTGCATACTGACCCAGTTGTGAGGATTTTTGTTTTGTTGATGTTGAGCCACAATCCATATGGAAGGCCATATTCCTTGATTTTCATCAGTAAATATTTTAAATCTTCTTCACTTTCAGCAAGCAGAGTTGTGTCATCTGCATAACACAGGTTGTTAATGAGTCTTCCTACAATCCTGATGCTGCATTCTTCTTCATAAACTCCAGCTTCTCGAACTATTTGCTCAGCATAGAAATTGAAGACATGTGGTAAAAACATACAGCCCTGATGCACACCTTTCTCGTTTTTAAACCAGGCAGTGTTTCCTCATTCTGTTTGAACAACTGCCCCCTAGTTCATGTACCTATTCCCCATGACTACAATTAGGTGCTCTCTTATTCTCATTCTTCGATGTGTTATGCATAATTTGTTATGACACACACAGTCAAATGTCTTTGTATAGTCAATAAAACATAGATAGACATGCAAATCAAAACTACACTGAGATTCCATCTCACCCCAGTAAGAATGGCCAAGACTAAAAATAAAATAACAACAAATGCTGGAGAGGATGGAGAGCAGCAGGACCCATTTTATACCATTAGTGGAAGTGTAAATTAGTTCAGGCACTTTGGAAATCAATATGGATGTACTTTAGACAACTAAAAATAGAACTACAGTATTATCCCATTATACCACTCCTAGGAATATACCCAAAGGAAGATAAGTCATCGTACCACAGGGACACCTGCACTTCCATATTTAATGTAGCACTCTTCATAATTGCAAGGATGTGGAATACAACCCAGATGTCCATCCACAAAGGATTGGATTAAAAAATTGTGGTATATATATATATATATATATATATATATATATATATGAATATTATTTTACACTAAAAGATGAAGTTATGTCATTTGCAGCAAAATGGATGGAGCCAGAAAGTACCATTTTAAGCAAATTGATCCAGACTAAAAAATACAAATACCACATGTTCTCTCTCATATGCAGGAGCTAAATCTATATTAGGAAAAATATGTACATGTATATAAATAAATGTACAATCATACTTATCTAAGAATAAAAAAAATCAAGTGGATCCAAGATGAGTGGGGAGGGAACTATTGGAGGGGAGTGGACAATGGGGAAGAGAGAAGGAAGAGGGAGAACATAATAGAGAAAAAACACAAAATACAGCGTGGAACTGTATGAAAACAGAAAAACAAAAGAAGTATTTGGGAAGAAAATAATCATGGTATAACTCATGGCTGCATAAGACTGTCATTAAATGTTAATTAAAATTCTTTTCTTTTTTTGCCCATTTTGTTTCTTTTATTCTGGAATATATTTAAGGAGATGGAAATGTAAGCAATAGTGACTTGATAGTTGCACAACTTATTACTCTGTACCCCACCAGCATGAACAAATAAAATACTTTTAAAAAATCAAAGGATTATGCCACAAAAAAAGAAGAAAGAAAAGAGAGAGAATCAATAACTGAAGAGATAACATGATAATTATTCAGAACTGATAAGACACTGAGCGAAGTTTTAAGAAGCCTTACAAAATCTGCACAATAATAACGAGGATACTTAACTAAATCATAGTAAAATAGTAGAAAGTCAAGACAAAAGGAAAATATTGAACGTCAGCAAAGAAGAAACACTGGTAATCTTCTTAGTACTAGCAATTAGATTCATACCTGAATTCTCTAAAAATGAAACAAAAAACCCCAAACTAGAAAACCATAAGATGTATTATATGTTACATGATGAATAGTTGCCAACCTGAAAATCCATAGCTTCCAAATATCCTAAGAAAACAAACAAAAACAAAAGTCAAAACAACCCAAGATAACAATAAGCAGCAGACTCACATTAAAGGACATGCTGAGGGATCTTTTGAGGCAAGAAGGGAAAAATCATGCTAAATAGAAGCCTTGAGATCCAGAAAAGAACAAGGAGCAATGAAAATAGTAAAACTGTGAAATGTGTATATATCTAAATGGATAATAATAATAATAATAATATCTTAAGGAATTTAAAATACCAAGAATTAAAATACATATCAATAATGGTAGATCATATGGGGGTTAATGACCAGAATGAAAATATTCTTAGTTTCTTACATTGTTCAGAAGCTGATAAAAATATCAAATTAGGTTTTGATGTATCAGGAATGCACATTGTAAATTCTAGGGTAAACCCAAAAAGAATAATAAAAATATATAAAAGTTTCAAGCTAATAGATGGCAAAAATAGAAAAATAAAAAAGCACCAATCTATGTGGAGTAATTCGAATATTTGTGCACTGTTAATGGAACTGCAAAATGCTGCAACAATATTGGAATATAGTGTGATTATTCCTCAAAAATTAAAAATTAGAGTTTGATGTGTCAGTGCATGCTGTAATCCCAGTATTTGGGAGGTAGAGCCAGGAGGGTTGCTGTAAGTTCCAGGGCAGCCTGGTCTACATTGTGAGTTCCAGGCCAGCTAGGGGGAGGGGCCACATATAAAGACCCTGTCTCAAAAGGAAAAATAAGTTGCTATATGATCCAGCAATTATACTTCTGGGCATATAGTGCAAGAAAATTGAAAGTAGGGGTTCAAGTGTTATTTGTGACTCTTATTTATTCCAGCTATTCAAAGTAACTAGAATGTGGAAACATCCTCTGTTCATTAATAGCTGAATGAGTAAACAACATGTGGTTTTACACATACCATGAACTATTGTTCAGGCTTAATAAAATAAATCCTGACATGTGCTATACCATGGATAAACCTTGAGGATATTATGCTAAGTAAAATAAGCCAGTCATAAAAAGACAAATATTATATGATTTCACTTATATTAGGAATATTGAATAGCCAAAATCATAGCATAGAAAGTACAGTAGTGGTTGCCAGGGCCTGGGGCGAGGAAGGCAGGATGGTTCTTATTTACTGGGTATAAAATTTCAGTTTTTCAAGATGAAAACAGCCAGGAGATGGATAGTGGTGATGGCTACATAGCAATATGAATGACTTAAATCACTGAATTACACATACATAAATGATTAAGAAGATAAATTTTATATGTCCATTTTACCACAGTAAAATACCTTAAGGATGAAATCTCCATTAATTTAAATGAAAGTAAAGTATGAGAGAAAAAGAATAATAGAATAGGCAAAGTAAATAGAAAAAAATACAAAATGATATATTTAAACCATGAATATCAGTAATTGCACAATACATAAAGGGACTAATATATAATTAAAATATTTTAGATGATAGAAGCTTCAACAATATACTGCTTACAAAAGACATGTTATTTTATACTATAATTTCAGTCTCAAATATCTCAAAATATAGGAGCAGAGTATGTTAGAATACAACTGAGTAATAAATCTATCAGTGAAAGATAACTAGAAAAGCCCCAAAGCCTTTGAAAATGAAGAAACACACTTTCAAATAACCTAGAAGTAAAAAAAAAAATTTACAGTGAAAATTGCAATATGTATAAATAAATGATAGTGAAAATTCTATGCATCAAAACATGTAAGGTGTTGCAAAAGGCATGATTAGAGTGTAATATAGAGTTGGAAATAGATATTTCAGGAAAGAATTTCTGAAAAACAGCAAAGTAAATATTAATCTCAAAAAGTTAAGATGGCAAATTAGTAATAGTGAAATAGAAGGCACAAATAACAAAATAAAGGAGTAAACGTAATAGGCATTTCATAAAATTGAGGCAACATTCACAAAATTGAGATTAACAAAGCCAAAAGTCTGATAGTCAAATAAAACAGACACATTTGTAAAGGCTAATAAAACATAAATATTTAAAAATGATCAGAAAAAAATAAGAAGGCACAAATAACTGATATAAATGGGAAAAAGTACCATTATGATAGGACCTTCAGAAATAAAAAGTATCAAAAGAGATTATGAACAACTATTGTTGTTGTTGTTAGGTGTCCTTGAGTTGGTCTAACTCATAGAGACTCTATGAACAACAGAATGAAACACTCCCTGATTCTGTGCCAGGCACATGATCTTTTTTGTGTATAAACCCATGTGGCAGACAAAGTCAATTAATTTAGTTGAGAGTCTTACTATTTTTCATTGACTTGCCACTCTCCTAAACGTGATGTCTTCCTCCAGGGATTGGTCCATTTTAACAGCATGTCCAAAATATGTAAGATGCAGTCCAGCCATCCTTGCTTCCAAGGTGTACTCTGGTTGCACTTCTAGGACAGATCTTTTCGTTCTTTTGGCACTCCATGGTATATTCAATATTCGTCTCCAGCACCATAATTCAAAAGCATCAATTCTTTTCTTGTCTCCCTTGTTCAGTGTCCAGTTTTCACAACCATATAATGTGACTGAAAATACCATCGCATGAGTCAGGTCCACTTTCATCTTCAATGTGACATCTGTACTTTTCAATACTTCAAAGAGATCTTTTGCAACAGCATTTCCCAATATAATGTGTCTTTTGATATATTGACTGTTGTTTCCATGGCTGTTGATTGTAGAAGCAAGTAGAACAAAATCTTAGACAACCTCAATCTTTTCTTCATTTATCATGAGTTTGTATACTGACCCAGTTGTAAGGATTTTTCTTTGTTGAGGTTGAGGCATAATTCATACTAAAGGCTGTTTTCTTTGATCTTCTTCAGTAAATGTTTCAAATCTTCTTCAGTTTCTGTAAGCAAAGTTTTATCACCTGTATAACATGGGTTGTAGTGAGTCTTCCTCCTAATTCTGATACCATGTTCTTCTTCATAAAGTCCAGCTTCTTGATTTGCTCACCATAGAGATTGAAGAGGTGTGGTGAAAGTATACAGCCCTGATGCACATCTTTCTTGACTTTAAACCAGGGAGTATTTCCTTGCTCTGTTCTAATGACTGCCTCTTGGTCCATGTACAAATTCCTTTGTAGTACAATTAAGTGCTCTGGTAGTCCAATTCTTTTCAGTATTATCCATAATTTGTTATGATCTGGTTAAATGCCCTTGCATAGTCAATAAAACATAGATAGACTTCTTTCTGGTATTGTCTGCTTTCAGCTAAAATCCATTTGACATCAGCAATGATGCTCCTGGTTCCACATTCTTCTGAATCTGGCTTGATTTTCTTGCAGTTCCTTGTCTATATACTGCTGTAGTCTCTTTTGAATGATCTTTAGCAAAATTTTACTTGCATGTGATATTAATGATATCATTCAATAATTTCCACAGTTGGTTGGATCCCCTTTCTTGGGAATAGGTACAAATTTGAATTTCTTCCCGTCAGTTGGCTAGGTAGCTGTTTTCCAAAAGAACATCTATAGAGTAATAAATTAAAAAATTTAGATGAGGTTGATAAATTTCTAAAAAACAAAATCAAACCTTACCAAAACTGATGTAAGAAGAAATGAAAAATATGAATGAAAATAAGAAATAAGAATGTGAAATATGAATACAAAATAAGAAAATAAGAATATAAACTGTCAATATCTTTACCTATTAAAGATATTGCATACCAAACACTGAATTAAAAAGTCAGACAAATAAATCCAAACCAAATCAAATCAAAGTAACCCAACCAAGGAAACAAAATCCTATCTTTCCACAAAAAATATTCTCAACACTTTTGCCATCCCTGGTGAATTCTATCAAATATTTTAAGAACAAATATATCAATTTGATAAATTCTACCAGACTATAAACAAGAAATATTCCTCAACTTGTTTCTTAAGTGTAACCTTGATTCTCAAACATAATAAAGACACCATGAGCAAGAAAATTTTTAGGCCAATCTTATTCATGAACATGTTGTTCTTAGGTGCCTTTAAGTCAGGTCTGATTCATAGTGACCCTAGATACAACAGAATGAAGTAATTACAATCATGGGTCAGTTAACAATGGGGACACGTTCCAAGAAATGCATCCATTAGGCAACTTTTTCTTTTTGTTTACATCAAGGAATGTGCTTGCACAAACCAAGATGCCCATGAAGTCACTAGGTGATACAATTTTATGGAACCACTGTAACATGCAGCCTGTCACTGAGCAAAAATGTCATTATGCTTCTCATGTTTGTTTTAGCAAACTGAATATAGCAATATAAAAAACTGCTACATCATGACTGTTAGGTTTATTCTAGGAATGAAAAATTGGTTTATCATGTTTTAAAAAATCAGTAGGCTTCACAAATTACCAAGGGAAAACAATCATTGGTAATAATAACTACAGAAAAGGCTTATGCTAGAATTCAATTTCTATTCATAAAGTCTTATCAATCTCTGAATAGAAGTTGTTGTTAGGTGCTGTTGAGTTGGGTTTCACTCACAGCAACCTTATGTACAACAGAATGAGATACTACCCAACACTGTGCCATGCTTGGCACTGTCAGTGCTTCTCTGCCATTAATAGGGTTTTCAATGGCTGATTGTTTTGGGGAGTGAGCTACCAGGTTCTTTTCCCACTGAATAGTAGAGAACCCTTATTCTGATAAAGGGAATCCTAAAAGCACCCAGAAATACACTTAATGGTAAAACATGAAAAATTTTTGTTTTATTTGGGGAATGGAACAGTGTGGTTGAAAATTCACTGCTTCTTTTAAACAGTTTTGAGGAACTAACTGATGCAGTAAGCCAAGAAAAGAGGAGCTATAAGAATTGAGAAGGAATCACTGTAATTTTCATTGTATTTAAGAAGATATAATTGCATACATAATAAAATTTTGGGCACGCATAGATAAATTATTAGATTATAATTTAACCAAGTTTGCTTTTTAAGAGATCAATTGAAAAAAGATAAAATCTATTTGTAATATGCTATACAACATAGGCTGGGGTTTAGCTTGATTTGTAGAATGCTTACTTTGTGCTCTCTGAGGCCGTGGGTACCACAAAAATGTGATAAGGACATAGCAGCCCATTCCTGAAACAACCCCCAAACAATCAGCCATCAAAAACCCTATGAATAGCAGAGAAGCACTGACAGTGCCGGGTATGGCATAGTGTTGGGGAGTGTTTCCTTCTGTTGCACATAGGATCACTATGAGTTATAACTGACTCTATGCCACCTAACAACAACATACAACATAGGGGCTGAAATAAGCATCAAAGGTAAGTAATGGCTAACACATCAAATCAAATCCAGAATTGCAGACATACTTAGAAGTGCAATGAGTCTTCAGCCAATTAAATCTGTAGAAGGATTTTATCTCAAGTGTCTTAAAAATCCTCTGAGCTTTGTTTTTTGGATAGTCTTTTTTTTTCCAGCAGACTCTACAAATATAGTGATATTTATTTAAAGAAATGAGCCTATTTTTCCCAACCTGTACATATCAATATCTGTGTAAGTTCTTCCAGATAGCAATGACCAGCAAAGCCTCATCCTGGAAAAGCCACCATCAATAGTCAAATGGGATTCTGCTCTTCTTTTTCCAAAGCTTTCTTAATCAGTGCTGTCTTCCGCAGCGTCAGCATCTCCTTATGAGCAGCCTCTCTCTTTCCAAGTCTTCCCTGTGGTGAACCCAAATGTTGTTTATTAGGTAGGCATAATTCAACTCACTAAAATATATCCCTGCCTATGAGATTCATGCTATGAACCCCAACCCCCTCTGGCTAGTGACACACGCACTTTGTTCTCAACATGCGTCATGAAGATCTGTAGGCAGATGTAGGTGGTACCTCACAGATGCAAACCTTTTATTTTTATTTTTGACTTTTTCTTCTGTCATTTGGACATGATGGTAGAAAAATAATCATCCATTAGTTACAAATGGTTCAAATTGCATGCTGCCTGTCCTGAATACCCCCAATTGGTCCTGCCAGTGCATCTTGCCTGATCTTGGAAGAAAAGAAACCCTATAAACCTTCCATTCTGTAGCTCAGTATAGCCCCCTCTTGTCTTGTGTTTCTGTAGCTGGGACACACTTACCTACCATAACATTCCTAAGTAGCTTAAAAGAGCAAGAAGGCAAGGGATGCCTGGATAGAATCTGCACCTATAAACCTTGGATCTGGCTCCACTCTCATATTAATTAAAAACATGGTTGTTATTTCCCCCATCTTTGAAAAGTTTTAAAACTTATTTCTAGGACTCAAAAAATGTAAGCATGGTTTAATTACCTAATAATTCCCTATAGGTTTAGTAGACATGAAGGATATGAAAAAAGAAAATAAGAATATGATTATAATATACAATTTCTGCTTGCAGCCATATCACTGTGGCATTCTATCCCGTCAGATCTCAGAAGCTAGGCAGGGTTGGGCCTGGTTAGTACTTGGATAGGGACCATCTGGGAATACCAGGTGCTGCAGGCTTGGGAGAAGGACCCAGTAATACGCAAAAAACACTCAGTCATTGAAAACCCTATGAATAACAGAGAAGCACTAACAATACTGTTTCACCTGTAGTACATAGAGTTGCTGTGAGTAGGACAATGACTCAACAGCACCTAACAACAATATCAACATCGCATTTCTTTTAAAAAAACCTCTTACTAGGAGGAAGAACCAGGAAATTTCCTATATTTCAGGTTTTAAAAGATTCTGAGATCAGTTATATTCTGAGCTAAACAAAAACACAAACCTCAAATATGTCACCTACTTTATTTCCTCCTAGTTTTTCCGAATTGTTGGGTTTGTGGTAAATTTCAAGATTTTTGGAGATTTTTTCCCCATTGGTTGAATATGCTATTTTTAAAAGTTAATTCATTGTAGTTCAAGTAAAAGATTTTAAAAATGATGTGATTTGTTATATGTAGAGAAGATCTTTTCAGAAATCAAAATTGTGACATAACAAGAGGATCTAAACTTGACAAAATCATGTCTAGAAAAGGAACAGTGGATTTTAAGAGTACTGGAAGGCATATGATTTATAGAGTTCACACCTTATACCAGGATGTGTACCTATAACCCCAGAAATTCATGAAGCTAAAGCAGGAGGATGGCAAGGTTGAGGCTAAAAGTAGCCTGTGCAGTTTAGTAGGTCCTTGTCTCAAAAAAATAAAAAATGGAGGTGTTTGAGGGTGCAGCTCAGTGGTAGAGCACTTTCCTAGCATGCATGAGGTCCTCAGTTCGACCCTCCAGTAGGTGATAAAAAGAGTTTACGTCATGGTTAAATCACTTGTTTAAATTCAAACTATTTCTGCCTCTGTCCCTCCCTCTTTTACTCCTAAATTGGGTCATCTTTCCCTCTGAGAACTGTGGAACTGTTAAGAACACTGAGCATCAATGGAGCATGAAGGAGATGTTTATTCTTGGCCAAGAAAAGAAGTGGGAAATAAACTTACAAATCAACTTCTCAACCCTTGGGGATCAGGAGGTTATTGACAGAGAGTGAAAGAAATGAGGGAAAAGTGTAATTTCTAAAGAGGAGCAATATTCATGTCTTCTGGCAATGGGGAAAGATTTTCTGGGAATTGAGGTGTTGCCTCTTCTCAACTCTGTTTTGGTTCTTTCTACGACAATTGCCACCTTTCATGGTATCAGAGGGTGTGCCATTTAGCATGCAGATGGGATTACAACGAAGATAGAGGTTGCCTGGGGTCACTCTGGCAGCCATCTTAGAGACAACCTGTTTCTACCAGCCACCTGGAGAGGGACTTCTGGCCCATAGGTATCCAGTCCTCACCTGTAACCAAGATTAGGGCAGAGTAGAAATCCAGTCAGGTCACCTAGGCAGGACTCAGGGTAAATATACAATGTATGTTTTCTCTCTATTTTCAAGTTAAAAATATCACTTAAGTTTCATGAGTATTGATTTTAGTTTTTATTAAAAAATTTTCAGATTTGTTTTCTCATTTATTCAGTGGATTCATTGTATTAATCAGGATCACTATGTTCAGAAAAGAGGGAAAATTCACTTTTAGTGATCAGTTATAGTATTCCAGTTGACTCTGGTGTAAATCCTAGTGTTTGGACTGCCACTGGATAAGTGACAATGCCCACTTTTTTCTGGGTCCCATCCTTTTACTTGTGATTCTCTACTCTCTACCATTGTGAGATCACTTCCAAGATTACCAAACTGCTTTCTGGGAGCCTCTTCAATGTCTGTTTTCAAAATTCCATTTATAACTTGACATATCTCTATTTGTTAACATTAAATTGAGTTCCTAGTTTATTGTTTACTTAGGGCTTTATTACATTTCTTACATTTCTCTCTTTCTCTGCACTGCTCCAACTTTACAGCCATATCAAGCATAGAATATTGATAGTACAAAATGTGCCAGAATGTTCCAGCACATGATTTTGGTACTATTTTAAGCATAAACCTGTTTATGCCGTGCAATCCATCATAGATTTTTTTTAAGACTTAAACTTTAGAATCATTCATGATCCACTATGAATTCATGGTAAACATTTGTAGTTTTAAAATCCCTTAGGCAAATGGTCAACTCGGGTTTAGTTCAGTTCGTAGAGCACTGCTCTACACTTTCTGAAGACCCAGGTTTGATCCCCAGCATGGTAAAACTGGGAGAAGGATGGGGCAGTTCATTCTCGAAACAAAAATCAGCCACTGAAAACCCTATAAGGGTCACTATGAGTGAGACCCAACTCAATGGCACCTAACAATAATAACAACAACAGGCAAATGGTCCCTTGCCCCTTGCCAGGAGATTAGAATCATGCAGAATGGGAAATTCTTAGTTTGCTTAGAGTATGTCTATATTCCCTCATGCTGTAGTGAATGCTCTCTGACACCTTTTACTCTCAGATCCAGAGAGAACACTCCTCTTAGCTATTTATATTAGGTCCCCTCACCCAGAAGATACCCATTTGGGGGTAGAATCTATATTAGTTACTTTTCTAGTCACTGTAACCAAAGCACCAGACAAGAACAACTTAAAGGAGCAGGGACTTATTGTGGCTCGTGGTTTCAGAGGGGTCAGTCCATGGTCACATGATTCTATTCATTCTGGGCCCAAAGGGAGGCA
Source organism: Pedetes capensis (assembly GCA_007922755.1). NCBI lineage: Eukaryota > Metazoa > Chordata > Mammalia > Rodentia > Pedetidae > Pedetes > Pedetes capensis. The sequence continues at coordinate 178,866 of VMDO01000298.1, read as the reverse complement.
GATCATAGGGGTCAGAGCATATGGAACTGAGCTATTCATCACATGGCATCCAGGAAGCAGAGAGGGAAACAGGAAGGGACTTGGGATAAGATACCCCTGCACTCACTCCCAGTGACCTGCTTGGTTGAGTTTGGTCCTACTTCCTAAAATTTCCAAAACCTCTCAAAATAGCTCCATCATCTAGGGTCTAAGAGTTTAACACATGATCCCATGGAGACATTCATTTTCAAACCATAACAGAATCCCACTGACTTGCATTGGGTCAGCTATAGTAAGTGATCATCATTTGGTCTAAGGAGACTTAGACCTTGTAACTATACTAAATTCTGACCAAGACAGCCTGATGTCACAGATGAAATGTCTTCTCACGCATTTCTGATACTCCAGTAGATCACTGCCCTCAAAATTTTCTAAGCAAGAAGCAGACGTCAATCTGTTTGCTAATCTGTGTTCCCAATGTTCCCAGGATGTATAATAAACTCTCCAAACATCTCATCACCGCACTCACTGTAGCCTAGCAAACATTTACTGGAAAGTGAAATGCCTGTCTGATGGGCAAGTATTCCAATCTTTGCTTGTGGGTGAGGAGCAGTTCTTTTCTCTATTTTAGAGGTCAGGGAAAGAAAATGAATAGTACCTCATTCTTTATATTGATGTTCCCTTCCAAGTCCCTTTCTAATTTATTTTCTGCTTTCCTATAGACAGGAAGTGGATGATGTGAAAAGATTAAAAACCACTAGTTTTTGTTATGTTTTTGTTAAGTCTAGCATGGGTGTTGACTCAGAGCAAAGGCCCCAAGGTTAGAATGTCCACCTGAAAACATACACCCCTCCATTGTTCAAAACAAATATTTCCCACACCTATGCTTCCTACCAAGGTCCCATCAGCCATATAAAAGCCATAGCCTAGCTCAGCTCAGTGTGACTACTCCTCAGATGTGGGGCTGTCCAAGTGGGTTCCTGCCTTTTGCTTGCTCTCAAATAAGCTTGGTCCTTGGCAGGTCAGAGTGTTCTTTCTCTGTGCCCCCACTGCTAGATTTTCTCTATCATTCTGGTCCCAAAACCTGTGAAGTTGGTGAAGATTCACCTTATTGTGAGCCCCTACTTCTGCCTGCCACCATGAACATGACCAAACCCACTTGCAACCTCTGACCTCCATAGGGAAACATGCTCTGCCATCTAATCATGGAATAATCAATTTTACCCCTGACTCTCTGGCACTCTTTCTTCCATCTGTTCTCTTCCACTCTTGGTTGGCTGTTCATTACTCCAGTCCCCACACCAGTGGGACCTGTGAACTTTCTGGCCCTTTGGGCCTTGAATAACTCAAGAATTGGGGACACACTTTTTCTGTGGTCATTCTCCATTTGTGCAACGATGTCTGGGTCCCAGGGACACCTGACACCTGAACTCACCTCTTCTGTTCCCTAAAATGGGAGAACTGTCACCCTCACAAAAAGCACACCTTTAGGCTGTTTACTGGCCAACCTAAAGCCTCTAGGTCTCCAATCCAAAATGTAAAAA
>VMDO01000298.1:85161-177243 GCA_007922755.1 Pedetes capensis | reverse complement strand
AGCCTCTCCTGCTTCCTACCCAACATAAACCCCCTCCTTATAAATCTACTGATAACATCTCTGCTTTCTCTTTTGAACCTCCAAGTCATTGCCCTCCCCTTGACTAGTCCATCTCTGATTCTTACAACATTACAAAACCTTCACGCCTATCATCCTCCTCACTAATCCCTCAACAGGGTCCTCCAACTGCCATATCTCTACCTCCACAATCTCTCATTCTTGATCTTTCCCTTCCTTCCTCCTCTCTCACCCATAGCAAAATTCCAGACTGTGCCATCTCTTTGCAAATGGCAGACATGGATGCGCCCATCAGGGTACATATCCCCTTTTCTGTGTCACATCTCAACTTGACCCTCTAACTATGTAAAGGATTTCTAAATACTTACTCAATTTATGACCTAACTTAGGAGAAGGATCTGGCAACCCACTCTTGAAACAACCACCATTGAAAACCCTACAAATAACAGAGAAGCACTGACAATAATGCTGGGCATGACATAGTGTTAGCGAGTGTTTTATCAGTTGTATATAGGGTCACGATGAGTCAGACATGACTAAACAGCATATAACAACAATAACAACAACAATAACAACAACATGACCTAACTTACCATCTTTGTAGTTCTAAATACCACCTTCTTACCCAAAGAGAGGAAGAGAGTCTGGCAAGTGGTCCACACTCATGAAGATTGTTATACTTTCTATATCCCCAAAGACCTTTGGGGACAAAGGCTGTTCACACCTCTGACCCACACTGGCACAACCAACCTAATTACCCAGACTGGGAACAGAACAAATATGATTATATGTATTAAGGCAGGCTTAGAAAGGGCTACCACTGAGATAGTTCTCTGTGACAAACTAAAGTAAAATTACAAAGAACCAACATAAAATACAACCCAATTTATGGCTAGATTAACTGAAGCCCTTCAAGCTCACACCCATTTCAACTCTGAATCTCCTGAAGACTGCCTAAACTCTGCTTTTATTTCACAATAGGCCCCAGACATCAAGGCCAAACTTAAAAAATTTGAGGATGGCCTCGAGACCCTTACCAGGACTCTGATGTCAGCAGCCTTTAAGGTTTTCTAAAACAGGGAAGAGCAATCTAAACTAGATAAGCAGGTGAGAGATAAGGCTAAATATCAACTGTTGACCTCTGCTTTAATGGCTAATCAAATGCAAGGATAGAAGGTTACACCCACCTGTTCTCCACCTGGGCCCTGCTTCCAATGTGGGACTATGGGCCACTGGGCAAACAATGTCCTAACTCCAGGCTTCCAACTTAGGCATGTCCTCAATGTAGACAAAAGGAACACTGGAAGATGGACTGCCTACAGACCCCTCAAGGTATGTCTCCATCCACCCAGAACTGCCCAATACCTGATCCCCTAGGACTGGCCACAGAGGATTGACATGTCTCAAGGTCGTTTATGGCCCCCATTACTATCTCATCATAGGAGCCTCAGGTATATCTAATCATGGCAGGTAAGTCTGTTTTCTTTTTACTTGACACAGAGACCACCTGTCTATCTTTCTCTAGCTTTCCAGGTAAAAATGTACCTTCTCAAATTCAAATCATGGGGGTCAAAGGAAAACTTTTCCCTTCTCTAAAAACCTCTCCACTCACAGGACAGTTCCAAAACACAATTTTCACACATTCATTCTTGATTATTCCATAATGTCTGGTTCCCTTGTTTTGGAGAGACCTCTTACAAGTTTTCAGGAAAACCATACAACTAAAAGACCACATCATCCAAATGACAGCCAGACCTTTCCTCCTCTGCCTTCAAAGCCACAGCCAACTCTCCACCCCTCCCAGACACTGTCTTCTGACTCCCTCTAACCAATCATCTTTTGTCTCAATAAACCCCACTATCTGGCAAACCGAGACTCCCTCAATTGCCTCCCACCACACCCCCATCCAAATGTGACTAGATAAAAATCCTATCCAGTTCTCCAACACACCTCAATACACCCTAAAACCTATTTGCCTACAAGGACTAAAACCCATCATCACTAAACTCCTCCAAAATGGACTCCTCCATCCTTCTTGCTTTCCATATAACACCATCATCCTTCCTGTGAAAAAAACTCTCAGGTGTACACAGATTGGCTCAGGACATGCAAGCTATTTATGCAGCAGTTTAGCCACTACACTCAATAGTCCCAAACCCCTATGCCCTATTGTCACAAATACCTCCCAATGCCTCCCATTTTTTGGTCCTGGATTTTAAGGATGCGTTCTTCACTTTACTCCTCCAATCAATCTCCCAATATCTCTTTACCTTTACCTAGACAGACATAGACACCATTGATCTGACCAACCAACCTAGACTGTCCTACCTCAAGGTTTTTGAGACACCCCACACCTTTTTGACCAGGCCCTAGTTTCAGACTTAATCTCCTTCTCTCTTTCTCCTCAATCCCTAATCCTCCAATGTACAGATGACCTCTTTCTGTGCTTTCCTTGGCCCAAACTTGCTAGGCAGACACCATACTCCTGCTCAATTTCCTGGCAGAGAAGAGCTATAGGGTCTCAAAATCCAAGGCACAATTAGTATAGCCTCAGGTAATTTACTTGGGAATCCATCACCCCCCAACTTCCAAACTTTCCTTTTTAGACAACATCAGAGACATTTAGGGGGTCCAACTCACAGGGATATTTCACTTGTTGCCGAGGTCCTCCTCTGTATCGCCCAACCTGCCTTCCCAAATGGGGTTCCCCTAGGGACAATTCCTGTCCATCTTGGCAATGATAGCTTTACCCTAAATCCCCCCAGCTTCCTTTTTAAATTGTCAACCCACATACTGCTGCTCCATAGGCCAGTGGTTCACAGGTACTCCCTCCATAGACCTGATCCAAATGACCCCAACATTCTGCCACAGCACACAGCCCTTCAGACTTTCTCTTTAAGGAGACCTCCCAATAGCTGGGGGAACTGTCATCTATTACCATTTCCATTTCCATATCAAATCTATGTGGACCAATATACCTATGTCTTATATGCCAAAATGCTATGCATAACCAGAACTCCTTCCATTGTCCAATTGCTAACACCTGCTTCTCTGGGGCACTTTTTCCAAATGCTTGACTTTAGCAATTTCATTTCCTCTAAATATTTCAAAAAATGAAAAAATGGCTATCAGTCCCTACAAACAGACTTCTCTACCTGCATAGAGGCCAAAGCTGGAATTTTCAGGCTATGTAGCTCCAAGGCTGTTTTATTTCTCCTTTCTAGTTGGACCGGCACTTGCACTCTGATTTACCTCTCCATAGATATCAATATTGCCCCTTTTGACACCTAGTTTCCCATATGTCTGATGACTCCCTTCTAAATGCAAAGAGCTAAATGCAAAGAGCTATACCATTACTACTAAGTTTTGGCATTACCACTGGAATTGGCACCAGGACAACAGGGATAGGACTCTCTTTTTATGAGGTAACTCAATTCTCACAAGAACTTACCAGAGCCCTAAAGGAAATGTCCTAACAAATTGACTATATCCAAGACCAGACTGATTCCCTGGCTGCTGTGGTTCTCCAAAACAGTAGGGGGTTAAAACGCCTAATGGCAGCCCAAGGGGAAATCTGTGCTCTCCTATAGGACAGATTTTTTATTAACTAAAAATTTAGGGTGGTGAGAGAGGGTTGGAACAGCTCCTTTCAGGGAATAGGCTACCTGTCTACAAGGACTATCTTCTTCCTGGCTAAGTTTCTTCTGGAAACAATGGTTCTATCTCCTATTGGGACCCTTTATCATTATCCTACTCATTCTATTGTTTGCTCTCTCCCTAATTCAGTTTTTGAGCTCTTTCTTTGAGGTACAAGCAAAGAAAATCTTCACTATGGTGACAACTCAATTTCAGAGTCATGCTGACTCTGAGAACATACCAACCAGTCTCCTGTTAACACTGGGCTTCTCCCACCAAGATACCTATGCGCCTTCCCCCACCATCAGCAGGAAGTAGCAACAGAAAAAGAAAACCCAGCCAATATTCCTATATAACCAAAGCCAAGAATGACTGAGAACAAAAGCCACCCCCCGAAGGAGGCCTCAAGGTCAGAATGTCCCTGATACCAAAGACGAGGTATTTGAATGATGGAAGCAAACTGGCCCCCAAAGTCAGAATGTCCCTAGTACCAAGAGCCAGATGCGAACCGTCTGAAAACACACACCTCATTTTTTCAAAAGAAAAACTTCCCCATCTATGCATCCCACCAAAGCCCCACTAGCCCTAAAAAATCCCTAGCCTCACTCAGTTCAGTATGGCCACCTCCCCAGGTCTGGTGCTGCCTGAGCAGTTTTCTGCCTTTCTCTTGCTCTCAAACTTTTCTGTGGCAGGTTAGGGTGTTCTTTCATTTCTGTGTGCCCCTGCCACTGGATTTTCTCTATCAGATGTATTTAGTATTTTTTTCCCAGAAGGTGAATTGACTTATTGTCGTACTATTTTCACTATTGGATATTCAGCAGAACTGCCAAAATAATAGGGCAAAACTCCTTCCACATCCTTCTGTATTGCCTTATGGACCATTCAGTAAGTTGCTGAAACTTGTGATTGGCAATTTTCATGGTTTTGTAAAGTTAAACACTTTTATTAAGCAATTACTAAATTTCTTTTTCCTTAGTTTATTTATAGATGCTAGTGGGGTACAAAGTAGTAAGTCCTTTGTTATATTCATTATGCCACTATTAAATCAGTTTTGCTTACACATCCATCATCTTACATATTTTACAGAACAGTATGAACTAAAGAAGAAAAGAAAAAAGAGGTAAGAATTTTAATTATTACATAATGGAAACCACACAATCATCAGTTATACTCTCATTGGTTTTATTCCTACTTTCTCTTTTTCATATATTTACATAGTTGCATCCTGTATTTTGTGCTTTTTCTCTCCCTCTTTACCCCTTTACATTGTTCCTCCTCCCTTTCTCCCTTCAACCTTCGGCCCCACCTGCTGATCCCCTCCCACCTCCAATCAGTATTTTCCATTCTTACATAAGTATGATTATTCATTTTTATCTATCAATATATGAAAGAATTTTCCCCTTAAATTAGATCTAGCTCTCACACATAAGTAAGAACATATGGTATTTTTCTTTTTGAGACTGAGTTAATTCACTTAAAATGATGTTCTCTAGTTCCATTCATTTTGCTGCAAATGACATAATTTCATTCTTCTTTACTGTTGAATAATATTCCCTTATGTATATATTCCACAATTTTTTAATCCACTCCTCTGTTGATGGACATCTTGGTTGATTCCATTCTGCGAAGAGTGCTGGATTAAATATGGAAGTGCAGGTGTCCCAGTGGTATGATGACTTATCTTCCTTTGGGTATATTTCAAGGAGTGATATAGTTGGGTTGTATGGCAGTTTTATTCTTAGTCTTCTAAGGTATGTCCATATTGATTTCCAAAGTGGCTGAATTAATTTACAGTCCCACCAATAGTACAAAAGTGTTTCTTCTCTCTGCATCCTTGCCAGCATTTGTTATTTGTTTTGTTATCACTGAGAAAGAATCTCAGTTTTGTTTTGATTTGCCTTTCCCTGGTGGCTAGGGATATTGAGCATTTTTTTCCTGCATTTATTGGCCATTTGTATTTCTCCTGAGAACTGTCTATTCAGTTCCATTGCCCACTTATTTATTGGTTTATTTGTTATTTTGGTATTTGATTTCTTATGTTCTTTGTATACTCTAGAAATTATTTCTCTGTCAGATGTGTAGGATGCAAAGATTTCCTACCATTCTGTCAGTTCTCTCTTTGTTAATTGTTTCCTTTGCTGTACAGAAGTTTTTAGTTTTATGTAATCTCATTTGTCAATTCTTGGAGCAGTTTCGTGGGCAATTGGAGTCTTGTTAAGGAAGTACTTGCCTATGCCCATGTGTTGGAGCATGTTCCCTATCATTTCTTCTACTAGTTTAATGTTTTGGCTTTATGTTGAGGTCTCTGATCCATTTCAAGATCAGTTTTGTACAATAAATGGGGAAAAGTTTGACGTTATCCATGATTTTGCATTACTTGGCTCTACAGTCTATACCTGTGGAAGCAGCAGTCAAGAAATCAAAAGACACATTGCTCTGGGAAAAGCTGTGGAAAAAGATCTCTTTAGAGTATTGAAAAGTAAAGATGTTCCATTGAAGACGAAGGTGTACCTGACTCATGCCATGGACTGCTATTTTCAGTTGCATCATATGGTTGTGAAAGCTGGACATTGAACAACGGAGACAGGAGAAGAATTGATGTCTTTGAATTATGGTGCTGGAGATGATTATTGAATATAGCATGGACTGCCAAAAAGAACCAACAGATCTGTCCTAGAAGAAGTGAAACCAGAGTGCTCCTTGGAAGCAAGGATGGCCAGACTGCATCTTACACATTTCAGATGTGTAGTCAGGAGAGACCAATCCCTGGAGAAAGACATCATGTTTGGAAGAGTGGCAGGTCAAAGAAAAAAAGGAAAACCCTCCACCAGATGGATTGACACAGTATCTGCAGCAATGGCCTTAAACATAAATAAGATCATGTGCCTGGTACAGAATCAGGGAGTGCTGTACATAGGGTTGCTATGAGTCAGATTCGACTTGATGGCACCTAACAACAACAACTTGTACAGATTAGGAGATATGGATATATTTTAATTTTTCTTCAGGTGGCTCTCCAGTTTTCCCAGCACCATTTATTGAAAAGGCTCTCTTTTCTCCCATGTACATCTTTAGCCACTCTGTCAAACATCAGGTAGCTATAGTTGTGGGGGTGTATCTCTGGGTCCTCAGTTCTGTTCTATTGATCTTTATGCCTATTTTTGTGCCAGTACCAGGCTGTTTTATCCACTGTGGCCCTATAGTACAATTTAAAGTTAGAGATTGTAATGCTTCCTTGCACTGTTTTTACTACTTAGGATTGTTTTGGCTATACATAGTTTTTTATGCTTCCATACAAATTTTAGGATTTTTTTCTATTTCTGTAAAGAATGTCATTGGAATTTTAAGGAGAATTGCATTGAATCTATAAGTCACTTTTGATAGTATAGCCATATTCACAATATTAATTCTTCCAAAATCCATGGGCCAGGGCAGTCCTTCCATCTAGTATCTTCTGCCATATCTTTCTTTAATGGTTTGAAGTTTACATTTTAGAGGTATTTAGGGTCTTTAGTTAGATTGATTCATAAATATTTAGTTTTTTGGTGGGTTATTGTGAATAGGATTGTTGTCTTGATTTCATTCTCTTTCTTTTTGTTGTTGGTCTAAAGGAAGGCTACTTATTTTTGAGTGTTAATTTTGTATCCTGCTACTTTGCTGAAGGAGCTAATTAGTGCTAAGATATTCTAGTGGAATTTTTAGTGTTATTTAGGTATAGGATCATGTCAATTGTGAATAAGGATAATTTGACCTCTTTTGTCCCAATTTGTATTCCTTTAATTTCTTTGTCTTGCTTGATTGCTCTGGCTTGAACTTCTGTCACAATATTGAATAATAGAGGAGAGAGTGGACATCTTTGTCTTGTTCTTGATCTTAGAGGGAACACTTTCAATTGTTCCCCATTTAATATGATGTTGGCTATAGGTTTGTCGTAGATGGCCTTTATGATATTGAGATAAGATCTTTCTATACCCAATTTCTTCAGGATTTTTATCATGAAGGGATGTTGAACTTTGTCAAAGGCCTTTGTATCAATTGAGATGATCATGTGATTTCTATGTACAAGTCTTTTGATATGTTAAGTCATATTGATTGATTTTTGTATGTTGAGCCAGCCTTGCATCTGTGGAATAAAGCCCACATTATTGTGATGTATGAACTTCTTTATGTGTTACTGTATTCTGATTGCCATAATTTTATTGAAGAGTTTTGCATCAGTGTTCATTTGGGAAATTGGCCTATACTTCTCTTTCTTTGTAGTGTCCCTATCTTGTTTTGGAAGTGTACCTTACTTTCTATTTTATGAAATAATTTAAAGAACATAAGTATTAATTCTTCTTTGAAGTTTTGATAGGATTCAGCTGTGAATCCAACAGGACATTGGCTTTTCCTTTTTGGCAGTATTTTTTTTATTGCTGCCTTTATCTTGGTGGTTGATATAGGTCTATTTAATTTGCTTATGTTCTCAGGATTTAGTTTTGGTAAGTCATATTTGCTAAGAAATTTATTGATTTCTGTGGGCGATTATTGGGAGGTCCCTGAGAAAGACCTAGAGGGGGGCTAGGTGGAGATTTGTCTGACCCAGGTAGAGGCCTGAACCTTATCCACGTTTTACCCTATTCTTACCCCTCCCACTTGTAACCCAGGACCATAGTGATGGGAATCCTGGAAAGAACTCCAGGGACAGAGGCCTGTCTGGCCCACTTGGAGGGCTAACATCTATCCTCAGGGGCCAGCGACCTTGTCCCACATACTGGTATTCCACTCTTCCCCCTCCCATCAAGTGATCCAAGATAGCCCCCAAGCAGCCTAGCTCTGGTGTGGCCTCTTTCAGTCTGATTGGCTGCCTGGAGCCACTTGATTGGTCAGAAAAGGAAGCTCAGTGATTGGCCTGGCCTGTGCCTAACCCCCCTATCAAAATTTTTCTTTTTCAAATCCCTAGTTACATAACTGCCACACCTAGCACGAGGCACTCCCTAACTGCCTATTTCTGGGTCCATGCCCCCTTCATAGAAGATATATAAACCACCACTGAAACTACTAGCTTCCCTTTTATCCCTTGTGTTCTTGATCCTCCCCTGTTCACCTGTTTTCCAAGCCTCTTCAAATCTTACCCCCACACCCTACTCCTGAGACCTGCTGCCTCCAACAACCAGTGAAGACATCTGAGGACTACAAGCAAGAAGCCATGTCAAGACCAGGGCCTCTGAAGCAGCAAAGGCTCCTAGCAAGACACGAAGAGCTATCTCTTTTCTTCCCCTGCCTTGGGGAGGAGGAGAGTAGAGAAGGTGAACTTCAAGAGGCAACAGGAGACACACCATGGGACACTTTCATCAAGAATTATTGTGCTGCACCCCCATTTGTTCCCCTTTGTAGGTGCAACTTAATAAATTCTGTTTCTGTTTTCAAGAAGGCTCCCAAAGTCCTTTGGTGCTACCAGCTCTTGCCTATTTCCAAGGATCCCCAAGTACCCATGTTGAGGCAAGCTGTTACCCTGCTGGGCTGAAGTGAACCCCAACACATTTCTTCTGTATATTCATTTTTAGGTAGTATAATTTCTCAAAGTAGTCTCTGAAGATCTTCTGAATTTCACTGGTATTCATTGTTATGTCCTCCTTCTCATCTTTGATTTTATTAATTTAGGCCATTTCACTCTTTCTTCAGGTGAGTCTGTCTCAGGGAGTATCAATTTCATTCATCTTTTTGAAGAAGTAACTCTTAATTTCATTAATTTTTTGTATTGTTCTTTTAGTTTCCATTTCATTAATTTCTACCTTGGTTTTAATTATTTTTTTCTGTGTGCTCTTTTTGGGGGTGGCTTATTGTTGGCTTTCTAGCACCTTGAGATGTATTGAGTTACTTATTTGGGCCTACCCTATCTTATTGATGTGTGTACTCATGGCTATGAACTTCTTTTATAGAACTGCCTTTGCTGAATCCCATAGATTTTGTTAGGATGTGTTTTCATCCTCATTTGATTGCATGAAGTTTTAAATTTCTTTTCTTATTTCTTTGATGACCTACTGATCATTCAAAGTGTGTTACTTAGCCTCCACGTATTTGTAACAATTCTGACATTTTTCTTGATTTTGAGTTCTAGTTTTATTCCCTTGTGATCTGGTAAGGTACAGGGGATGTTTTCGGGTTTTTTTTTTTTTTGTACTTATTGAGGCCATTTTTGTGGACTAAAATGTGGTCTACTTTAGAAAAAGTTCCATGTGATGTTGAGAAGAATGTGTATTCTGCCTCTGATGGATGGAATATTCTGTAAACATTGGTTTGGTCTAATTGTCTGTGGTATTAAGTCCATCATTTCTCTGCTAATTTTTTGCTCTGATGATCTATCTCTTGAACATACTGGGGTATTGGGATGTCCCATAATTATTGTGTTTGGATCTATATGTTCCTTTATTGACAGTAAGGCTTGTTATATGAAGTTAGATGCTCCTATGTTTGGTGAATAAATATTGACTAGTATTATGTCCTCCCGGTTGACTGTTCCTTTTACAAATATGTAGTGACTATTTATGTCTCTCTTGATTAGTTTGGGATTAAAGTCAAGATTGTCAGAAATTAATAAATCTACCTCTGCTTTTTTTGGTTTCCATATGCTTGGTATATTGTTTTCTAGCCTCTAATTTTCAGACTTTTTTGGTCTTTGTGAATGAGATGAGTCTCTTGAATGCCACCTAAGGAGAGTTTTTTCTTTAATCCAGTTGGCCAATTGGTGCCTTCTGAATGGTGAGGTAAGGCTTTTACATTTAGAGTAATTACTGAGAGGAGCAGGGTATTCTGCATCATTTCCATGTTTGTTTCTCCTCTTTGGTTCATAATTAGCTTGTTGTGATCAAGAATTCCTTTCATGGCTTTTATTTATTCTTTGGTCTTGCATTTAGGTGTGTCTTGCTTCTTTTATGGGTAGTATTTCTTTATGAATCCTCTGCAATGCTGGGTTGGTGATCAGAAATTGCTTAAACTTTTCAGTATCATGGAATGTCTTGATCTCTCCATTTTTTAAAAAAGATTGCTTTAATAGGCAGAGTAATCTTAGGAGGTAGTTATTCTTTTTCAGGATTTGAATAATGTATGACCATGCTTTCCTTGTTCTTAGGGTTGTTGTTGAGAAGTCACCTGTTATTCTGATGAGGTTGCCTTTGTGAGTTGATCTTTCTCTCTTGTAGCCCTTAAAATAATTTCTTTATTTTCTAGATTTAACACTCCAATTATAATGTGTTGTGGAAAGGATCTGTTCTGGTCTACTCTATTTTGGTGTTCTGGATGCTTCTGTGTTTTGGGTGAGTATTTCTTCCATTGGGTTTGGTAAGTTTTCAGCTATTATTTCATTGAAAAGATTTTCTATGTCCCTATTATTATTTTCACCTGCAGTGGTAGCCCTGTGGCATCCGATCCTGTCAGATCTCAGAAGCTAAGCAGGGTCAGGCCTGGTTAGTACCTGGATGGGAGACCACCTGGGAACACCAGAAGCTGTAGGCTTGGGAGAAGGACCTGGCAACCCCCTCCCAAAAATCAATCTGCCATTGAAAACCCTATGCACAGCACAGAAGCACTGACAATAGTGTTTCCCCTGTTGTACAGAGGGTCGCTATGATTTGGATACTGACTCGACGGCACCTAACAACAACAACAATTATTATTTTCAGCTCCTTTGTGTATTCCCAGTATTCATAGGTTTCATGTCTTCATTTTATCAAATACCTCTTGAAAGTATTGATCATAATGCTGCATCTTTGTGTCTTATTATCTAAATAGATGAGTTCTTCAACTTTTTCTTCAGTATCATAATTTCTGTTTTCTGCTTCTTCCATTCTGGATACTGAAGATTCTACTGTAATATTAATTTGATTTATTTTGTTTTATAATTCTAGCATTTCTGCTTGATTCTTCTTCAAGATCTCAGTTTCTTTGATGAATTTTTCTTCTATGTTAGATACTTTTTTGTTCAGTGTTTCAATTGCTTTCATCTCTTTGGTTGTGGTGTCCTAGAGGTCTTTTAACATACTTACATTCAGAATTCTAAAGTATTTTTCTGGCATATCTAATATTTGTGTTTCTTTAAAATCAAGGGTTTAGAATTGTCATTTGGGGCAATTTTTTCCTCCTGATTTTTCATATTTTGTGTGGTTTTGGTTTGAGCTTTACCCATCACTTAGTCTAGATATTATTGCCTTATATGCTTGGGGTTGTCCTTAGTTTGATGTCTTCTTTTGGGGTCTTAGACTCTGGTGTTACTCAGAGTATAGAAAGCTAGAGTAGCAATTCCATCCAATCTCACCTTTTAAAGTTTGATTAATCTTCTTTGAGAGTAGATTTTTTTTTTTGTACTGGGGGTTGAACCCAGGGCCTCACACATGCATGGTTTGCAACTACTGGACCACTGAGCTGCACCTCCAGCCCATTTTTTAAGACTTTTTTGAGACAGGGTCTCACTAAATTATGCAGATTGCCTCTTGTCTCAAACTTGTTATCCTCCTGCATCCACCTCTGGAGCCACTGGGATTATAAGCATGTGCCACCATGCCCGGCTGAGGCCTAGGATTCTTTAAGGAGATACCTGTGGAGAGTAATTTTAGAGATAATGATGAATAGAATTTGGGAGTAAATATAGAATATAGTATAAGTATTGATAGCAAGAAGATGAAGGTTTGATAGACTTGTGGATGGGAAATAAGAGTAAAAGCAGGATCAGGTAGGGATGAGGAAGAAAAGCAAGCAAAAAAGGGAGATGTTAGAGTATGAGTGAGAATAGAGAGCAAAGTTTCAAGTCTACCTGTTCCTTATATGTAGTGTGTGTGTGTGTGTGTGTGTGTGTGTGTGTGTGTGTGTTTAGTTATATGAACTTTCCAAGAGATCTAGCAAATGCAAGGATGGAAGAGATCAATTTTGATGTTGATGAATGAATTTGGGAGGAATTAACTTACTGAAATAATCTAAGAAGACTAATGGTTAAAAATTATGACTAGTGAGATTGATGAAGAATGCTTTGGGAGTCTAAGGAATTAGAAGGCATGAGAGAGGGTGATGTGGAGTAAAGCTGAAAAGAAAGCAAAGTAAATAACCAATTAAGCATAGCAATAATATAACAGCCTTGAGATTGACAATAAGAAACATATAGCTATACAAGGGAAAAAGGAAAAATAAGGTTAATCCAATAACAGCTTGACTTGTACTGATTAATTCAGTTTATGTGTCAATCATCCAGTCATTTATGCATCCTGCCTGCCTTCTGGATGTTGTCAAGGAACTGGTCCAGTCCTTGCTTCCCACCACAATTACAGACCAGTTTTCAGGGAGGGCATGTGCTCTCAAACTTCTTCATACTCATGAGATGGTCCTGTGCTGGTCACACTGACCCTGAAGTGCTATGATCCCTACCAGAGCTCTAGGTACTTAACTCTCAGAGGTGAATCCCTCCACTGCTGCAGGCCTCCAAAGCTTATATACTAGTTCTCTCTTTCCAGGGTGATTGCAGCCTAAATATCTGGGTTTGTGTTGTCTGCTGTCCACACTATGAGTGGGCAACCTTGGAACCCATGCACCTTGGGTTACATGGCTGTGACCCCCTTGTAGGTGGGTTAGGCACCCATCCAGATGTCTGTTGTTTTCAAGTTAGTCTGTTTTCAACTTGAGCCCTATTGCTTTGCTTCCTTAAGCCTGCTAAGCTTTTCTATCAGTGCATTCATGCTACTATGAATTTGAGATCCTTACCTGGCACAGGTACAGTCAGTTCCCTAGGTGCACTCTTTGCAGGATGTTGCACAGTGACTTAACAGGGGATGAGACTTCTGGGGATTCCAAATTGCTGTATGTGCTCAATAGCTTCCAATTCTCAGGGCAGGTGGCAGCTCCCCTCAGCTGTTTAATTAAATGGGCAATATTCCATCCTGGTGCATACCCTATGGTCACAGCTCATTAATTGCCCCAGGATATTGTAGGGGGAGAGGAGAAAGATAGGGTCCCTTTGTCTTACCTACCCTGCTTCCTTAGTGAGGCTGCTTCCCCTCAAACTGAGGTTCCATGTCCCCAAATCCCTCATTCAGTGATCAGCCTCAGTTTTTCACCAGACTGCTCTGCCATGCAGGGGACTCCCCAATACCTGAAAAAGTATTGGTATTCTCCCACTGGGACAGACTGCACTGCGCCACCAATCTTGTTCCCCATACTTCCTCTTCCTGAGCGCTCACACGGAAGCCTCCAAACATCCCAGATGGCACAGTGTAGTCTGTGAATTAGCCCCCAACCCTTTATGATGGAGTATTTACTTTGTACATGATAGTTTCTGTGCCCCAGCTCCTCCAAGCAGATAGACGTCAGTCCCACACTTGCTGGTACTTGCCCAGGGTAGGTGCCTTTAGAATGGCACCCAGCCAGTCCTTCACTCCTTCACAGTTGGTAAACTTCTTTTAATCAGCTGTGGTAGAAGGACTCATTTTCCTCTGGTTAAAACTGCTCTCCACTATTTCTCCATTCTGAACAGAGACCTTTGCAACTTGTTCTTAACTGTTTTTTCTTTCCTGGTCAAAGCATGGCTACTTTCAGTCTTCCATTGTAACTGGGACCCATCAGCAATGGCTAACTTTATTTTTACCTGTTCTTGATTAAATTTTTGCACATTTAATTCAGTGAAGTGTTTGAATGTACGTGAAAAAGAAAAAATGTCATAAAATAATTTTTTTCTATTTCTCTGTTCTACATGTCCTTTACTTTGCCTAGAGATATAACTTACCTTCTATTTATGCAACCTGTCAGTTCAAGTTGAATGTAACACTGAGGTGGGGTTTCGAACTATTTTTTCTGTAGAAAGTAAAGGGTATGATGGCTGTGTGGGTGTGATTAGACTTACATTTTCTCCCCACTCTCCCTTTCCCCTGGAACTATAGCAAGGAGTTTTTATCTGGGTTAACCCATTGGGTTAGTCAGCCTGTGAGCTGCTATGGCAAAATACCTGACAGAAATAGACATATGGGAGGAATGATTTATTGAGGCTCACTGTTAGAGGATTTTGGTCGATTGAAGCAATAAAGCATGGTCACAGGGCAGGCTGGCAGTGAGGCAGGTGGCAGGACCTGTGTTAGGTGACCTCATGTAATGGCAGATTAGGAGACCAACCTGAACAGAGGGCACACATAAAACCTCCAAAGGCCAACCCCCAGTGACCTGCTCCCACAAAGATAGATCTCACCTCTGAAAGGTCCCTAGCCTCCCAGGATAGTGCCACCAGCTGGGGACCAAACATGCCAACACATGACCTTTGGGGAACATCTTAGGTTTAAACCATAACACCCAAAAAGTAAAAAAGCAGAATAACCAACCCAGACTCTCTAGAAAAGCTGATGTTCAACTACCAGAAGCAAAAATAAAGTCAAGAGTCACAGATCCAAAAGACTTAGTAGGTATGAAAGGAGAAGTAGATTAACAATAAATTAGAAAATTCACGATAAATACCATAAACTCTAGAGGATATTTAAGCTTTGCTTTAAAGATTTGTGGTATATGTATATATTTGAGTTGGCATAACCTAGAGAGCCAGAGCTAACCATGATGGAAATAGGTGCATTTTTCACCTTTAAATGTCATTTTTTGGCAGGAAATCAAGATGCCTATGAGAATGAAACTTCAGTCTTGCTTGCATTTCTCCAAGGCTATTCGGCTATATATTAAACTCTGGGAAAGCTCTTATTGCTAATTTATGGTAACAAGAGCCAATCTATCTTGAACATATGATGCTCTTTGGGAAAACAACAATAACATATACAATATGGTGAACCTCAGTGGGTCCAGAAGGCAGATTTTAGTTCACAGTCTGAAACCAAATGGTGAACCAGGGAGCAAATGAAAAAGTCCTCTAAATGATAAATGACAGTCCAGAGTTTAATCCAGAGGAAAAGTTGGCATGCTTTCAAAACCTTACCCAGATAACTGTAAATAGTATAAGGAGCAGATGAGAAGTGGTAACATATTAACAATCACGCAAAATAATAGTTGATATAAAGGAAGGACAAAGGACCCATACAAAAAAAAGAAGCATATTAAGAATTATTTATGCAAGGAAAAGGACTCTGTGCCTTGATAGTTCCCAGGGAATTACTTGATATTAAAATAGCTCAATAATTAATAATCAAAATAACCTCAAAATTGTCACTTCAGAAGGTTTAGTAATTTTCTTGAAAAGGTGATTTTCAGGAAATGACATTGTTGAGAATTTGCTTCAGTTATGTGGGAAAACTCCATGCTAAACAGTTGATTTTCCTGATAATTCCAAGCATATTAGATTTTGCTGTTTGTATTCAAGATAATATATTTTAACCCCTAAATGCTTGGTTGGAAATGATTGGGGTCCTATTAATGAGCAAAGTCATTCACTTGGAATTTTCTGCCCATTCTTATAAAGGAATATGGCTGCTGAGTGGCTGAGTTTGGAGCAGGGTGGGGGGGAGTTGTCAAGAAAAGAGCAGAGTCTAGGGTGTTTTTTCACCAACAGCTTATGGAGTAAGATCTAGGAAACATTTAGAACCATATTTCCCATTACCAGTTAATGAGTAGTGCTTGTTGAAGTTTGAATTTTGAAGTATGTGTTGTCACCTTTAACCACTGCAAAGATTATAGAAATAAAAATGAAAAATTTTTTAGAGAATGGCAATGGAGCCAGAAGAGATTGCCTCAGAACCCAGGCTCTCGCTAGAGGAGGAGCTAATTTGGATACCTCTGAGATGAGTTCCTGTGCCACTTGGATTCTGCTTCTCATTACAGGAGGGTCTAGTCTTAGATTTTGAAGAGAGAGAGAGAGAGAGAGAGAGAGAGAGAGAGAGAGAGAGAGAGAGAGAGATACAAACCAACATTCTCATCTTCTTTTTGCCTTGGCTGAAAAGGAGTTCACAGCTAAATTTGGTGCTCAAATGTTGCAGCTAGCTTTCTGTCACTTTTTTTTATTGTAACTATTTCATGTTGTGCCAAATTGCTTAATTTTCCCCCTTTATTGTGATTTCAATTGGTTAATTTTATCTTAGTCCTCTAAAGTATATTTCTTATAGGAAAATTTGATGGAAAATTCACAAACATGGGGGAGAGAGAGAGAGAGAGAGAGAGAGAGAGAGAGAGGAAAAAAGAGACCCTCTCCAAAGAGCAATTGTAAAATAGTGGAATGTTTCAAACAATGGGGGGATTCTTCTTATGAACAACAATGTTAGAAAATGAGAAAGGAAATGTGAAACTTCTTGCATGTGTTTTAATAAATATCAAAAAGCACTCAGGCCAAGCATGTCCTTTTAAACACAGTCAAATTGCACAGAGTTGTAACATTCAATCCATTCAATACCCCTATGGCTATACTTATACTCCCCTGAACTGGGTACACTGTTCTCTCTCTCATTCATCACAGACACAATTTCCAATGAAATGACAATTGACCAAATTTTATGACTTTGGGTATGCTTCTTATTTAATATACAATCATGATATAATTTTTTCCTCACTCCATTTACACTTCTCTTCCAATATTAGGAAGAGATTTTGTCTTGGCCTATGTATGATTTCTTTCGCACGGAGCATGGTATATAATTTTAGCTCTGGCATTCAGTTACTGAGAAATCAGGATTATGATCAGTATGCCATGGTTTGGGTATTGCAGGAATGAGATTTAAGAGTGAATGTTGTTCAGAATAAAATGAAAGATACAAAATATGACTTTTACAAAAATAATTGAAGTCATTATGGACACAACTGCTAACATTATGACCTAAAGAAGTAACTTAGTGAATTCTAGTTTGTTGTGGAATAATTCTCTTATGATTTGAAGAAGATGGTTTTTCTCAGTTACATTGCCTCTGGTTTAAGGGATTTTCAACTTGATCATTTCAATTAAATCATAGATCATCCATTGTAATGTAAAAGATATTTGTACAATAAAACTGGGGTCTCTTTAAAGGGGGTCAGACTATCATATCATTTCATGCTTAATGTTTTTTTTAGTAAGGCTCCCAATTCCTTTTTCATCATTTTTCCAGTATTCTAATTCATATCTTTTGAGTTATTTTTATTATTATTGTCTGGGTTATCTCAAGTTTCTGTGTATACCAATAGGAAAATAGTACTAATTTTGATAGGAATTGCTAAATTATATAAAAATATACAAAACACAAGGAGTCCAAGACTGCTTAGCATCACATTGTACTCCTGAAGCAACTACTCCTCTCTTAACTCTGCCAATGTGTACTTGGTTTTCTCTAGTGAAAATATCAAATAATCTTAAGTAGTAATTTTTTCATGAGATGTATGTAGAAGTATTCTCAATAGTTTGGTTTTCAATTCTGGGAGCAGAAAGGAAAACAATAATTTGCAAGTTAGGTGAGAATTAGGGAAGGATTGATGGACATTTGTTCAGCTGGGTACAGATGGAACTAGTTATATCTTTAGCAAGGAGATGTATAACCTAACAGTTGCCCTTTGAAGTGTTTAGCTCAGTTGGTAGAGTGCTGCTCTGCTTGCCCTATAGCCCTGGGTTTGAATCCCAGCACCACAAAAATGGGAGAAGGTCCTGGCAGCTCACTCCCAAATTAATCCGAAAACAATCAGTTATCAGAAACCCTATGGACAACAGACAAACTCTGACATAGTGCCAGGTATGGCACAGTGTCAGGGAGTGTTTCCTTCTGTTGTACATGCATAGGGTCACCATGAGTCAGACATGACTCAACAGCACGTAACAACAACAACAACAACAACAACAACAACAACAATTCCTTAAATTTTAATCTCTTCATAGATTAAAAGAGATAAAGCACACTTTCATTAGGGCTGGGATTTAGCTCAGTTGGTAGAGCGCTGTGCTGCAGTCTCTGAGGTCCTGAGTTCAATTCCCAGAACCACAGAAATGGGAGCAGGACCAGGCAACCCAATCCCAAGGCAATCCTGAAACAGCCAGCCATTGAAAACCCTATGAGGGTCACTATGAGTCGGATACCAACTCGACGGCACCTGACAAGACACTTTCATGGAAATGAGCCAGAGATAACCTGAGTGGTGGATTTCCTGTACTCACTGTACTTGACCTAACCAGTGTTGAGCTTTGGTACATGAACCAAACTGGTGCTATTTCTCTCTCCCCCTTTAGAGTGAAGTGCTTCTCAGAAGACTGTTACATTTTTCTTATGAAACATGAGAAATGGACTTTAATCAATTTTCCGGTCATGTCCAGTCTTGATGCACCCAAGTCAAAGAGTGGATAATTTATTGAAGAAGAATGCATAGGGTAATCTCCATTTTATAATTTTATAAAGATATTTTGGATATATCATGATATCTAGATTTTATTTCTTCTCTAACAATATTTTGATTTTGAATATGGAAGCAAAAGATGGTGGTCCCAGACGAAGAATGTCACTTTGGATATGGGTGACAATATGTGCTCTTATATTAAAACTACTTGGTATTGGTAAAGTAAGATTTTAGCACTTACTGGGTATTTTAGAAAGAGGTATCCAATAGTTTTTCTGATTTTTTTCTGAATTGCCTGAAAAACCCCAAATTCTTAACAGAGTCAAATGATATTTTTGTATTTCATTTGTATGGAGTTATCAGATCCTTAATACTATGATAGAAGATTGAATTAATTAGGTAAGATTATTTTATTCAAAACCATTTATTTCTCATTTTCTTGTACACTGTTTTATTCAAGATATTTACAGATTAATTTATTTTCATTAAGACCATGATATGTGTGTGTTTTTCTGCAAATACTATACCATTCTTTGAATATGGCACAAAACTGTTTAGTAGTAGAATTTACCTTATTATGCATTCTACAACAATTGGTAGAAGTCCTTATGAAAAAGTACAGCGAGTCAGGCACCATGGCACATTCCTGTAATCCCAGTAACTCAGGAGGCTGAAGCAGGACAATTGCAGGTTCAAGGCCAAAGGTAGTCTGTATAATTTAGTGACATCCTGTCTCAAAATAAAAAACAAAAACAGGGATGAGAGTGAAGCTCAGTGGTAGAGCACTTGCCTAGTATATGTGAAGCCATATGTTCAACCCTATAATATTTAAAAAGGAAAAAAGAGAAGAAAAGGAAAATGAATGCAGAATGAGCCTCAGTATGTGAATGAAATAAAAGCAAGCTTTGGTAATTTGCACAGAGGTTGTGTTGCTTTTATATGTCTGGTATAAGCAGTCAGTATGTAAAAATAGAATGGAAAATCTGACCAAGATTTAAAATTACAAATTACGAAATGTGAGCTAAGTGAAAGAAACAATTAAGAAGCGTAAGTTTAAAAAAACTAGTTGATATTGCACAACATTGGATAACCAGTCATTTTTCTGCAATTGTTAAGTATAATTTGTCTCACAATGCTACTCTTTGGTAAATTGTTACAACTTCATATGATATATGTAGCTTATTAACAGTTCCATTAATTGCCATTACAGGAAAGAAGTTATAGAAGCTGGTACATGCAGGAACAAATGTTGAGGCAGATGGTTGAAATTAATGAAACGTGATTAGTTGCTGAACCAGTTTATTTAATTAGCTTTCTACATCAGAATAGTTTAAGTAAATGTGTCATATTGTCTTTAGTAAATTGAAATTCAGGGGATGATCACACATATATTTTAAAAAATAACAAGACAAAGAGCAAAGAACTAGGCTCTGACCCACCACTACCAGTTTGTTCTGTACTGAGAGCCTGCTGAAGTCTTTGGAATGAGTGGGAAATTTCACTGTTAGCAATGAACACCCAACTGCACTGACATCTTTCCTGCACTGCAACAGGGAAAATAGAGGGAGAAGAGCAAGGGGAAATTGGCCACTGCCCACAAAATTTCTGTGATGTTGTTACTTCTTAGTGAATAATTTTCAGAGTGGCTGAAATGGATTCTTGCAATAACAATTTGATAATTTTCATTTTCAGTGAGAATCCAGAAAATTCCAAGGCATAAAAATCGCAATAATTTTCACATTCAGGCCATTCTTATCTATATATCTGCATATGGAAGGAGAAAAATGCAACTTTTAAGGTACTTATTTTTATATAGTTCTTATAGAGAGGATCTTGCATGCATAGGATGAAAAACAAATGCATACAGTGGTGATTTTGATAGAAATATGGCTCATATTATGGAGACAATATGATGATATTTGAATTGTTAAATAGAATTCATCAAAATTTGGGTATTAAATGATTTATACCTGCTGAGGTTTATATAGGTTTGGAAAATTTATTTTCCCTTCTCACGTGAATGTTTTATTGTACAGTATTTACTTTTCAGGACATATTTTAAAACTTTGTATCAGAAGTAGTTAACTAGATTGTCAGTATATACATGTTTCCAATGATATAGTCTTTACCCATTTTTTCAAACCTGTTGTAAGTGAGCTTTGAGTAATCATATGTTCACCCAAATAAATCTAAATAATTCCTGTAAACTTGCTTGGCCCATTATTGACACGCTTTCTCCTATTAAGATGTTATGTTAGTATTACTTTATAAATTCTTTAATTTTCACCCTTCCGTACCTTCACCATCACTCTTGACTTTGGGAAAGCAAGGTGGAGTAAGACCGTTTTCTTCATAATACATTCATAGGCACTGTGACAAGAACATTTGAACATGTCAAGAACTCAGAAAAGTCTATGTCTTGAACTTATAAAGTTATTTTCTGTGGCATGAAACTAAAAGTGAAGATATGAAATAAATAAAATTTTACATTTCTAAAACATAATTTAAAAAATAAATTGCTGCTTTGTTAAAATCTTATATAGTACTACCCTGTTGTTATGACCCGGTTAAGTGTCCCTGGAGGGTATATGTGTTAAAGGTTTGTTTCCCAGGGATGGTTGGCAGGTGGTGAAAATATAAGAAGTCAGGCCTCATGGGAGATCTTCAAAGGGAATTGTGGAATATGGAATGCTGCTTGCCTCTCTCTCTTTTTCATCCATGAGATGAGCAAGTTTGGTCTGCCATGTACACCCACCATGATGTGCACCACAGGCCCAAAGCAATGGGGCCAACTGATCATGGACCAAAACCTCTAAAACTGTGAGCCAAAATAAACATTTTCTTTGTATAAGTTGATTGTCCAGGTATTTCTTACAGTGATGGAAAGCTGTCTGACACTTATATAGATAATATTTATTGTAGGAAATGAGTCCATTTTTGATGTTTGCTGTGAAGGAAACTATAATTTAAAAATAAAGTCAATTCTTGTCA
This sequence comes from Pedetes capensis, assembly GCA_007922755.1. Lineage (NCBI taxonomy): Eukaryota > Metazoa > Chordata > Mammalia > Rodentia > Pedetidae > Pedetes > Pedetes capensis. The sequence goes on along the minus strand of VMDO01000298.1, from coordinate 155,367 downwards.
AGCTATCTTTGTTTTTCCACCCTTATATTCAGTAAAGGTAACAACATACATCTTTAACACTTGTTTAAGTTAGCACATATTATCTCTCAACTTTAACACTTTTCATAAAAGAAAAGATGTTGAGCATGATGTTTGTTAGAATTTAGGAATACAATCCAAAAGAGCTATGAATAATCACTCAAAAATAAAGAAGCTTAAATTTATTTTTTAAATAACAAGTAAAAATGGAAAATGCTATTATAAATGCTCTTTATGTGAAAAATATAGAGATAAAATTATACCATAAATGAGTAGTCAAGGCAATAGTCCTACTATTTTTGACATTGAGCAACATAGGACTCACTGTAAGGAAAATATGAAGTCAGTATGGCTATTTTCATCCATTATAATGTTCCCAGATGACCTAGGCTCTTAGCTTAAAAAGGATTATTATTAACTTATTCTCACTAAATTGTTATGTTTATTAGGCACTCAATCTATCCTATGAACTATATTTATAATGCCTTAAGAGAAGAGACATTTCATCACTACTTATCCTTGTAATCATTGAAAAAAACAAATAAGCTGACAGGTATTCAATGTACATGTCTTGATTCAAGTACTTTTTAAACCCAGAATATTAGGAGTATTTGGGAAAAATTTTTTCTGCTCTGGATTTAGAAAGCTTCTATTTTAGCAACAAGAGAAAGAGTTAATATATAATATTAAATTTTGTTTATATTCATCAGATAGCTTAGGTTCAATGCAACTGGCATCACTGAATTCCAAAAAATAATGACCCTCTCCAAGGAGAAACTACACTGAATTTGTCTTTGGCAGAACATAGTAGAAAGAGGTAGAATACACAAAGTCAGGTAAAAATAAAACAACTGTATGATGGTTAATTTTATGTGTCACATTGATTCTGCCATAGGGTACACAGATATTGGGTTAAATATCATCCTGTATGTGTTGATGAAAGTATTTGTGGCTGAGATTAACATTCATATTGGTAGACTTTGTAAGGCATATAACCCCCCCAAAAATGTGGATGAGTTTTATTCAATCTGTGAAAGCTTGAATAGAATAAAAGATTGAGTAAAAAAGAATTCTTTCTCTTTGCCTGAGTGTCTTTGAGCTAGGACATTAATCTTCTGTCTTCAGACTTGGGCTTGAAGTGGAACCATAACATAGTCTTTCCTGGGCCCAGGCTTCTCTCGTCAGCCTCCACAATCACAAAAGCCAAATCTTTATAATAAATCTCTCTTAATCTTCTCTTCTCTTCTCGTCTCTTCTCGTCTCGTCTCGTCTCGTCTCTTGCCCTTTCCTCTCTATCTTCTGCTTTCTCTCTCTTTCTCTTTTTTATCTCCTATTGATTCTGGTTCTTTGCATAATATTATAACAAAGTGAAAAGTTAACAAATACATAAAGGCAAAATATGGGCCACCATGATATCCTAGAACCCTAGAAAGCCTTGAAAAATTTGTGAACACTTTCCAATCTTTCCAAAGCTTGTTCATGAGCCCTCACCAGGTAGTTGTAAGTAAGACTGGAGGTAATAGCAGGAGACCCAAGGAGAACTCTGGTAGTACTGATATGTGGATATCACTGGCTGCCATTGTCCTGCACTGTTCTGAATCCTTTGTCTTTTCTAGGTATTGAGAAGTTGAACTCAGGGTCTCATACATACTTTGCAAGTACTCTACCACTGAGCTGCACCTCCTAACCCCCTTTTGATTTTTTTTTTTTTTGTCTTGAGACAGGGTCTTAGTTACACAAGCTGCCTCTGGCCTCAAACTCTCTATTCTCCTGCCTTTGTCTCCTCGGTCTCTGGGATCACACATGTGCCCACCACAGTACTCTTGAATCCTTGTTTTCACATGAGAAAAAAATGGCGTCAACCACTGAGAGAGAGGCAGGCAACCCTCCAAAGATTCTAACCCCTAATACTCCTTTTTCTGATATTGGGGTAAAAGAGAAAAAGCTTTATGCCACTGGGAATAGAATAAGAAACATATTTGAATCTAGGATCTTTTACTGATTAATAAAAATGGCAGATTTTTTCAGCTATGATGAGAGCTGAGCAAGCTAGAAGTAGAGATTGAACCACCTCTGCTGCCACCACCACCATGGCCACCCACTGGCTTCCTGCACTGGCAAGTCTTGCACTTAGAAGCAGCTGGAGCCAGCAGCTGTCTCTAGGACAGGGGAAAGATGCTGGACTTGTGACTTAGCACTTAGATCTGTTGAAAGGTAGGGTGGAATGTGATAAAAGTTCTCCAGTGCTCTAGGCCTCACTGTGAGCACTAGGCAGTGACAGTCTACCATTGCAGGAATTTTTATTTTATTTTACTTTTATTATTTATTTGTTTATTTATTTATTTGTGGTACTGGGGTTTAACCAGGGGCCTTGCGCTTGCATGCTTTGCAAATGCTGGACCACTGAGCTGCACCTCCAGCCCACTTTTTTTTTTTTCCTTTTTTGAGACAGGGTCTCACTAAGTTATGCAGACTGCCTCTGGTCTCGAACTTGTGATCCTCCTGTCTCCGCATCTGGAGCCGCTGGGATTACAGGCGTGTGCCACCGCACCCAGCTGCATTGCAGGAATTTAAAGTCTGTGCCAAACTAAAAGTAAGGAGTACAATAGGCACATCCAATTGAGTTCAAGTATTGCTTATTGTTGTTGTTATTAGGTGCCCTCAAGTTGGTGTTTGACTCATAGTGACCCTGTGTACAACAGATGAAATTCTATTGTAGTGCTTCTCCTTATTCATAGGGTTTTCAAGGGCAGATTATTTTTGGAAGTGGGTTGCTGGGTCCTTCTCCCAGGCCTACAGTACCTGGTGTTCCCAGGTGGTCTCCCATCCAACTACTGACTAGGACCTACCCTGCTTAGCTTCCGAGATCTGACAGGATCAGATGCCACAGTGGTATGGGTGCAGGCTAAGTATTGCCTTGGCTGACCTAATCACCACATTAATAGCTGTCAGAGCCATGCCCATTTCCTATTGTAAGTTTACTTCTCTTTATTTCTCTTTTACACATATTATCTCCATTCAATCTAATATTGTACAGTACACAAAATGTGACAATGACAAAATATGATTCATTATCAGGAGATAAAATAGTTAACAGAGTCAAACCAAGGTGTGATGCAGATCATGGAATATCAGATGTAGCACTTTGGAAAAACTACATGTTAGATATGTTAAAGAGGACAGTGGAAAAGGTAAACTCATGCATGAACAGGTAGAATTTTCAGCAGGCACATAGAGATGAAAAAAATCAATTGAGAATGAAGGCTAGAAGGCTAGACATTTTAAAAAATACTAACAGAGAAAAGGACTGGGATTTAGCTCAGTTGGTATAGTACTTCTCCACACTCTCTGAGGACCTAGGCTCGATCCCTAGAACAATAAAAATGGGAGAAGAATGTGACAATCCACATCTGAGGCAATCCTAAAACAATCAGCCATTGAAAACCCAACGAGGGTTGCTATGAGTTGGACCTGACTCTATAGCACCTAACAGCAAGAACAGAGAAAAAGAATTCATTTATGAATTCTATGCTGAATTACTTATCAGCTGTCTGAATATAATAGTGGAAAGAACTGGTGAACTTTAAGTTAAACTGATATAAATGATCCAAATTGATGAGAGATAGGGGAGGGCCAGAGAGTGAGAGAGGCTGGAGAACGAGGGGCAGGAAGTGAAAAATCAATAACAGAATGGAGTACTCAATAGATGTGAGGCTATAGCAAATAATTTAACATGAAACGTAAAATATAATAAAAAGTTTTATGAGGAGAGGGAAAAGACTATGACACACAATAAATATTTTAAAAAATAATAGTAACTTTCCAAGATAAATGAAAGAGAACAAATAGCAGATCAAAGAGACAAAATAATCTTAAGCAGGGTAAATACACAGATAAAATATACTAGATATATCTTTTTTTTCCTCTCCTGATGCTGGGGATTGAACTCATGGCCTTGGGCATGCTATGCCAGCACTCTACAACTGAGGTACATCCTTAGCCCTTGATTTTCTGAGACTGAAACTTGTTATGTAGCTTAGAGTATCCTTGAACTCACTATGTAGTTTAGGCTGGACTCAACCTCACAATCTTCCTGCCTCTACCCACTGAGTGCTGGGATTAAAGGCATGTACCACTACTCCAAGTTTCATAGCTAAATTTCTTAAGAGTGTCCTGAGGAGGAAGAAACATGATATACAGAAGCCCAAAGAGAATAATGAGAACAGGTTTCTCAACCAGAGACTAAACAAGGCAGAAGGTAATGGATTAATATCTAACATACAGAAAGAAAAAGAAAATCTGTGAATCTGTAATTTTACATAAAGGAAAAATATAATAATGAATATAAAATAGAGAACTTGTTCAGCAAATGAAAGGTGAGAATAATTATTAGCCATGGATTTGCAATAAAAGAAATATTAAAGGAAGTTTTTTGGGAGAAAGAATGCAATACACAATGAATATTTAGGTTTACATAAAAGATTGAAAGTGATGTAAATGATAAAAATGTTAGAGTATAAAATATATGTTACTTTAAAAAATTTATTCTCATTTTATTTTATTAGTAATCTTTAATGTACAACCTAATGGGTCTCATTATGACATTTCCATACATGTGTTTCATTGTACATTGGTCATGTCATTGAACACCCAAAGTAAAAGGAAGATACGATGAAGTTAAAGATCTAAACAGAAGATTTCAAAAGGCACCTCAAGAAGACAAAACCAAATATTATAATGACATGTGCAAAGAGCTGAAGGCAGAAAACCAAAAGGGAAGAACACACTCTGTGTTTCTCAAGCTTAAGGAAGTGAAGAAAAACTCAAGCCTTGAGTGGCAGTAGTGAAAGATTCTACAGGGAAAATGTTAACTGATGCAGGAAGCATCAAAAGAAGATGGAAGGAATACAGAGAGTCATTATACAGAAAAGAATTGCTACATGACCAACCATTCCAAGAGTTTGCATATGAAGAGGAACCAATGTTACTGAAGGGCAAAGTGGAAGCCACCTTGAAAGAATTGGTGAAACACAAGGCTCCAGGAATTGATGGAATACCAATAGAGATATTTCAACAATCAGATGGAGCACTGGAGGTGTTAACATGTTTATGCCAACAGACTTGGAAAACAGCTACTTGGCCAACTGATTGGAAGAGATCCATATTTGTGCCTATTCCCAAAAAAGGGGATCCAACTGAACGTGCAAACTATCAGACAATATCATTACTATCATATACAAGCAAAATTTTGCCAAAGATCATTCAAAAGTGACTACAGCAGTAGATAGACAGGGAATTACTGGAAAATCAAGTGGTATTCAGAGGAGAGTGGGAACTAGGGACATCACTGATGATGTCAGGTGGATATTAGCCAAAAGCAGAGAATATCAGAAAGATGTCTATCTATGTTTTATTGACTACGCAAAGGCATTTGACTATACAGATCGTATAAATTATGGATAACACTTCAGAAAATGGGAATAGCAGAGCACATAATTGTACTCATGAGGAATCTGTACATGAACTAGGAGGCAGTTGTTCAAATAGAACAAGGAAACACTGCCTGGTATAAAGTTGAGAAAGGTGTCCATCAGGGCTGTATACTTTCACCATAACTCTTCAATTTCTATGCTGAGCAAATAATCCAAGAAGCTGAACTGTATGAGGAAGAATACAGCATCAGGATTGGAGGAAGACTCATTAATAATCTGCGTTATGCAGATGACAAAACTCTGCTTGCTGAAAGTGAAGAAGATTTAAAACATTTACTAATGAAGATCAAAGATCACAGCCTTTAATATGGACTAAACATCAGCAAAACAAAAATCCTTACAACTGGGCCAGTATGCAACTTCACAGTAAATGGAGAAAAGATTGAGGTTGTCCATGATTTTGCTTTGCTTGACGCTATAATCAACACCCATGGAAGCAGCAGTCAAGAAATTAAAAGACGCATTGCTCTAGGAAAAGCTGTGGCAAAAGGTCTGTTTAGAGTATTGAAAAGCAAAGATGTCACATTGAAGATGAAGGTGTGTCTGACTCATGCCATAGTAATTTCAGTTGCATCATATGGTTGTGAAAGCTGGACATTGAACAAGGGAGACAGTAGAATTGATGCTTTTGAATTGTGATGCTAGAGATGTCTATTGAATATTCCATGGGCTGTCAAAAGAACCAACAGATCTGTCATAGAAGAAATGCAACCAGAATGCTCCTTGAAAGCAAGAATGGCTAGACTGCATCTTACATATTTTGGACATATAGTCAAGAGAGATCAGTGCCTGGAGAAGGACATCACGTTTGGGAGAGTGACAGATCAACAGCAACAACAAAAAGGAAAACCCTCCACCAGATGGATTGACACAGTGTCTGCAACAATTGGCTTAAATATAAAAAAGATCATGTGCCTGGCACAGAATTGAGAAGTGTTTCTATCTGCTGAACATAGAGTCGCTATGAGTCAGACTTGACTCGATGGCACCTAACAACAATATATACTGCTTGATTTTGCCATATGGAAACATACATGATTTTTTCCCCATTCTCTTTCTATTGCCCCCTCCCTCTTTTCTTTAGTTCATTATCTTTCCCTATTTAGGTCCTGTCTGATTTCATGATCTACATCTTTTAATGATTAATATATATTGAAGTCATATCCACATATGAGAGAAAATATGCAATGTTCATCTTTCTGGGTCTGGCTTAATTTGCTTAAAATGATGATTTCTAGTTATACGCATTTTCCAGAAAATGCCATAACTTTGTCCTTCTTTATGGCTGAATAAAATTCTATGTGTATACATACCATAATTTTCATATCTACTCCTCTTGATGAACATGTAGGTTGATTCCATGTCTTGGCTATTGTGAATAACACTGCAATAAACATAGATGAGCAGGTATCTCTGTGGTATATTGACTTATATTCTTTTGGATATATACCCAGAAGTGGGATATTGTTATTGTTAGGTGTCAGGTTGGTATCTGACTCTTAGCAACCCTACATACAACAGGTGAACACTATTGTCAGTGCTTCTTTGCTATTCATAGGCTTCTCCCAAGCCTACAGTGTCTGGTGTTCCCAGGTGGTCTCCCATCTAAGTACAAACCAGGATCAATCCTGCTTAGGCTTCAAAGGTCTGATCGGATCAGATGCCATAGTGCTACACCTGCAAGCAGGAGTGGGATAGCTGGGTCATATGGCAGCTTTATTTTTAGTTTTTGAGGTGCCTCTCTACTGATTTCCATAGTAGCTACACCAACCTTCATTCACACCAGATGTGTATAAGAACTCCTTTCTCTCTACAACCTCATCAGCTTTTGTTATTGTCTTGTTGATAGTAGCCATTCTTACTGGAGTGAGAAGGTATCTCAGTGTAGTTTTGATTTGAATTTCCCTGATGGCTAAGGATGTTGAAATTTTTTTCGTACAATTGTTGACCATTTGTATTTCTTCTTTTGAAAAGTCTGTTCAGTTATTTGCCCAGTATTTGATTGGATACTTTGCATTTTTGGTGATTAATTTTTTGAGCTCTTCAGATATTCTAGATAGTAATTCTCTGTCTGAAGTATAGCTGGTAAAGATTTTCTCCCATTATGTAGGTTGTCTCTTTACTCTGATAATTGTGTCCAAAAGCTTTTTAATTTCATACAATCTCATTTGTCAATTTTCGCTATTGTTCCTTATGCTTTTGGGGTCCTATTCAGAAAGGACTTGCCTATTGTCTTGACATGTTTCCCCTATGTTTTCTCTAGAAGTTTCAGTTTCAGATTTTACATTAAGGCCTTTCTCCATTTTGAACTAATTTTTGAACAGTGTGAGCATGGGGAATCTAATTTCAGTCTTCTGCTTGATGATATCCAGTTCTCACTGCACCATTTGTTGCAAAGGGCGTCTTTTCTCCAACTTATATTTTTGACACCTTTGTCAAATATCAGGTGAGGGTAGCCACATGGGTTTATTTCTGGATGCTCTATTGTATTCCATTGGTATACCTATCTGTTTTGTGCCAATACCATGCAGTTTTTATTACTATAGCTTTGTAGTGTAATTTGAAATCAGGAATTGTGATGCCCTTGCATTGTACTTTCTGCTCAGGATCATTTTAGTGATTCAATGTCTTTTGTGCTTCCAAATGAATTTTTGGATTGTTTTCTCTATTTCTGTGAAGAATGTTATTGGGATTTTGAGGAGAATAGCATAAAATTTCTATATTGCTTTTGGTAATATAACCATTTTCACAATATTATTTTTCCAATCCATGAGCATGGGAAATCTCTCCACCTTCTGGTGTCTTCTTCAATCTCTTTCTTTAGTGTTTTAAAGTTTTAATTGCAGAGATTTTTCTCCTCATTGGTTAGGATTATTCCCTGATATTTTATTGTTTTGAAGCTATTGTGAATGAAATTCTTTTCCTGGTTTCTTGCATCATCTGGGTGTTTTTGGGTATAAAGAAAAGATACAGATTTCTGCATGCTAATTGTGTATCCTTCTGCTTTGCCAAAAGTGTTTATCAGCTTTAAGAGTTTTCTGGTGGAGTCTTTTGAGTCTTTTACATATAGAATCATGTTGTCTGCAAACGGATAATTCGACATCTTCTTTTCCTATTTGGATCCCTTTTATTTCTTTCTCTTGTCTTATTGCTTTGGCTAATAGTTCAATTACCACATTAAATAGCAGTGGAAACAGTGGAAATGCTTTCCTTTTTCTTGATTTCAGAGAAAATGCTTTCAATTTTCCCCAGTTAGTGTGATGTTGGGTTTCTCATATATTGCCTTTATTTTACTGAGGTATGTTCCTTCAATCCCTAGTTTCTTCATGGCTTTTATCACAAAATGATGTTGGACTTTGCCAAGGTCTTTTCAGCATCTATTGATAGCATCATGTGGTTTCTATTTCTGAGTCTATTTATGTGTTTTTATTATATTTACTATATTGCATATGTTGAACCATCCTTGCATCCACGGGATGAAACCAACTTGATCGTAATGTATGATTTTTTATTGGACATTTTTAATGTATACCTTAATGTGATTCATTCTGACATGGTTTTCATTGTGGCATTTCCATATATGCATTTTGATGTACATTTGTATGATTTTTTTAAAAAGATGTTCTTGAAGTCCATTTGCAAGTGTTTTATTAAGGATTTTGCATCCAAGTTCATTAGGGAAATTGGACTATAGTTTTCCTTTTTTGATGTATCCTCTGGCTTTGCTATCAGAGTAATACTGGTTTCATAGAATGAATATGGTAATCTTCCTTCCATTTGTATTTTGTGGAATAATTTGAGAAGCATTAGTGTTAATTCTTCTTTAAAAGTGTGAAGAATTCAGCAGTGAATTCATCTCTTCTTGAGCTCTCCTTTGTTGGGAGACTATTACTGATTTGATCTTGCTGTTCATTATAAATCTGTTTAAGTTGCTTATACCCTCTTGATTTAATTTTGGCAGGTTGTGTATGTCTGGGAATTTATCTGTCTCATCTAAGTTTTCCAGTTTTTTGGAATATAATTTTTCACAGTGTTCCCTAATTATTATCTGGATTTCATTGGAATCTGTTGTAATGTTTCCTTTTTCATCTCTAATTTTCTTGATTTAAGTCTTCTCTCTCTTTCCTTTTGTTAGTTTTGTGAAGGGTTTGTTAATCTTGCTTAGCTTTTCAAAATACCAAATCTTTGTTTCATCAATTCTTTTTATTGTTCTTTTAGTTTCCAATTCATTAATTTCTACTCTAATCTTTATTATCTCTTTCTGTCTACTGGTTTGTGGTTTTGTTTGCTCTTCTTTTTCTAAGAGTGTAAGGTGCATCATTAAGTTATTTATTTAAGCTTGCTCTAATTTTTTAATGTAGGCACTTATCACTATAAATTTCACTCTTAACATTGCCTTTGCTGTATCCTAAAAGTTCTAGTAGGTTGTGTTTTCATTTTCATTTGATTCTAGCATTTGTAAATTTCCTCTCTGATTTATTCAAGTACCCATTGGTCATTTAAAAGAGTATTGTTCATTTTCCATGTATTTGTACAGCATCTGTAATTTCTTCTGCTTTTCATTTCTAGTTTTATTCCATTATGGAGTAATAAGATACGCAAAATTATTTCAGTTTTTCTGAATTTGTTGACTTTATTTATGGCCTTTATCATCTATTTTAGAGAACATCACATGGGCTGCAGAGAAGAATGTGTATTCTGTAGCTTTTGGGTAAAATATTCTGTATATGTCTATTAAGTCCATTTGATCTATCATGGTGTTTAATTCTGAAGTTTCTTTGGTGATTTTTTTGTCTGGATGTTCTATCTATTGATGAGAGTGGGGTACTGAAGTCACCCACTACTATTGTATCTGGATCTGTCTATCCCTTTAAGTGTAGTAGTGATTTATTAATGAAGTTTGGTGTGCCAATGTTTGGTGCCTATATATTTAGAATTATACCTCCTTGGACAATTGTTTCCTTTACTAATATGCGGGGATTTCTTTGTCTATTTGGACTTGTTTTAAGTTGAAGTCTACTTTGTCTGATATAAGGATGACTACTCCTTTTTTTTTTTTTTTTTTTTTTTTTTTTTTTTTTTTTTTTTTTTTTTTTTTTTTTTTTTTTTTTTTTTTTTTTTTTTTTTTTTTTTTTTTTTTTTTTTTTTTTTTTTTTTTTTTTTGCTTCTAGTTGCTTGGTATGTCAATTTCCATTCTCTCATTTTCAGTCTGTGGATGTTCTTGCCAGTGTGCTTGAAGTATTTCTTGCAGAAAACAAATTGTTGAATTTTGTTTTTTATCCAGCCAACTAATCCATGCCTTTTACTTGGAGCATTAAGACCATTTATATTTACGGTTATCATTGAGAAAGTTTTGCTGGTTATTCAGTTGAGTGTTTCCCCAGTTGGTTCATAAAGTATTTGTTCTTTTCTTTCTCCTTTATTTATTTTCTGGGTTCACTGTTTTTTTGAGTTAGATATGATTAATTTTTTTCTAATTCTCTTTAGTTTGTCTGTTTTTCCCATGGAGTTTATTCTTTCCTGTGTTCTCATAGTGATGACTCTCTTTCTTCCTCCTATGTTTATAGGATCCCTTTAAGTATCTTCTGCAAAGCTGGCTTAGTGGTCATGTGTTGCTTTGGTGTGTGCTTTTCATGTAATGTCTGCATTCATCCATCCATTTTAAATAGTAACTTTGTTGGATATAATAATCTCAGTTGGCAATTATCTTTAGGGCTTGAAGTATATCTTTCCATCCTTTCCTAGAATGTAGGGTTTTTGCTGAGAGGTATGATGTAATTCTGATGAGTTTTCCTTTGTAAATGAGCTAGTGTCTTTCTCTTGGACCCTTTCATATTGTTTCTTTGTTCTATAATCTTGGCATTTTAATTATTATGTGTCATGAGGATGTTGTTTTCAGGTCCTGTCTGTTTGGTATTCTAAATGCCTCTTGTGGTTGGATGTTCAGTTATTTCCCCAGATTTGGAAATTTTCTGCTATAATTTCATTAAAAATACTATGCGTTTAGTTTTTAATCTCAGCTCCTTCTTCTATCCGACGAATTCTTACATTTGGTCTCCTGATCAGGTCCCAAAGTTCTTGAAAATTGTGGTCATGTTCTTTTAATTTTTTTCTTTGTTGACATCTGAATATAGTATTTCCTCATTCTTAACTTCCATCTCTGATATTCTATCTTATGCTTCATCTAGTGTACTGGTGATGCTTTCCACTGTATTTTTTAATTTACTTTGTTGAATTTTTCATTTCCAACAATTCTGTTTGTTTTTCTCAAAGTCTCAATTTTCTTCCTGAATTTCTATCCATTTTGCTGATTTTGTCTTCAACATTGTTGACTTTCTGACCTAAGTCCTGTATTGATTTTATTACTTCATTCATTTGCTTGTTTGTGTCCTCCTTGAAGTCATTAATCATTTTTATAAGTAAACTTTAAAATTATTTGACATTTCCACTGTTTTTTTTTATCACTGGATTCCCTGGTTAGGAAATCATACTTTCTTGGAGGAGATGTGTTGCTTTGTTGTTTCATGTTTCTAATGTTTCTGATTTGTGATTTTTACATCTTTAAGAGTAGATATCAATTCCTGTTTTATCTGGGGGTCTTGTTAGTGAGCATTTTTTTTCTTGATATTGCTCTGTCCAGTGCCAATTCCAGACAGGAAGACAAACCAATATAACAGTTGCAATACTAGACCAAACCAGATATAGAAACACACTTAAAATCACTCAATGCTAACTGCTGTACCACCAATGTCCTTATAAAAGAGAATGGCAATAATTATATTGAGTAAACTATGAGGTTATGAAACACTAAGCTTGAAGATATAAGTAGTATTTGCCTGAAGTGTGAAGGAGGGCAGAAAAAGGAGAGATAGGTGGAAGCCTCAAGGGTGAAGTAAAAGAAAGGAAAAGGTCTAGAATGGAAATTCATGTTAGAAGGAGATAAAGGAGCTAAAGATTAAAGGAAATTTTTGTATAACAAAGAAAATGATATATAAACAGAATTGGATAAACATAAGTAGATCAATAAGAAGTAGTGAGCCTAAAAGATTTAAAGTATAGTAAGTAAAAAAGAGAGAAACAGAAAAAGGCTAAGAAGCTGGAAAAGATAGAAAAATGTAAAGAAGAAAAAAATAGGTTACATTAAAAATACGAATTGAAGTAATGAAAAATAACAATGAAAAGATAGTAAATATAAGACAAAAAAAAAAAAAGAGGTGGACACCAAGTTGCTCCCCTAAAACTCCAGTGTCTCTGGGAGGTGAGGCAGGAGGATCTTGAGCCCCAGGCTAGAGGTAGCCTGTGCAATTAAATGTCATCCTGTCTCCAATAAAAATGACAATAAAAAGGCTGGGGATATTGCACCATAACACTGCAATTACCCCTGTACAGCAGGAAGGAGTAAAAAGATATGAAACAAAACAAAAACAAATACACAACCCCCCCCCAAAACAAATAGATTAAAATAAAAAAAGGAGAAAAAGTACTGGAGGAGCTTCTTTGTGTGGCCTCTAAGGTTAGAGTCTGTAAGGTGGAGGTAAAGGTCAGTTAATGATGGAGGATTTCTTTTCCCCTTATTAGTAAATGTTGGTGGGGTACAGAGTAATATAGGATTTGCTTTTACTGTTATGCAATTATTATATCACTTTTGGTTACACTTTTACCAATTTATGTGTTTTATGGAAACTTTTCAGTAATATATAGTAAAACTCATATGCATATTTGGGTTATAGTTCCCTATTTTTCCTGTATACTCATGAAGTTACATCATTTACATTGAGATTATTGTCTCCCTCTTTATCCCTTTACACTTATTCTCCTCCCCATCCCACCTTCCACAATCTTTGCTTCACTTTGCTAGTCACCTCCTTCTTTCTTTCTACTCTTTATATTGTCCCTTCTCTAAGTTTTATTGTGCATTTTTTGTATATCAACTTATGTATAGGATTTTTCTTTCTTTAAGTAAAATTCAGCTCCCACATATGAGTGAGAACATATGGTATTTCTCTTTTTGAGTTTGTGTTCATTCACTTAAGATGATATTCTCCAGTTCCATCCATTTTGTTGCAAATAACATTTCATTTTTTATTGCTGAGTAATATTCCATTGTGTATATGTACCACAATTTTTTATCCATTCATCTGTTGATGGGCACATTGGCTGGTTCCATGTCTTTGCTGTTGTGAAGAGTGTTACTTTGAATATGAAGATGTAGGTGCCTCTGTGGTATGATGATTTGTCTCTCTTTCAGTATATTCCCAGTAGTGCTACAGCTGGGTCATATAGCAGTTCTATTTTTAGTTTTCTGAGGTATCTCCATATTGATTTCAAAGTGGTTGAACCAATTTATACTGCCACCAACAGCTTAAGAGTGTTCCCTTTTCTCCACATCTTTGCCAGCACTTGTTATTTACTTTGTTGATCTTGGCCATTCCTACTGGAGTTAGGTAAAATCTCAGAGTTGTTTTGATTTGCAATTCCCTAATGGCTAGGGATATTGATTGTTTTTTTCATGTATTTATTGGCCTTATGAACTTCATTTGAGAACTGTCTGCTCATTTCCATTGCCCACTTGTGAATTAGGTTATTTGCTTTCTTGAGTTCTTTGTAAATTCTAGAAATTAATCCTCTCTTGGATGTATGGGATGTGAATATTTTCTTCCACTTGGTGGCGTCTTCTTTAACTCTGTTGATTGTTTCCTTTGCTGTATGGAAGCCTTTTAATTTCTTGTAATCACATTTGTCAATTCTTGGTGCAAACTCCTGAGCAATTGGAGTTTTGCTAAGGAAATGCTTTACTATGCCTATGTGTTGGAGCACGTTTCCTATCTTTTCTTCCAGTAGTTTTAAGCTTTCTGGTTTTATGTTGAGGTCTTTTATCCATTTTGAGTTGACTCTCATGCAAATTGAGAGGTATGGGCCTTGTGTCATTTTTCTGCGGAAGGATATCCAAGTTTCCCAGCACCATTTGTTGAACAGGCTGTTTTTCTTCACTTTGTGTCCTTAGCTGTTTTGTCAAAGATCAGGTTATAGTTGCATGAATGTATCTCTGGGTCTTCAATTCTGTTTCATTGGTCTTCAGTCCTATTTGTGTGCAAGTGTTAATCTGTTTTTGCTACTATAGTCCTGTAGTATAGTTTAAAGTCAGGGAATGTGGTCTTACCTGCAATGGTTTTGCAGCTTAAGATTGTTTGGGCTATATGTGGTCTTTTGTGTTTCCATATTAACTCATGAATTATGTTTTCTATTTCTGCAAAGTCTGTCATTGAGATTTTAATGGGAATTGCATTAAATCTCTAAATTACTTTTAGTAGTATAGCCATTTTTACAATACTGATTCTCTCAATCCACGAACAGGAGAGGTCCTTCCATCTTCTAGTATCCTCTATGATTTTTTTCTCTAATGTTTTGAAGTTTTCTTTATAGAGATATTCACAGTCTTGGGTTAGATTGATTCCTAAGTATTTAAGTTTTAGAAGGGCTATCATGAAAGGGATGATTGCCTTAATTTCCTTCTCTTCCTGCTCATAATTGGTGTAAAGAAAGGCTACTGATTTTTGAGTGTTAAATTTGTATCCTGCTAACTTTGCTGAAGGAGTTAATTAGGTCTAAGTGTTTTCTAGAGGGGTTTTGGGAGTCCTTGAGGTAAAGGATCATGTGATCCATGAATAATGATAATTTGATCTTTTCATTACCTATCTGTATCCCTTTGATTTCTTTCTCTTGTCTGATTGTTCTGGCTAGGACTTTGATCATAATATTCAATAAGATAGGAGAGAATGGACATCCTTCTCTTGTTCTTGATCTTAGAGGAAATGGCTTTAATTTTTCTCCATTTAGTATGATATTGGTTGTAGGTCTGCCATAAACGTCCTTTATGATGTTTAGGTATTTCCTTATTATGCCTATTTCCTCCATGGTTCTTATCGTGAAAAGGTGTTGCACTTTGTCAAAGGTCTTTTCAGCATCAATTGAAATGATCATGTGATTTCTGCTTGCAAGTCTCTTTTTATATGTTGAATTACATTGATTGATTTTGTATGTTGAACCAGCCTTGCATCTGTGGAATGAAGCCCATTTGATCATGGTGTATGGTCTTTTTTTTAATGTGTTGCTGAATTTAGTTTGCCAGGGTTTTGTTGAGTGTTTTTGAATCTATGTTCATCAGAGAAATTAGCCTATCATTCTCTTTCTTAGCAATGTCCCTGCCCAGTTTTGGCATCAGGGTGATGGTGGTTTCATATAATGAATTTTGGGGTGCCTCTTCCTTTTCTACATTTTGAAATTGTTTGAGGAGAATAGGTATTAATTCTTCATTGGAGGTTTGACAGAATTCTGCTGTGAACCCCTCAGGGCCTGGGATGTCTTTGTTGGGAGGATTTTTATTACCTTTTCTATTTTGGTGTATGTAATGCATCTGTTTAGATTGCTTATGTTCTCAAGGTTTAATTTTGTTAAGTTGTATGTGTTAATAAATTTATCCATTTCTTCTGTTTCTTTGGTTTTTTGGGACATAAAATTCTCAATGTATTCCCTGATGATTTTCTGGATTTCATTGCTGTTGGTGGTCATGACTCCATTCGCATCCCTAATTTTTTCAATTTTGGCCTTTTCTTTCTTTTGGTGATTCTGGCTAAGGGAATATCTATTTTATTAATCTTTTCAAAGAACAAGCTCTTAGTCTCATTAATTTTTTGAATTGTCTTTTTAGATTCTAATTGGGATATCTCTGCCTTAATCTTGATAATTTCTTTCTGAGTGCTCCTTTTGGGATTGGTTTGTTGTTAGCTTTTTGCCTTGAGATGTGTCATTAAGTTATTTACTTGTGCCTTCCCCAACTTATTGATGGAGGCACTCATGGCTATGAACTTCCCTCTTAGAACTGCCTTTGCTGTATCTGATAAATTTCGATAAGATATGTTCTCATCCTCATTTGATTGTAGGAATTTTTAACTTTCTACTTTAATTTCTTTGATAACCCATTGATCATTCAGCAGTTTATTATTTAGTCTCCATGAATTTGTAAAGTTTCTGAAATTTTTCTTATTTTTGAGTTCTAATTTTAGTCCATTGTGATCTGATAAGGTACAGGGATGATTTATACTTTTTTGTATTTGTTTAGGCTATTTCTGTGGACTGAAATGTGGTTTATGTCCTAAAAAGTTCCATGTAGTGCTAAGAAGAATGAGTATTCATCAGATGGATGGAATATTCTGAAGGTATCGATAAGGTCCAATTGGTCTATGGTGCAATTTAAATTCATCCTTTCTCCATTGATTTTTTTGTTTTGATGACCTTTCTCTTGGTGAAAGTGAGGTATTGAAATCTCACATAATTATTATCTGGTCCAATGTGTTCCTTCATTTCCAATAAAATTTGTTTTATGAAGCTAAGTGCCCTGGATTTGGAGAGTATATATTAAGTAATATTATGAGTTCCTAGTTGATTGTTCCTTTTAGCAATATATAATGGCCTTCTTTGTCTCTTCTGATTAATTTGGAATTAAAATCTAATCTGTCTAAAATTAGTATCACAACTCCTGCATTTTTTGTTTCCTACTTGCTTGGTATATTATTTTCCAACCTTTAATTTTCCTCCTTTTATAATACTTATGGGTTAGGTAAGTCTCTTGGATGCCACACATCGAGGATTTATGTTTTTTGACCCAATTGGCTAGTCTATGTTTCTTAATTGGTGAGTTAAACCATTTACATTGAGAGTAATAATTGAGAGGTGCTTATTATTGTGTATCAATTTAGTACTTGTTGCTATTTTTTGACTCATATTTGGCCTATTTTTATCCTTAATTTCCCCTTCTGTTTATTATTCATTTCTTTTATCTTGTATGTGAGATTATCTCACATATGTGAGATTGTCTCTTGTATGTGAGATTGTCTTGTACGTGAGATTGTCTTACCTCCCTTATATGTGGTATTTCATTGAGGATCCTCTGCAATGCTGGCTTGGTGGCTGTGAATTGTTTGAACAAGGCAATATCATGGAATGTCTTATACTCACTATCCATCTTGAAAGATAACTTCACTGGATAATATAATCTTGGTTAGCAGTTATTCTTTCCTAGAGCTTCAATGATGTCTGTCCAAGCTTTCCTTGCCTTTGTTCTTGCAAAGTCCACTGTAATTCTGGTGGATTTGCCTTTGTAGGTGAGTTGGTTTTTCTCCCTTGCAGTTTTCAGAATAGCTTCTTTGCACTCTAGATTTAGCATTCTGATTATAAAGTGTCATGGGGAGGATCTATATTGATCTGCTCTGATGAGGGTTCTGAATGACTCAGTTGTATAGGTATCCAGCTATGCCCTAGATTTGGGAAGTTTTCATCTAATATTTCTTTGAATAAATTTCCTAATCCTCTCATTCTTTTCTGCTCCTTAATGGATACATTGAACTCTTAGGTTTCATTTTCTCATTTTGTCAGAAATGTCTTAAAAATCTTGTTGATATTATTTTATTATTCTCTATCTTGGCATGTGTGTAAATAGTGTCTTCTACTTTTTGTTCAGTTTTAGCCTTCCTATTTTCAGCTTCATTAATCCTTGAGACTGAAGTTTCTGCCATAATACTGAGTTAATTTAATTTTTTTTGCATCTCTAGGATCACTGCTTGGTTTTTCTTCAGGTTTTCAAGTTTTCTGGATAACTGTTCTAAATGAGGTACCTTTTTGTCCAATGAATCAATTGATTTCATGGTGGTGTGTTTCAAGTCATTTAACATATATAAACAGGGTTATAAATTCTTCTTTAGTCATCTCTAGGAATCTGGTTTCCCTGATGTTATCTGTTGAGGTGCTTTGGTCTATAGGATCTTCCCATCCATCACATCCTTTCATGTTTTCTGTGTTTTTCTGTTAAGTCTTGCCCATTGCTTGGTGTGGGTGTTAGGTTCCACCTCTGTGTATAAAGCAATTCTCCCCTCTACATTCACTTGAGTTTGGGTGTTGATAGATCATTGGTGCTTCTTTCTCCCTCCTCCACCTTGTAATTTGCATCTTCAGTGTCCAGTGCCTACCACCTGCTACAAACTCTGCATTCAGCACTGCCTTCTCAGTTTCTCCCTGTCCCCTGTGTTCCCAGCCCCCAGTTGGTCCATAGCCTAAACCACGTGTCTTAGGATCCCTAGACCATGGAGCTACTTCTTCATGTCACAAGCTCTACTAGGAACCAGATGTACCTTATTCAGAACAAGCTTTCCTCGGCTCAGGGAACCAGCAGCACCTGCCACTCTTCTATGCTCCCTGGACTTTCCACTTCTCAGTTTCCCCCTTGCCAGCTCAGTTGCAATGTTACCAGGGACCAAGGCAGTGACTGTTTCTCTCAGGAAAAAGAAAAAAAAAAGAAAGAAAGAAAGAAAAAGAAAAAAAGTAAAAGAAATCCACTATTCACACACTCACAGACCCCATGTCTGGGACCCTAAAGTGAGGCTGTGTCATTCAGCATGTCCCCCAGAGAGTCTTGGAGACCTCTGCTTTGACTGCCTTTCCTCCTACCAGCTGTGAGAATTTAAGATGGCCCTGCCACACTTTTCTTAGCTGTGTGTCTTTGCTAGGTGTCCCATAGGAACTCCTTCCTGCCTCTTGCTGTCAGGGAAAATCTTGCTGGGTTGTTTTTTCAGCCACATCCCTGCTGGTGTCTCTGCCTATAGTCCAATTTTCATTGTCTGGTATAAAATTTCCTAAAAGGTGATGACACCATTATTTTAGAATTCTCAATTCCACCACATGGAAAGGGATTTCCTCTACATGCTCTCCCACTGAAAGCTGACAGATCTGGGGTAAGGGTTTCTGTGCAACATCCTTCTGGAGGGGATGATGGCAAGATGTTTTTGCCATCCTCTTGGACTAGAAAAATGCCCAACAATACTTCCACCTATGTGGAGATTCAGTGAGATTTACTGTTCCTTTCCTCAAAACATCTCCTATCAGACCAAGACTTCCCACATCTGCAGCTTTTCCTCTCTACACAGTATTTGCTGTCCAGTGATGGAGTCTTTTTATGTTACCACAGCTCAGAGTTGACAGTTTCTATAGTTCGTCTCTGGAGATGGAATCATGTCTGGTCCCCAGTGGGTGGGCCTTGCTTTGGAGCCACTTTCCCAAGCCTTTTGCTGGCTGAACATCTCAGTGTGTCAGTGTCCTATCTCGTGGCTAACTGCAATTGCTTGCTGCAATTGTGTAGCACACTGGGGCTGTGGCAGGTCACCTGCATGCTCTCCATGGGCTGATTCTTTGTTTCCAGGCCCCCTGGATAGCTCAGTTTCACACAATAGGTTCTCTTTCAAGATGGCGCCAGGTAAAAGCTCTCCAAGACATGAAGCATAGGAAAGACAGTCACTTATCTAATGTTGAACCTCTCAGACAGGCAGGGCCACCATCTCAGCAAGTCCCTGAAAGAGTTCAAGGGCTACAAGGACTGTGGGCTTATCCTGTGGGATAAATTGTTCTTGCTGTTCAACTCTGTTCTGCTATCTGTGATGAACCAACAGTCTCATTTGTGCTTTCTGTGCTTCCTCAGACCTTTCTATGGAGAAAACTCCATTCCTTCCTATTCTAACTCCTTTGTTTTACCACTTCATGCAGAAGCTGCCTTCAATCTGCCATCTTAAACCAGAAGTCCCCTATATATTACTCTTTTAAGAATTTTTTAAGAGAAAATTTACTGTCTAAATAAAAAAACACTGGCTTTTGAAGAGGAATGAAACATATTAAGACAATAGCACAGAACAATTAAAATAAGAAAATTGTGTGTAATTCTCACAACTTATTGAAGTGATACAGTTTTTGAAAGCAGATTGCAAGAAGTTAAAAATATATTGTGTAAACACTAGAGAAAACACTAAAAAATTTAAAAAGTCTCATCTAATAGGTCTATGGTGAAAATAAATAACAACAAAAAGTTCTCATTTAACACAAAAGCAAAACAGAAATAAAAAGGAAGAAAAAGAATATATGGTATACTTTGAAAGCAAATAGTATAAAGGTAGATTTAAAGCAAACCATATTGGCAACCATATCAAGTACAAATTGTATAAATATGTCTATTAAAAGCTAAGTATAATCAAATTAAATTAACAAGAAACCCACTATATTCTAAGAGACTGATATGTTTTTAGTCTAAGGGAAAAAAGAAGATAGAAATAGCTTATATCAGAAATAAGGGCTTACATTTGTACAGAACTTATAGATATTAAAAATATAATGAAGAAATACTAGGAACAATTTTATGACCATAATTCAACACATTATTGTTGTTAGGTGCCATTGAATTGGGCCCAACTCATAGTGACCCTACGACAACAGAATAAAGCAATCCCTGACACAGTGCCATGGCCAGCACTGTCAGTGCTTCTCCGCTATTCATAAAGTTTTTAATGGATGATTGTTTCAGGATTGTTTAGGGAGTGGATTTCCATGTCCTTCTCCCATGCATGTTTGCATTGCTGGGAATCAAAAGCAGGGCCTCAGAGAACACAGAGCAGCTAAACCCTAGCCCATAGATAAAAGCAAAAAATTTAAGAGTTAGAAACTGCCACATCTCACTGAAGAAAGAATAGAAAGTCTTAATAGTTAAAAAACCTCTTAAAAACATTGAGTTGGTATTTAAAAACATCTCAGAGAGTATACTGACACAAACTGAGACAGCTATGACACAAATGGCAATATGATCTTAGAAGATTATATTGGCACATGCCTGTAGTAAGTGACTAACAACTGGAAAGTGAAATAAGAAAAATATCATTTATAATAGCAGAAAAACCCATCAAATACTTACTTATAAATACAATTTATTACTCTGAAAACCACAAAACATTATCCAGGAAAATAAAGGAAGACAAATAACTGGACAGAAATGTTCATGGATCAGAAGAGTCAACATCGATAAAATGCTAATTCTCTTTTAGTAAAATTGCCAACACTCTGCAGGTTTTTTTAAATAGAAAATATCAAGATGTTTACACAATTTATATGGAAATTAAAGGACCTAGGTGGCCCAGAACAATTTTAAAAATGCAAAAATTTGGAGGTCTCAGACTGCCTGATTTTAAATTTTATTATAAAATTACCCTACATAAAACAAAGTAGTATTGATTTAAGAATACACATATAGAGAAAAGGAACAGAATTGAGTGCAGAAATAGGTGCATATATCTATGGTCAACTTTTTTTTTTTAATAAAGGTGCCATAGTAGTTTAGTGGGAAAATGAAGTCTTTTTAACATATTAGATGGAGATAATTGGTATCTAGATACTAAATAATGAAATTCAATACCAAACACCATATTAATAAAATGAACTTGAAATAGATTATAAGCCTAAATATGGGGCCTAAAATTGAAAGAAAAACTTTTTAAAATTCTTAAAAGATAATCTTTTCTATCTTAAATTTGATTTCTTAGATGAGACATAGATACACATGCACAAACGTGTACACAAAACATGAATAATAAAAGAAAGAAATTGACAAATGGACTTTCAAAATTAAAACTGCTATTCATTGAAACATTATTTAAAGTGAAAATTCAAATATATATGGGAAAATATTTGTAAGATATATCTTTTGAAGGACATGTGTCCAGCTTATGTAATAAAATATTATAATATAACAACCCATAAAAAAAGAAAATGACATTTCATAAAAAAATCAGCAAATAAGCAGGTGAAAAGGGCTGGATATTATTTTTCATTAGGAAACTGCAAATTAAAAACAGAATAAGATGCAGTTATGTACCTCTTAACTTGTCTAAAATTAAAATGAACATAACAAGTATTGGTAGCAAATGGAACTAAATGGGAATCCAGAACTAATGCAAAATGGTAAGATCATTTCAGAAAACAGTTTAGTAGTTTCTTAAAAAGTTAAATTTATACTTACCATATAACTCAGAAATCTTGTGCCCAGAAAAATGAAATGAAAATCTAAGAGAAATAAAAAAAATATATCTCCACAGAGAATTGTATGTGAGCACAGTCATTTCATTCATAATATCCAAAACTTGGAAATAAAACAATGTCCACTAATTGGTGGATCATTTAATGAATTGGACGGTACAGCTATACAGAGAATACTATTCAGCACTGAAAAAGAACATGCTGATGATACATGCAACACCATAGATAATTGTAAAAGCATTGTTAGTCAAAGAGACAATACACAAAATGATACATATTATATGATTCCATGTGTATGACATTTCAGAAAAGGCACCATAGGTAAGTGATTACCAGAGATCTATTTAAAAATCATGCAGAGAGTTGGCAATTTAAGAGAATTAGTATTTTATCAATGTTGACTCTTCTGATCCATGAACATTTCTGTCCAATGACTTGTTTTCCTTTATTTTTCTTGGTAATGTTTTGTTGTTTTCAGAGTAATAAATTTTGCTTTTAAGTAAATATTTGATGGGTTTTTCTGCTATTATAAATGATATTTTTTCTTCTTTCAGTTTCCAATTGTTAGTCACTACCACAGGCATGTGCCACATAATGATGCTTCTTCAGTCAACAATGCACCATATATATCATGGTGATCTTCTAAGATTATATTACCTAGGAGAGGATTAGGTGTAAAGTGTCCATAGGGAACTTTTAAAAAGAAGTGTTTTATATACTGACTGTGAATTGATGACATGACTGTGCATGCTGTTCATCAAACTACACACTTAAAAGGAAGGCTGAATTTTAATGATTTAAATTATATTTAAATGGACTTATCTTTAATAAAAATGTGTTTATATTTAAAAGTAGAATTGCAAGGAATTTAGGGAAAATGAAGGCAGTACTGGCAACATAGATTTTGGATGTTCTTGAATCTGCACATAAGCTAACAGAGCAACTGAACATCAAAACCAAAGAGTCATGACCAATATCTGCCATAAAACTAGCTGATTAAGTATCTCTCAAAATACATGTGGATGGGCCCAGACCATCAATACCCCTAAGTCCATCATGCTATTGGATATGCCGGAGAAAGAGACAATGACAACTGCAGTCTGATGGATTTAAGAGAGTTCAAAGGTGGCAGCCACTATTCCCTGGAAGGCATACTAAGTAGCTGAGAATACCAGCCTCCCATAGCAAAGACTAATTCTTGTAAAATTACTGGAATCTAGCAATTATCAATCTTCTTGATAGTTAGGCCCCCCCAAAAGCATATAATTTATAAAGGACAGAAAACCAAGTTATTATCAGGCTACCAGACTTTTGATAGCAGTTCTGTATTACAGATGAAAATT
Source organism: Pedetes capensis (assembly GCA_007922755.1). Classification (NCBI taxonomy): domain Eukaryota; kingdom Metazoa; phylum Chordata; class Mammalia; order Rodentia; family Pedetidae; genus Pedetes; species Pedetes capensis. Next base: position 131,615 of record VMDO01000298.1, on the reverse strand, counting down.
GAATTTTTTGTTTAAAATACTCAAGAAAATAATATGTGGGTCAAGATTTTATATATCAGAAATTACATATTCAATTACAAAACGTGCATGTTCTTTCTTATCAATATGCAAGAACTCAGTGAATATCATACACATGATTTTTTTCCTATGGAACCCACCAAGATTAAGTTTAGGCAAACAAGATGACTAGAGATACATCAACATTAAGAACTCACAAGGAAAATAAGTAAAAAGTGATTTGTATAACTCATCTTGTAAACGACTAAAAAAGATGGGAGTATAGAAAGCACTGGCAATGGGATTTGTCAGTGTACATTTGATATAACCATGATAATGAGCCAGGCACAGTCGGGCATGCCTGTAATCCCAGTGACTCAGGAGGCAGAAACAGAAGGACCACAGGTTCAAGGCCAGAGGCAGCCTATGTAACTTGACAAGAACTTGTCTCAAGATAAAATGTAATAAAGGAGGTGGGGGTGCAGTTTAGGGGTAGATCACTTGTAAAGTATGCACAAGGCCCTGGGTTCAGCCCCCAGTACTGCAGAAAAACAAAAACTAAAATTAAAACAAAAATAAAACAATAAAATATAAACATGACAACATAGAGGTAGGCATAGGGCATCTGCAAACATTTCTGGAATGGTATTTTGTATTAAAATTGATGATAATATTATTATTATATTCAAAGACAATGCTTAGATTGTTATGTATGCAATGCAGGACAAAACAAATGAGTACCTATCGAGCATTCTAATTCTACCATTCCTGTTGTCATTGAGAAAAGAATATTCAGATGTAATATGGATGAGATTAAGTAAAAACACTGTAATCCCAATATTAATATTTGAATTGGAAATACCAGTATGAAATTATGCACCATTAACTTTATCTTTAGATTCTGTATGTGTTTCTTAGCTCTACTGAACATCCTAAAAAATGATCAATTTAGTAGCAGTAAGCATACCTAGTGCTCAAATTGTGGTCCTGAGATATATTTTCCAATTACAAGAAACCAGAGTTTTTTGGAGAATTGCTTGATTCTGGAAATTGGCACAGGAAGTGTACAAGATGACCCCGGGGCAGCCTGACACACATACAGCAAAGAAACTTTTAAAATGACTCAGGAGACAACCAGAAGAGGCTCCAACTGACCAAAGATAGAACAATTTGAATTTTAGTAAGACTAAGAGTTATGATAGATTGAAATCCACAGAATATATTAAATTCATGGCTTCTCAGTGAGATTATACTTAAAAATTACTTTCTGAGTAAGACAATTTGTTATTTTTAAATTAGGAAAATCCTCAGCACAAAAAAGAGAAAGAATCAAACTTTTATTCTTTCTCTTCTATAGGAAATGTATCACTTAGAAATCAAAGAGTAAATGAATGGAAAAATATCCTTATAAAATTATTATAACCAACCAATAAAAAGACAGTATTGAATCTTGAATGGATCTGAGCTTTGAGCATTAACAGCTGCCAGCATACTGAGTGAAGACCAGACACAATGTACATCTTGATTTAAAAACACATTGCCACAAGTGGTCCTGTCAGATTCAGCAAGATGAGGTGGTCAAGCCTCTATCCATGAATTAATTTGAAGAAATTCAAAGTGCAAAAGAGTGCCTTAAATTACATCATAAGAATTGTTGTTGTTAGGTGCCAGTGAGTCAGGTCCCACTCATCTCTATCATAGGGTTTTCAAGGGCTGATTGTTTTGGGATTGCTGGGGGAGTGGATTGCCACGTCCTTCTCACTTATAAGTATAGAATCAGCAAAATTCAAACTGTGGGAAACTCTAAGATCAGTGTGACAAGTTATTAAACACATATGTTACAACGAAAAGAAATGGATGAAGGAGTATCTGCAGCTTAAAAGAGACTGAAAAGATTTATAAATTTTTTAAAGAAATGGTCAAGACAAATTATAGAATTTATAGATTCACACCTTCATAACTAAAACTATAAAAAGTACAGCTAAGTGATTATTATAAAAATAGTATGGAAGGGGAGGGTGATGCTTAAAAACATCACTGGCTATAACAGAAGATTTAAATTTGAGTGGTTAGTTATTTTTGGCAAAGAGGTTACTTCCATTTTGTCAGTAAATTATAAGGCTCTGGGTATTCATTCAATGAAAATATTTATTTTGTGCCCACTTAGCAGTTGCTACATACCAATTGCTTCAGCTCATGTGAAACTTATGGTCAGAAGATATAGCAGGCATATTTATCAATTGGGGGTGCAGTAAGATAAACAAAATCAAACAAAATCTTCCAACACATAGGATTTAATCCAGAGAATTGGTTATGCAGATGAAATAAGGGCTCAGAGGCAGCCCAGTAGCTTAGCCTATTGACCCTTGGGCTGAAAAGACAAGAAAAATGGCTGTGTTTACCAGAACCTAGAATCTGAGACCAAGAATATTGGTGGCACTTTATAATTGGGTCTGAAGAGAAAAAACTACTGGTAGACATTCTCCATGAGTTAGAGAGAAAGAAAGGAAAATAGCCCTTTTCCTTTGTCCCAGCACCACCTGTCTTACCTCCAGTCTTCAGAAAATTTATTCCAGAATTTAGTACTAAACCTTTCTTCCCTTTTACTTGTAGTCATTTTGTGGTGGAGGGGCCTGGTCACTCTGTTATCTTGAATAACAGGTGATAGATTTGTCCTTGACAAGGACATTAAAATGTACAACCACATACTAAAAGCATGATATTAGGAAATAGATTTTAGAGAAGATATTTTTGTCATAGGCCTATCTTCAGCCATCAGTGAACACTTTGCCAGATCAGTGACCCAGTCTTTGTTTTACTCACTGATAAAAGAATCTGATGGACTAACAGCATTTTTATTTTGGCTCTTTGTTGATCACGACTCTAACAAGTGAACAGAAGGGCTTATTTGTTAGAAATTCTGGTGAACAGCTTGCTGCAAGATCAAAACAAGTTTTATTCAGACCAAGCTTGTCACTTTGCACATGAGGTGACAAGAGAAAGTGACCTTCGTGGAGTCCTGGAGGTGAGATCAGACCAAAAAAATGAGTGTTATTCTTAGGACTTCTAAAAGGTTCTTTAAAGACTATTTATTTTGCAGAACTGTTGGACAACTGATGGATATTTGTGATCCTCAAACTCTTTCTTGAAAACTTGTCAAAATATAATTTTTATCAACAACCAAATGCTTTAGATATATTATGTCTATAATTCATAAAAACATTATCATAGGCCTATTGTGTAGGTAAAGAAAGTGGAGTTAAGAGAAGTTAAGGTATAATGTCACAGTTACCAGCTGGTACCACTAATATTTTGAATATAAGTTCTATGATTACATTCTATTCCTACCATATCCTTCTATCAACCACTTTTCACACACAAGAAAATTTTTCTAAAAAGACAATGATGAATTTAAAAATTTTTTCTGTGAATGATTGCAAAGAAAGGATTAAGTCAATATTTAAAATGAGTGAACATTTGTAGGATAAAAGAGAACATCCCAGTATTCTGACAGCATGGTAAACAGCAGGGGAGAATCATGCTTACCAACTTTGTTGAGTAAACTCTAAACTCTAATAAAAGAAATAGCTATGAAGCCACGAAAAGACATGGAGCAAAGTTACTTATAATTACTGAATGAAGGAAACCAGTGTTAAAAAGCTACATACTTTAGCTAGGTGCTATGGCTACATACTACACCCTAAAATCAGGGTAAGAAAATAGTTGATATAAGGAGCTTTTTTTTTTTTTTTTGTCTTTTCTTAAATGGATCATTTTTAAATTAGTGAACTTTGTTTTTTAGAGACGTTTTAGGTTCACGACAAAAAATTGAGTGAACAGGCAAGAAAGTACTCATGTATCTGTGGCCCTTAGACATACAGTCTTTCCCACTATCATCGTCCTGTACCACAGGGGCATATTTGTTACAAATAGTGAATGTATATAGACACATAGTTATCACCCATAGCTTAAACTTTTTAGGGTTTACTCTTAGTGTAGTACATTCTGTGGGTTTTGACGACAGTATAAGACATTCATTCACCACTATACTATCCTACAGAATATGTCTGCCATTCCAAAAGTCCTCTCTGCTCTGCCTATTCATTCTTTCCTTCTTCCAACTGCCTGGCAGCCACTCATATTTTTACTATCCCCATAGTCTTTCCCTTTCCATAAAGTCAAATCATAGTTGGAATCATACAGTGTGTAGTTTTTAAATATCAACTTCTTTAATTTAAATATATGCAATCAAGCTTCCTCAATGTCTTTTCATGACTTCATAGCTCATTTGTTTTTAGTTCTGAATAATATTACATTGTCTGGATGTACCATAATTTATCTATTCATTTATTGCAGGATGTCTTGGATTCTTCCAGGTTTAGGCAATTATGAGTAAATTTCCTATAAACATCCATGTGTAAGGTTTCTATGTAAAACTATATTTCAATTAATTTGTGTAAATACCAAGGAGTATGATTGCTGGATTGTATTTTAAGTGTATTTTTAGGTTTGTAAGAAACTTTCAAATTATCTTCCAAAAAACTCTACTATTTTGCATTCCCATCTACAAAGACTGAAGATTTTTGTTGTTCCACATCCTCGGCAGCATTTGGTGGTATCAGTGTTTTGGGTTTTGGCCATTCTAACAGGTGTGTCCTGGGATTTAGCTTGGTTGGTAGAGCGCTGTGCTGCAGTCTCTGAGGTCTCGAGTTCAATTCCCAGCACCGCAAAAATGGGAGAAGGACCTGGCAATCCACTCCCGAGGCAATCTCGAAACAGTCAGTCATTGAAAATCCTTTGAGGGTCGCTATGAGTTGGATACCAACTCGATGGCACCTAACAACAACAACAGGTGTGTAGTGGTAGCTCATTGCTTTAATTTGCAGTTCCCTAAGGACATATGCTATGGTTTGAAAACATCCCCTCCAAAAAAGTTCAGAAGTTGTCAATTGGATTGAAGTAAGAGGTGGTGCTCTAAAAGGAGATTAGGTCATATGGACTTCTTCCTCATTAATGGGACTAAGGCTCTCATAAAGAAAGCTGCACACATTGGGCCACTTTGCTAGTTTTCTCCTTGGCAAGGAAAAAGACTCTCATTAGATACCCAGTCCTAAAGCCTTGAACTTCGACTTCCAGCCTCCACAATAGGAGATAAATACATTTTAGTTATTTTTTTAAATTGTAGTTGAGGGTGACCTGACTCGAGGGCACCTAAAAGAACAACAGCAATGAATGTCAATTGCTATGTTTTATGTGTCAGGCATCATGGTGTATGCCCTATATCTATTGTCTTCTATAACAATCAAAAAAGCCTTGTTGTGGATGGTTGTTAGGTTACCTCACATGAGAAACTCCAGCTTTGAGGACACTAATAATGGGTTCAAGGTCACACAGCTAGTAAATGATGGAGCCTAAGTTAAAATGTAAGTCATTCTGTGTAGGGATAAATGTGGGACACAGAGAGGAAAATAAATGGCTTGAAGCCTATCTGGCCCATATTGAGGCCTGAGGTGCATTCAGGGCCTCTGTATGACTTGCTGTGGCACACCCATCTTGAGTCCATGAGGTCTGAGACTGCACAAAAAGATGGTCCCTGCCCTGCACAACTGGAGTGTGCCCCACTTTTAGACCCTTGCTGTCTGATAGGCCATATCCTATCACCCTATTGGCCACTAAGGGAAGGCCCATGATTGGCTATTCCCTGCCTCCTCCCCACCTATTGGGAGAAGGGCCTGGCAATCCACTCCCAAGGCAATCCCAAAGCACTCAGCCATTGAAAACCCTATGAGGGTCGCTATGAGTCGGATACCGACTCGACGGCACCTAACAACAACAACCCCACCTATCAAATAATCATCTGAGTTTCACCTCATTTGCATTTGGCTAATGATTGGTTATGCCCAAACAAAGCCCTGAGTTCTGATGGGTCCCAAGAGGTATATAAGGAGAGCTCACTCACCGCTCACTCTCTTGCTCTGGAACCAGCTCTTGCCTTGCCACCATGACTATGATGGAGACAGAAGACTGCAAGAGGAGAAGACCTCAAGGGACACCAGAGGACAACCACAAAGGAGAGAAGCAAACACCAAGAGTGGCCACCTTAGAGAGCATGGGAACAGCTACCAGACCAGTGCTGGAGGCTGACCTGAGCAGACCACTTTTGCAGAAGAGCTGCCCTCAGAGCTGTGTATCACTTAACCCTCAAAACTGTATGCCACTTTGAGTTGCAGCACTTTTCAGGCTGTTCAATAAAGAACTGTGTTTAGAGACCTCCCAAGGTGTCTCTCACTCCCTTGCATGCACCTGTTCCCCACAGGTTTCCCGTCTGTTGGTAAAAGAGATTATATGTGAGGTTCCTGCTCCACTATCCAGGCCCAGAGAGATATCAACACTGGAGTGGTGACCCCCATTATTCTGAATCCAGAGTATATATTTGGTAAACAATGCCTCTCTTCGACTCCGTCTCTCTCTACGCTGTGATGTCATGTAACTTTATAGTCTTTAAAAAATATATATATTAAAAATGTACATATTTATGTACCATGTGATGTTTTGATACAAAATACATTGTAATATTCAAATCAGGATAAACATGATGAGTGTGGTAGCACATGCCTTGTAATTGCAGAACTCAAAAGGCTGAAGCAGGAGGATTTTGAGTTCAAAGCCAACCTGTGCTGCACAGCAAAACCCTGTCTTAAAAATAAATAAAAGAAAATAAATAAAAGAAAGAATAGAAAGAAAAAGAAGAACAAACAAGAGTCATGGTAAAGATTATCTCCTCAAGTAATTGTCACATCTTTATGGAGAAAAATATTTAAAATCCTTTCTTTCTGCTGCTTTAAAAATATGTATACATTATCATTTATATTCATGCTAGAATTCTAACACTAGAATCTCTTCCTCCCATTTAACTATAACTTAATATCCAATAATCAACTTTCTCCACTCTTCCTCCACAGCTGCTCTCTCCAGCCTCTGGTAACCACCATTATCCTCTCAGCTTCTGTGATATCCACTTTCAAGATTCCACAATTGAGTGAAATCATGTGGCATTTGTCTTTCTGTGCCTAGCTTATTTCACTTTCATAATGTCCTCCAGTTTCATCTGTGGTTCACAAATGATGAGACTTCACCCTTTTTTGTGGTGGAATAGTGTATGTGTGCCACACTGTGTATATATACCATGTTTTCTTTATGGATACTTAGGTGGCTTCCATTTCTTGGCTATTGAGAAAGTGCTACAATGAACATGGAAGGGCTAATGGCTCTGGCAGACTGGTTTCCTTTTGGAACATAATACATAATAATGGGATAGCTGGATTATATGGTAGTTCTATTGTACTGTTTTCTGCAATGGTTGCATTAATTTACATTTTAACCAATTGTGTGAAAGGGTTCACTTTTCTACCTGTCCTCACCAGCAATGATTATCTTTTGTCCTTTTGATAATAGCCATTCTAACTAGAGTGAGGTGATATCTCATTGTACTTTTGATTTGCATTTCTATGATGATTAGTGATGTTGAGCATTTTTTCATGTGCTATTTGGTTACAATTTCAGTTCTTTATATGTTACCCACCCTTAGGTATTCTATTGTAGCAGAAAAAAACAGACTAAGACAACATGTGCTATTGAACAACTTTTCAAATTCTTATCTTCTCATCTCTATATCTTGTTTGGTGAAATGTCTGTTCAGGACTTTTGTCCATTCATTAATTAGCTGGTTTCTTTTTTTCCTTGTTGAATTTAAGAGTTTGTGTATTTTGGATAGCAGCCTTTTATCAGAAGTGTCTTTTGTGAATATTTTCTCCTGGTCTGTGCCTTGTCTTCTCATTCTTTTGATATTCTCTTTCATGTTGTTGTTAGGTGCCGTCGAGTCGGTATCTGACTCATAGCGACCCTCATAGGGTTTTCAATGGCTGACTGTTTCAGGATTGCCTCGGGAGTGGATTGCCAGGTCCTTCTCCCATTTTTGCGGTGCTGGGAATTGAACTCAGGACCTCAGAGACTGCAACACAGCGCTCTACCAACGGAGCTAAATCCCAGCCCATTCTCTTTCATAGGGCAGAAGTATTTGACTTTTCTGAAGTTGAGCTTATCAGTTGCTTCTTTCATGGATTGTGCCTTTGTTGTTTTATCTAAAAACTTATCACCATTCCAATACCATCAAGATTTTCTCCTATGTTATGTCCTAGGAAATTTATAGTTCTTCATTTTATATTAAGGTTTCAAGTTAATTTTTGTGAGGGGTATAAAATCCATTTTAGACTCTTCCTTTTTATACATTTGAATATTCATTTGTTTCAGTACTATTTATTGAAAAGATTATCTTTATTCCTTTGTATTTTCCTTGCTCCTTTATCAAATTTCAGTTTATTATATTATTGAAAGTTTACCTTGGGGTCCTCTGCTGTTCATTTGGTTAATTTGTTCTCTCATAAATACTACATTGGCTTGATTACTGAAAGTCTATAGTAAGTCCTGAAATTGGATAGTGTTGTCTTCCAATTTTATTCCTCCTTAGTTAGCTACTCTGAGTCTTTTGCCTCTCCATATAAACTTGAGGACAAGTTTGTTAATTATCCACAAAATTGCTGAGATTTTGGTTGAGATTGTGTAAAATCTGTAGATCAAATTGAAAACTGATATACAAAAATATTGAATCTTCCTTTCCAGAAAGATGGAGTATCTTTCCATTTATTTTGTTCTTTAATTTCTTTTATCAGAGTTTTAAAGTTTTTCCCATATGGGTCTTGTACATATTTTGTTAGATTTATGCCTAAATATTTCATTTTTGAGTGCTAATAAAAGGTGAGTTGTATTTTCAAATTCTGCTTTTTCACTGCTGATATATAGGAAACTGATTTACTTTTGTATAGTAACATTGCATTCTATAGCCTTGGTATAATTTCTTATTCATTCCAGAGTCTTTCTGTTGATCCATTTGGATTTTTTACAGGGATAATCAAAGACAGTTTATTTCTTCCTCCTCAATTTGTATATCTTTTATTTCTTTTTCATCTCATTGTCTTAGCAAGAACTTTTATTATTATATTGAAAAACAGTGATTAGGAGGGATATCTTTGCTTTTTCCTTGATTTTAGTAGAGAAGTTTAGAGTTTCTCATTACTAAATATGTTAGCTATGGATATTTTTTATACATATTCTCTATGAAGTTGAAGAAGTTCTCCTCTATACCTAGTTTGCTGAGAGATTTTATCCAGAATGAATATTTGTTAAACACTTTCCTGAATCTGTTGGTACGGTCATATGATTTTTTCTTCTTTGGATTACCCCTCTGATGGATTAAATTAATTTATTTTTGAATGTTGAGCTGGCCTTTGTTACCTTGGATAAGTACTTCTTGGTTATGGTGTTATTGTTGTTGTTGTTAGGTGCCGTCAAGTTGGTATCCGACTCATAGCGACCCTCATAGGGTTTTCAATGGCTGAGTGCTTCCGGATTGCTTTGGGAGTGGATTGCCAGGCCCTTCTCCCATTTTTGCAGTGCTGGGAATTGAACTCGGGGCCTCAAAGACTGCAGCGCAGCGCTCTACCCACTGAGCTAAATCCCAGCCCGGTTATGGTGTACAATTCTTTTTATACATTGCTTGATTAGATTTTCTAATGTTTTATTCAGGGTTTTGCATCTATGTTAATGAGAAATATTGCTTCATAGTTGTCTTTCTTGTCATGTCTTGGGTTGGTTTTAGTATTAGGTAAAACATTTGACCCTCGGTATCTGTGGAGAATTGGTCCCAGGATCCTTTGTAGATGCCAAAATGTATGGGTGCTCAAGTCCCTTGTATAAAATAGTGTGATATCTGCATATACTCAACACATATCCTATGTATACTTTTTTTTTCTCTTTGAGACAAGGTATCACTATGAAGCCCAGGCTGACCTTGAATTAATGATTGTTCTGCCACCACCTCCCTAGTACTGAGATTACCGGGATGTGGCATCACACCTGGCTTCCTTCCATATATTTTAAATCATCTCCAGCTTACTTATAATAGCTATTACAATTTAACTCCTATATAAATAGTTTTATACATTGTTTAGGAATGATGTCATGGAAAAAATAATGCACATGTTCAGTATAAACACCATTTATTTTGGAATATTTTTCATCCATAGTTGGTTGAAGCCACCCATGTAAGAGCTACAGATGAAGAGGGCTGACTCTACTGGTACCGGTCTTCAACCTTCTGGAGAATTGGTATAAATAATTCCTTAAATATTTGATAGAATTCATCAATGAACCCTTCTAGGCTTGGTATTTTCTATTTTAGAATGTTATTCATTATTGATTTAATTTCTTGAATAGATATAGGCATAATCAGACAATATTCTACTTGTATGTGTTTTGGCAGATTGTGTATTTCAAGAGACTACTCCATTTCACTTAGGTTAGTTCATAATATTTCTTCATTATCCTTATAATGTCAATAAGATCAATAGTGCTGTCCCTTTTCTCATTTCTGATACTAGTATTGCTTTTCTCTTTTCATTTTTTTCTTTCTCTCCTTCCTTCCTGCTTTCCTCCTCTTTCTTTCTTTCTTTCTTTCTTTCTTTCTTTCTTTCTTTCTTTCTTCCTTCCTTCCTTCCTTTCTTTCTTGCTCTCTTGCTCTCTTGCTCTCTTTCTTTCCTTCCTTCCTCTCTTTCCTTCCTTCCTTCTCTTTCTTTATTTCTTTTGTGGTACTTGGGGGCTGAACCCAGGACCTCACACATACTTTGCAAGTGCTCTACCACTGGGCTGGACCCACAGCCCATGTTTTATTTTTTATTTTGAGTCAGGGTCTCGCTAAATTACACAGGCTGCCTCTGGCCTAAAACTCATAATCCTCTTACCTACACCTTCAGATTTGCTGGGACTACAGGCATATGCCACCATGCTCAGTACTGATACTAGTATTTCATATCTTCCCTATCTTTTTTTTCCCTTCCTCAGTGAGCTTGCCTAGAAGTTTATCAATTTCATTATTATTATTATTATTATTATTATTATTATTATTATTATATTTTGTTATACTTAGGCATTGAAGCCAGGGCCTTTCACATACTTTCAAATGTCCTACCATGACACTGTGCCCCCAGCCTATTTCTTATTTTTTTGTTTTAAGACATGGTCTTACAAATGCAGGTTGCTTTTGGCCTCAAACTCGAGATCTTTCTGCCTTAGCCTCCTGAGTTTCTGGAATTATACATATGCGCTACCACACTTGGCTTCATTAATCTTTTCAAATAACCATATTTTGAGTTTGTAAAAATTTCTTAATTCCTAGTATCAATTTCATTGACTTCTGCTCTACTCTTTATTTATTTCTTTTCTTCAGCTTAATTTGGATTTAATTTGTTCTTCTTTTTCCAATTTTTTAAGGTGGATGCTTGCCTGCAGCTGCACAACACTGGCATGTGATCCTGTCAGATCTTGAAAGTGAGCAGTATTGGGCCTGGTTAGTACTTGGATGGGAGACCACCTGGGAATACCAGGTACTGTAGGCTTGGGAGAAGGTCCACTGCCCCCCAAAACAATCAGCCATCGAAAACCCTATGAATAGCAGAGAAGCCCTGACATAGTGCCAGGCATGGCACAGTATCAGGGAGTGTTTCATCTGTTGTACATAGGGTTGCTATGAGTCAGACCTGACTCAATGGCACTTAACAGTCACAACAAGGTAGATGTGGGGCCCCTTAACCCAGGGTTGGTACCCCACACCTCCACTGGTGGGGAGTTCAAAGAGACACGAGTGTTTTAGGGAACAAACTCAAATTTTATTTAATGGCTTAGCCTTAGATGCAGTTGCTTATGTATTCTCTATGTGGCACTGTCCAGTGTTCCTTCCACCTATGGGGAGGGACACAGTGGTGTGAAACCCTCTGGAGCTGTGCCCAGAAGACCCCAAGGGAGCACCATCTTGGCTTCTAACCACAAAGCCCAGGGAGTTGTCTTAAGCCCCTTAGTTGTTCCCAGCCAGAATGAGCCAGATCTCACAGCCTGTCCCTTATGAGGACTTGAGGTGAGCCAGACAGGCTTGAACACATGGCCTCACAGGATTATGGTCCTGTGGATTCTGCCCTATAGGTAGATGCTTAAATAATGTATTCTAGGTCTTCCTCCTCCTCCTCCTTCTTCTTTTTCTTCTTCCTCTTCTTCTCTCTCTCTCTCTCTCTCTCTCTCTCTCTCTCTCTGCGATACTGGAGGTTGAACCCAAGGCCTCATGCTTGCATGCTTTGCAAGTGCTGGACCACTGAGTTGCACACCCAGCCCATTTTTAAAAAACTTTTTGAGACAGGGTCTCACTAAATTATGCAGACTGCCTCTGGTCTCGAACTTGCAATCCTCCTGCCTTTACCTCCTGAGCCATTGGGATTACAGGCATATGCCAGCATGCCCTGCTTGGTCTTTCTTCTTTTCTAATATATGTATTAAATGCTATATATTTCCCTCTAAGCACAGAGTCTCAGAAATTTTTGTAAGTTGTATTTTCATTTTGCTCAAAATATTTTACAATTTCTCTTGAGATGTCACTACACATTATATAGAAGTGTGTTAATTAGTCTTCAAATATATTGATATTTTCTAGCTGTTTTTCTGATGTCTATTTCTAGTTTCATCCTATTACAGACTGAGAATAGACATTGTATGATTTCTGTTCATTAAATTTACTAAGATAAATTATATGGCTTGGTACATGGTCTAGCTTAGTGAATGTTGCAAGTGATCTTGAGAAGAATGTGCAAATCTGTTATTGTAGAATGAAGTTGTCATAGTTGTCAATTATATTTACTTGATTTATGGTGCTATTGAATTCAACTATGTCCTTACTGATTTTCTGCCTGCTGGAGCTGTCCATTTCAAGTAAATTGATGTTAACAACTCCCACTATGTAGTGGATTAATCTACTTCTCCTTGCAGTTCTATATCTTTTGACATATATTTTGATGTTCTATGGTGGTTGTTGTTGTTAGGTGCCATCGAGTTGGTATCCGACTCATAGCGACCCTCAAAGGGTTTTCAATGGCTGGCTGTTTCAGGATTGCCTTGGGATTGGGTTGCCTGGTCCTGCTCCCATTTTTGCGGTGCTGGGAATTGAACTCGGGACCTCAGAGACTGCAGCTCAGTGCCCTACCAACTGAGCTAAATCCCAGCCCATTCTATGGTTAGGCACATACATATTAAAGACTGATATGTGTGTTTGTCAGTTTGCCATATGGCCAGGGCTTATTATTGCTATGATTCTGAGAGCTATGCTACTGGTATTACAAATACCAGCAGCATCACCCATGGTGGACAAGTTTGAGCTGAGCTTCCAGACTAGAACAAACTAGGGAGCAGGACATGATAGCCCACTCCTATTGAAAGCCCTATGAATCACAGAGAAACACTGTCAGATATAGTGTCAGAAAATGAACCCTGCAGGTTGGAAGGCACTCAAAAGGTGATTAAGGAAGAGTTAACTCCTCAAATTAGAGTTTCCCTAAATAGTGAGAATGGAGTAAGGCCCTAGAACCTCCATTTGGTGATGTGTCATGACTCAAAATAAGAAGGAACTAATTTAAATGTCTACTAATGATTAGAATGTGGAATGTATGTTCTACGGATCCAGGAAAATTAGAAATCATCAAAAGGGAAATAGAGCACATAAAAATCAATGTTCTAGGCATCAGTGAGCTGAAATGGACTGGCATGGGTTACTTTGAATCATATAATCATATGGTCTACCATGACAGGAATGACAGATTAAAGAATAATGGGGTTGTATTCATTATCAAAAAAGACATCTGAAGATCTGTCATGAGTATAATGCTCACAGAGATATAATAATATCCATATGCCAATAAAAAAGGCCAGTTAATATGACTATTATTCAAATTTATGCAGCCACGACTAAGGCTACAAATGAAGATAGGGAAAATTTCTATCAGCTTCTGCAAACTGAAATAGATCAAACATGCAATCAGGATGTACTGATAATTACTTGTGACTAGAACGCAAAAGTTAGAAATAAAGAAGGTGGCTCAGTAGTTGGAAAATATTGCCTTGATGACAGAAATGATGCAGGCAATCACATGATAGAGTTTTGTTGGACCAATGACATTTTCACTGCAAATACATTTTTTCGCTAACATAAATGGTGACTATGCACATGGAGTTCACCAGATGGAACATGTTTTTTTGTTGATGTTGCAGGAATGAAATTGACTGTACTTGTAAAAAGAGACAACAGAGAAGCTCAATATCAAATGTCAGAAAAAGACCATGTGCTGATTGTGGATCAGAACATCAACTGTTCATATGGAGCTTCAAATTGAAACTGAATAAGATTAGAACATGTGTATGAAAGTCAAGGTATGACTTTCAGTATATCCCACCTGAGTCCAGAGATCACCTCAAGAACAGGTTTGATGCATGGGATACTAATGATTGAAGACCAGATGAGTTGTGGCATGACATCAAAGACATCATTCATGAGGAAAGCAAAGATTATTAAAAAGACAGGGAAAAAAAGAAAAGACCAAATTACATGTCAAGGGAGACCCTGAAACTTTCCCTTGAATGTAGAGCAGCTAAAGTAAAAGGAAGACATGAGAAAGTTAAAGAACTAAAAAGATTTCCAAGGGCAGCTCAATAAAACAAAATCAAATATTATAATCACATGTGAAAAGAGCTAGAGAGAGAAAACCAAAAGGGAAGAGCACATTCTGTTTTTTTTTAAGCTACAATAGTTAAAGAAAATATTCAAGCCTTGAGTGGCAATAGTGAAGGATTCTATAGGTAAAATATTGAACAATGCAGGAAACAATAAAATAAGATGGAAGGAATACAAGATCATTATTCCAGAAAGAATTGGTGGATGACCAACCATTTCCAGAGGTAACATATTATCAGGAACCAATGGTGCTGAAGGACAAAGTGGAAGCTGTATTGAAAGAATTGGTGATACACAAGGCTCTAGGAATTGTTGAAATAGCCGCAGAGATCTTTCAACAAACACATGCAGCACTGGAAGTGCTCACTTGTTTATGCCAAGAGATTTGGAAAACAACTACCTGGCCAATTGACTGGAAGAGATCCATATTTGTGCTTGTTCCCAAGAAAGGCGATCCAACCAAATGTGGAAAGTACTGAAGGATATAATTAGTATCATATGCAAGCAAAATTTTTCTAAAAATCATTCAAAAGCTACTGCAGCAGCATATAGATAGGGAACTGCCATAAAATTAAACCAAATTCAGAAGAGGGCTTGAAACCAGGGACAGAATTGCTGATGTCAAATGGATATTTGCCAAAAGCAAAGAATCTCAGAGAAATGTCTATGTTTTATTGACTGTAAAAAGGGATTTGACTGTGTGTATCATAACAAATTATGGATAACATTGTGATGAGTGGAATACCAGAGCATCTACCTGTACTCATGAGGAATCTGTACATGGACGAGGAGGCAGTCATTCTAACAGAACAAGGAACCACTGCCTGGTTTAAAGTAAAGAAAGGTGTGCATCAAGGCAGTACCCATTCAACATAGTTCTTCAATGTCTATGCTGAATAATCTGAAAACTGGAGTTTATGTAGAAGAATACGGCATCATGACTGGAGGAAAATTCATTAACAACCTATGTTATGCAAATGACACAAATCTGCATGCTAAAAGTGCGGTGTTTGAAACATTTACTAAGGAACATCAGAGAACTCAGCCTTCAGTATGAATTGTGCCTCAACATCACTAATACACAGATCCTTATAACTGGGTCAGTACAAAACTTCATGATAAATGGAGAAAAAATTGAGGTTGTCCAAGATTTTCCTTTACTTGATTCTACAATCAACACCCATGGAAGCAGTCATCAAGAAATCAGAAGATACATTGCATTGGGAAAAGCTGTTGCAAAAGATCTCTTTAAAGTGTTGTAAAGGAATGACATCACACTGAAGATGAAGATGTGCCTGACTCATGCCATGATATTTTCAGTTGCATCATATGGTTGTGAAAGCTGGATATTGAATAAGGGAAATAAGAGAAAAATTGATGCTTTTGAATTAGGGCGCTGGAGATTAATATTGAATATACCATGGACTTCCAAAAGAACCAACAGATCTATCCTAGAAGAAGTGCATCCAGAGTGCTACTTCGAAGCAAGGATGGCTAGATTGCATCTTATGTATTTTGGAATGTTTCATTCTGTCATACATAGGGTCACTATGAGTTGATGCCAACTGGATGGCACCAAACAGCTATAAGAACAATGTGTTTTTGTAATATTGAGCCCTTTATCATTATTTCCATTTAACAAATATCCCGTTATTGTTTTAAAACTACTTTTTATATATGATAAATTTTGTTGCTTTGAAATCTGTTCTGTGTATAATATAGGTTCTCTCACTTTGATTAGTACTTGCACTTATTTGGTGATGTGCCCTAACTGGAACATAGCCAGTGACATTGGGTCACTATGACTCATATCCTTTTCAGGGATAGATAGATATTTCATTTTGTTGCAAATAGCTTTATATTTTGTTTTATCTTGTTCCATAATTGAATAAGGTTTCAGTTAAAAGTATCAAGAAGTTACTTTGATTTTAAATTTTAAAGAAGTTTTTGAGTTACTAATTATTCAATAAATTATATTTTTATTTTGTTTATAAAATGTTAATAAATATATATTTTGAAGCCAAAACAGACAAAATATTTTAAGAAACATTTATGGCCAGGCATCATGGTTCATGCCTATAATCTCAGTGATTTTGGAGGCAGAGCCAAGAGGATTTTAAATTTGAGGCCAGAGGCAGCTTTTATAACTTAGTAAGACCCTGACTCAAAATAAAAAATAAAAATTAGGCTGAATGTGCAGCCCACTAGTGATGCACTTATAAAATGTGTGCAAGGCCCTGTGTTCAACACCCAATTATTTCAAAAAATAAACAGAAAACAAGGTTTAAACTAAAACATAGTGAGTATAATGAGCTAGGTGCAGTGGTGCATGTCTGTAATCCCAGTGACTCAGAAGGTGGAGACAGGAGGATTACAATTTTGAGACCAGAGTCAGCATGCATAACTCAGTGAGACTGTCTCAAGATAAAAAAAAAATATTTTAGAAAGTGCAGCTCAGTGGCAGAACACTTGACAAGTATGCATAAGGCCTGAGTTCAATTCCCCAGCAAAGTAAAACAAAGCAAAACAAAAGAATTTTGCAATTTATGTGATTTCATTCTCTCTCCTTTCTTGCTATATTAATTTATTTCTTAAAACAACTAAAACAAAACAACAACAAAATAAAACATTGCTACTGGAAATCAAGATAGTGGATTAGAAGCAGTCTCCATGTGACTCTGTGAATGAAAAGTCCCAGAGTATCACACGAAAAATTGAAACTCCAGAAGAAAAAAATATATAGAATGCAACAGAGGATACAATAAAGGTGTTAACATAATAGAATTCATGCAGCAAGAGACTTTGGAACAGAAAGAACAAAATGATATGTGATGACAGAGCCCATACACCAGATCTAACACTAACAGGGGAAAGGGAATATCCAGGCTTTATCCCTGCAAGTGTATAAGCAGATTTATATTTTTGTCTGCTCTTTGATTACCCACTTCCTAATACTTTCCTTTCTGCCTGCTCATTTCCCTTTCTTCTATCCAATCCTGTTCTTTCTTTTCCTACTTCCTCTAACTCCTCCCCTGATTTCATCCTTCTGCTGTTGATAGCTTTACCACAATTAACATCTATCTCCCAAACTTTCTCTACACTATTGCTACCATTTTCTATCCTTAGGTAATTTCTTAAGTTTTAGTTGGCTTTAAATTAGTTTAATTGTAATCATAAATCTGTTTTTGGTTGGAGTTGTTACTGTAGTGATAGATTGCTTTGTCCTCACTGAGTGATTCTGGGGATCATGACCTCAAGAGAAAACTGTATATCAAGAAGATCCCAAAATAAAACAGGAAGAGACAATCCTAACAAATGGAAAAACTCAATACAGAAATATAAGAAATATGAGAAAGCAAGATTACAGGACTCTTCCAAACAACCCCACTTCTCCATAACTGAAACAAAAGATACTGATATTCTAAAGAATTCAAAAGTCTACTTATAAAAATGATATGCAATTTCAAAGAAAACATAAGTAAGCAGATGAATGCAAAGACTAGATCATTTCAAATACTTGACAAAAAGTATTTAACATAAAAGCAAAAATCAGAAAAGAAATTAAGATCTTGAAAAAATGGTGAAATCTTGGAAAGGAATAAATGGAATAAACTGAATAAAAACACCATAGAAAGTAATACCAATAGACTAGATAAAGCAGAAAAAAAGAATACCAGGGATAGAAGACAAAAATAGAAGAAATACTGTACTCAGATACCAACACAGAAAAAAGGAATATGACCATAACTTCCAAGGACTGTGGGACAAGATGAAGAAACATAACCTAAGAAAAGAATCTATGGTGTAGAAGAAGGAGCCAAGACCAAAGATAAAGAATTAGAGAATCCATTCAGTGAAATAATAGCAGGAAACTCCCCAAGTCTAGCAGAAGAAATAGATGCCCAAACAATAGAGTCATCCAGAACCCCAAATAAACATGACCAGAAGATATCCTGTCCATGTCACATTATAGTCGAAAGGCTAAAATTACAAAGCAATTAAATAATTTTAAAGGCTGCAAAAGAAAAAAAAGCTCAGTTACAAAGTCAATCATATCAGAATAACATCAGACCCCTCAGCAATAACTCTAAAAGCCAAGAAAGCATGGAATGATACATTTCAAGCTCTGAAGGAAAATAACTGCAAACCAAGACTACTATATACAACAAAGTTAGGCTTTAAAATAGATGGAGAAATAAGAACCTTTCAAGATAAACACAAACTTAAACAATTCACCACCGCCAAACCAGCATTTCAAAAGATACTTAAAGGAATCCTACACAGAGAAAAAGAAGAAAGATACAAATATGAGAATACAAGAATGAATAAATTGCATGAGAGGAAATCATGAACAAATGAAAGTTCAGAAAGAAGTAAGGACATCTAACTTAGTAAACAAGTAATTAGGGGGGAAAGTAAAGAACAATCAACACTCAAGCCAATTAGAAAGCCAACCAATAAAATTGCACAAGACACCAAATTCCTCTCAATAATAATGCTAAATATAAATGTTGTTATCCTCCATTTACAAGACAGATTAGCCAATTGGGTTAGGAAAGGAGACCCAACTATTTGCTGTGTTCAAGAGACACACTTCACTCAAAAAGATACACACATACTGAAAATGAAAGAATGAAAAATGACTTACCAAGCATGGGAAGCCAAAAAATCAATAGTGCTATACTGATATCTGACAAAGTTGATTTAAGCCCAAAATTAATCAGAAGAGATAAAGAAGGTTATCACATATGATCAATCAAAGAGACATAATGTTTGTAAATATTTATGCACCAAACACTGGCACACCTAATTTCATAAAATGAACATGACTGACTTAAAAGGAGTAGTTAGGTCCAGATACAATACTGGCAACTTTAATACCCCACTCTCATCAATGGACAGATCACTCAAACAAAAATCAACAAAGAAACCCTAGAGTTAAACAACAGCATAGACCCACTGGACTTAAGATACATATACAGAATATTTCATCCAACAGATATGGAATAAACATTCTTCTTAGCACCACATAGAATTTTTTCTAGCTCACATTTAACTCACAAAACTAGCTTTAACAAATACAAAAAAAGAAATCATTCCTTGTATCTTATCAGATCACAATATAATAAAACTAGAAATCAATAGCAAGAGAAACTACAAACATGTTACAAATACGTATTAATTGAGCAGCACACTTTTGAATGATCAGTGGGTCACTGAAGAAATTAGGAAATCAAACAAATCCTAGAATCAAGTGAAAATGAAAACACAACACACAGAACCTTTGGGCCACAGCAAAGTCAGTTCTACCAGGGAAATTCATAGCGATGAGTACTTACACCAAAAAATCAGAGAAAGTTCAAAAAGATAACTTAATGATATACCTTAATGCATTAGAGAAACAACAAGGAGACAATCCCAAAACTAGTAGACAAAAAGAAATAATAAAAAACAAAGTAGGAATCAATGAAATGGAAACTAAAAGAACAATACAAAAGAATCAAAGAAATTGAGTTGGTTCTTTGAAAAGGTAAACAAGATCAACAAACCCTTAGCCAAACTGAAGGGGAGAGAAAGAGAAGATCCAAGCTAAAAAAAAATAGAGGTGGAAAAGGGTCATTACAACAGATACGGATGAAATACGGAGGATCCCCAGAGATTACTTTGAGAACTTGTACTTCCCTCAAAAGGAAAATACATAAGATGGGGATAAATTCTTTAACACAAATGACCTACCAAAATCAAATCTAAAGGATATTGATAATTTAAACAGACTTATCACAAGTAATGAAATAAGGCAGTACTAAAGAACTTTGTAACAAACAAACATCTAGGTCCTTATGGGTTCACAGCCTAATTCTATAGCAACTTTAAAGAATTAGTACCTATCCTCATTGAACTATTTCATAAAATAAGGAGTGAAGGAGTTCTCCCAAACTCATTCTATAAAGGCGGTATCTCCCTAATACTAAAACCAGATAAGACACAACAAAAAAGAAAATTACAGACCAATTTCTATGATGAACATAGACATGCTTAATATAGCAATGCATAATAAAGATCATACACTATGACCAAGTGAGCTTCATTCCACAGATGCAAAGCCAGTTCAATATACACAAATCAATAAGTATCATAAAATACATCAATAGACTCAAAGACAGAAATCACATGATTATTTCAATAGATGCAGAAAAAGCCTTTGACAAAATTCACAATCCCTTCATGATAAAAGTCCTGAAAAAACTGGGGAGAGAAGGAACAAAGCTGGCATCATAAAAGTTATATACAACAAATCTATAGCCAACATTATACTAAATGTGGAAAAACTGAAAGAATTCCATCTAGAATCAGGAATAAGACAAGGGTGCCACTCTTATTCAATATAGTCATTTATGTTTTAGCCAGACCAATAAGGCAAGAAAAGAAATAAAAGGAATACAAATAGAGAATGAAGAAGCCAAATTATCCTATTTACAGAGGGCCTGATCTTATACTTAAAAGACCCTAATGACTCCACCAAAACCCACCTAGATCTGATAAGTACCTTCAACAAAGTTGCAGGATAGAAAATCAATATTCAAAAATCAGTAGCATTTCTGTGTACTAATAATGAGCATCACAAACAAGAAATAAAAACAATAATCTCACTCATAATAGATCTACCTTAACAGGTGTGTGTGTGTGTGTGTGTGTGTGTGTGTGTGTACATACAACTGTACTTATCTAAGATTGTATGTACATATAATTGTATGTATCTAAGATTGGAAAGCCTGCAGCTGTAGCACTGTGGCATCTGATCCCATCAGACCTGGGAAGCTAAGCAGCATGGGGCTTGGTTAGTATTTGGGTAGGAGACTGCCTGGGAACACCAAAACTATAGGGTTGGGAGAAGGATCCAGCAACCTACTCCAAAAAATCACTCTGCCATTGAAAACCCTATGAATAGCGGAGAAGCACTGATATAGTGTTTGGCCTCTTGTACATAGTGTCACTATGAGTGGGTTACTGACTTGATGGCACCTAACAGCAACAAGATTGGAAAATACAAGGGGACTTATTTGAAGGAGGAGGGGCTTAATAAGATAGGGAGGGAGAGCAGCATAGGCAGGTAATGAGGGAGAAAACATGCATAAAGTACATGGTGCAATTATATGAAAATCCCATAATGAAACTCATTATACTGTATGCAAGTTTTAAAAAATGATTGCTAGAATGTTTGCAATGTATATTTACAACTAACTCATCTACTTTCTAATAATACTGATTTACTGGTTTTGAAAATAACTTATACTAGTAAAATATGTTTAATTCTTTTGTATGGTCCTTTGTATCATTTTGGTCATTCATTTCATGTATATGAAGCATACATAAGTATATGTAGACTCATGAGCATTATTTTGACCGAACTATTACCAGTTACCCCCACATGTCTGTCAGTTTGCCACACTGTGGGAGCTTGTGTGTTGCCATGAGGCTGAAAGCTATGCCACTGGTATCTGAGATACCAGCAGGGTCACCTATGGTGGACAGGTTTAAGCTGAGCTTCCACTCTCAAAACAACCAGTCATTGAAAACCCTATGGATAGCAAAGAAACATTGTCAGATATAGTGCCAGAAAATGAGCCCCCCAGGTTGGAAGGCACTCAAAAGACTATTGGGGAAGAGTTGCCTCCTCAAAGTAGAGTCTACCATGATGACAGAAATGGAGTAAAGCCCCAGGGACCTCCATTGGCTAATATGGCATGACTCAAAATGAGGAGAAACAACTGCAAACATCCATTAATAATTGGAACATGGAGTGTATGTAGTATAAATCTAGGAAAATTAGAAATCATTAAAAGAGAAATGAAGTGCATAAACATTGACATTCTAGCATCAGTGAGCTAAAATGGACTGGCATGGGCTATTTTGAGTCAGATAACCATATGGTCTACTATGCTGGGAATGATAAACTAAAGAGAAATGGGGTTACATTCATCATCAAAAAAGACATCTCAAGATCTGTCTTGAAATACAATGCTGCCAGTCATAGAATATTATCCATATGCCTACAAGGAAGGCCAGTTATTATGACTATTATTCAAATTTATGCAGCCACCACTAAGGCCAAAATAAAGAAAGTGAAGATTTCTACCAGCTTCTGCAATCTGAAATAGATCAAACATGCAATCAGGATGTACTGATAATTACTGGTGACTGGAATGCAAAGGTTGGAAACAAAGACAAAGGTTCAGTAGCTGGGAAATATGGCCTTGGTGAAAGAAACGATGCTGGTGATTGCATGATAGAATTTTATCAGACCAATGACCTTTTCATTGCAAATACATTTTTTCACCAAGATAAATGGCGAGTATACACATCGACTTCACTGGATGGAATACACAGGAACCAAATTTACTACATATGTGGAAAGAGATGATGGAAAAGCTGTCTACCAAATGTCAAAAGAAGACCAGTGCTGATTGTGGCTCAGACCATCAACTTCTCACATGCAAGTTCAAACTGAGGATGAAGAAAATTAAAACAAGTGTATGAAAGCCAAGGTATATACCTTGAGTATATACCACCTGAGTTTAGAGACCATCTCAAGAAAAGGTTCAATGCATTAGACACAAATGATAGAAGAGCAGATGAGTTGTGCATGACATAAAAGACTTCATTCAAGAAGAAAGCAAAAGGTTATTTAAAAGATGAGAAAAAAAGAAAAGACTAAATTACATGTCAAAAGAGATGCTGGGCCTTGCCCTGGAACATCAAGCAGCTAAAGCAAAAGGAACACATCATGAAGTTAAAGATCTAAACAGAAGATTTCAAAAGGCACCTCAAGAAGACAAAACCAAATATTATGATGACATGTGCAAAGAGCTGAAGGCAGAAAACCAAAAGGGAAGAACACACTCTGTGTTTCTCAAGCGTAAGGAAGTGAAGAAAAAATTCAAGCCACAGGTGGTAATAGGGAAAGATTCTACAGGGAAAATATTAAATGATGCAGGAAACATCAAAAGAAGATGAAAGGAATACACAGAGTCATTATACAATAAAGAATTGGTAGATGACCAACTATTACAAGAGTTTGCGTATGAAGAGGAACCAGTGATATTGAAGGATAAAGTGGAAGCTGCCTTGAAAGAACTGGCAAAACACAAGGCTCCAGGAATTGATGGGAAACCAATAGAGATGTTTCAACAAATAGATGCAGCACTGGAGGTATTAACATGTTTATGCTCACAGATTTGGAAAACATGTACCTGGCCAGCTGACTGGAAGGGATCCATATTTGTGCCTATTCCCAAAAAAGGGGATCCAACTGAATGTGGAAACTACCAGACAGTATCATTAATATCACACACAAGCAAAATTTTACTAAAGATCATTCAAAAGCAACTACAGCAGTATATAGACAGGGAATTACTGGAAAATCAAGTGGTATTCAGAGGAGAGTGGGAACTAGGGACATCACTGATGATGTCAGGTAGATATTAGCCAAAAGCAGAGAATATCAGAAAGATGTCTATCTATGTTTTATTGACTATGCAAAGGCATTTGACTGTGTGGATCATAATAAATATGGTTAACGCTTCAGAAAATGGGAATACCAGAGCACATAATTGTACTCATGAGCAATCTGTATATGAACCAGGAAGCAGTTGTTCAAATAGAACAGGGAAACACTGCCCGGTTTAAAGTTGAGAAACGTATGCATCAGGGCTGTATACTTTCACAATATCTCTTCAATTTCTATGCTGAGCAAATAATCCGAGATGCTGGACTTTATGAGGAAGAACGCAGCATCAGGATTGGAGGAAGACTCATTAACAACCTGCGTTATGCAGATGACTCAACTCTCCTTGCTGAAAATGAAGAGGATTTAAAACATTTACCGATGAAATCAAAGATCATGGCCTTCAATATGGGCTGAGAATAAACATTAACAAAACAAAAATCCTTACAACTGGGTCAGTATGCAACTTCATAAGAAATGGAGAAAGGATTGACGTTGTCCAAGATTTTGCTTTGTTGGCTCTATAATCAACATTTGTGGAAGCAGCAGTCAAGAAATCAAAGGACACATTGCTTTGGGAAAAGCTGTGGCAAAAGATATCTTTAGAATATTGAAAAGTAAAGATGTCCCATTAATGACAAAGGTGTGTCTGACGCATGCCATGGTATTTTCAGTCGTGTCATATGGTTGTGAAAGTTGGACATTGAACAGGTAGACAGGAAAAGAATTGATGTTTTTGAATTATGGTGCTGGAAACGTCTATTGAATATACCATGGACTGCCAAAAGAACTAACAGATCTGTCCTAGAAGAAGTGCAACCAGAGTGATCCTTGGAAGCAAGAATGGCCAGAGTGCGTCTTACATATTTCAGACGTGTAGTCAGGAGAGATCAATCCCTGGAGAAAGACATCATGTTTGGAAGAGTGGCTTGTCAATAAATAAAAAAGGAAAACCTTCCACCAGATGGAGTGACACAGTGTCTGCAACAATGGGCTTAAACATAAATAAGATTGTATGCCTGGCACAGAATTGGGAAATGTTTCCTTCTGCTGTACATAGGGTCGCTATGTGTCGGATTCAACTAGATGGCACCTAACAACAACAACATTATCAGTTAAATCAATTAAGAATAAAAGAATAATAGTTACTCTTTATTTTCCATTTGCTTTCATTCTGTCATTTTTTTTAATTAATTATTTTTTTTGTGTGCTGGAGATCAAACCCAGGGTCTTAAACATGCTGGGCAAGATCTCTACCACTGAATTATATCCCAGCCCTCTTAATTTCTTTATTTAGATATGAAGTTTTGAACTACATAATTTTCCTTTTCTCTAGAGAACTATTAACCGTTCTTTCAAGGCAGATCCACTGGCAACAAATTTCTTTAATTTTTGTTTGTCTGAGGAAGTATTTATTTCTCCTTAACTTATGAAGGATAATTTCACAATGCATAAAATTCTAGTTTAATGAGGACTTTTCCCCTCAACATTTAAATACACTTCATTTTTTTTCTTTTTTGCTTGCATGGTTTTTGAGGAGGTGTTAGATATAGGTTTTGTCTTTGTTCCAATATATATACAGTATTTTTTTCTCTTTGACTTCTTTCAAGATTTTCTCTTTATCTTTGATAGTCTGAAATTTGGATAGAGTTTGTATAGTACAGATTTTTTTTTTAAATCCTGTTTGGCATTTGCTGAGTTTCCTGGATCTCTGGTTTGGTTTCTGACACTAATTTTGGTGAAATTTGCTGTCACTGTTGTTGCAAATATTGCTTATGTTCCTTTCTTTGTCCCTGCATTCCTATTATGCACATTATACCTTTTGTAGTTTTCCTGTAGTTCTTGGATGTTCTGTTAATTTTTTCTTCAATCTTTTTTTTTTCCTCTTTGCTTTTCAGCTTTGGGAATGTCTGTTATCACATTTTCAAGTTCATAATTATTTCCTTAGCTGTGTCTAGTCTACTACTAACCCTACCAAAGGCATTCTTGATTTTTGTTACAATGTTTTCTATTCACAGCATAGCATATCTTTTTGATTATTTCCTACAATTCCATTTCTCTGCTTATATTATCCCTCTCTTTTTGCATGTTATTTATTTTTCCATTAAAATCTCTAGCACATTAATCACACACATATTTTCAGTGCCTCATTTGTGAAGTACAATATTCCTGCCATATATGACTGGCTTTGTTGTTTGTTCAGGCTCTTTAAACTATAGTTTTTGCTATTAAGTATGTCTTGTTATTTTTTATAGGAAGGTAGACATGATATATTGGTACACAAATGGTAGTAAGTAGGTCTTTAGTGATATAGTGGATAGGTAGGGGTGCAGGGGAGGGAAGCATTCAGTAATCCTGTCATTAGGTCTCAGTCTTTTGGTTGGCCTGTGTTCCCAGACTATGAATTTTATGAGTACTTATCTGTCTCTCCCCATGTACTATTAAGGTGGATAGGATGGCTAGAATCATTTGGTATTGAGTATTTCACATACTGCAAGCAGATTAGGGTCTGATAAAACCCCAACAGGTTAGGTTCTGGTAAAATAGGGCTTCCTGAGCATAGGCCCTTTAAGAAGAAATGAATATTCTATGTATTTCAAGATGGTTGCTTTTCCTGTCCCCTTGCTCAAAGTGTAAGTGGATTTTTCAGATATTCACTATAACCTGGTAGAGATTCTGGAGGTAAAAATTTTCGAAAGTATGTGTCTCTGTTATGGGAAAGTTATCCTCAGTTCTTGTCCCCTTGTTAAGAAGAATTTAGGAGCAGTGGTGATGTGAAAGTCATGAGACAGTCTGTAAAGTAGAAAAAGGATGGATTTATTAAGAAAAATTTCTCTGTTATTCATAGGGTTGTCAATGGCTAGTTGTTTCAGGAGTGGGCTGTCGGGTACTTCTCCCTAGTCTGTCTTAGTCTGGAAGCTTAACTGAAACCTATCCACCATGGGTGATCCTGCTGGTATCTGAAATTTGGTGGCATAGCTTTCAGCATCACAGCAACACACAAGCCCCCATAGTACAACAAGCTGACAACCAACACTCACAGAAGCAGCAGTCAAGAAAGCAAAAGATGCATTGCATTGGGAAAAGCAGTTGCAAACCTTTTCAAAGTGTTGAAAAGTAATGACATTACATTGAAGACAAAGGTATACCTGACTCATGCCATGGTATTTTCAATTGTATCATATGCTTGTGAAAGTTGGATGCTGAATAAGGGAGACAGAAGTATTGATGCTTTTGAACTTCATTGCTGGGGATAAATACTGAATATAGTATGAGCTGCTAAAAGAACCAACAGATCTGTCCTAGAAGTGTGACCAGTGTGTTCCTTGGAAACAAAGATGTTGGACTGTGTCTTACATATTTTGGACATGTTGTCAGGAGGAACCAATCCCTTCGTTTGGAAGTGTGGTGGATCAATAAAAAAAAGGAAGATCCCCAACTAGATGGCTTGACACAGTGTCTGCAACAATGGGATTAAATATAAAAACAGTAGTATGCATGGCAGAGTGTTGGGTAGTGTTTCATTCTGTTGGCCCCGACTTGAGGGCATAACAATAACACTAAGAGAAATCGGAAAAATTATACTCTGAGAAAGACCATAGAATGGGCTGCTGGGGGAGAGCCAGCAACCTAATGGTTGAAGGTGGATCTTTTTTAATAGCTAGTTTGCTAGGGAGTCCAGATAGCATTAAGGTGGGGTTAGGGTAGAACCAGTTTTCTTAGGATTCCTTGGTGGATATTATGGGATAGGGCAGGTGGGAGCCTCTCCGTGATCTCTTTTGTATAGATTCCTCACAGCTAGTGATAGGCTTACTGGAATGTGTCTCTGAGCTCTTGTTCCCCAGTAGTCCATTTTCCCTGCTGCTGATTCCTGACTGCTCCCTAATATCTCCATATAACTGGGTTCTTGGAATTTTACCTCTCAGAGTTGTCCACACTCAGACTCCAGTGCTCAGGAAAGTAGTTTGTTTTTATCAGGTAAGAAAATTTTGAGAATTTATAAATGCTTCAAAAAGTCAGAGGTTATGGGAAATTTTGGAAGAGACAAGACAGAATTTAAGTTACAAGAGAAGAATGAAATTTCACATGTGAATATATTAAGGTATTTTCAGGCAAAATATAACTAAGAGCACATTAATATTGTTGATGTGGGCTGGACAGATAGGTAATACAGTGACTGGGCAAGAATATCAACTGGAATTGAAGGGAGCTGATTTTGAGGCAGTATCTGCCTTTTTTAAAAAAATAAAAACTTGGGTAAATTAGCCACTTGGATTACTTGGTTTCCTTATCTATGGAAAATGCAAAATCAGAGGTGTGCTGGGGCATATGCCTGTTGGCTTGCACAACCCAATTGTTAAATTTTAAGGAAATTTTTAGGATTTGGAAATTCAGTTATTAAAGACTATCATGATTAGAAAATTAATTGTATAAACTTCTGATTATTTAGAGTAATGTATTCAAAGCTCACCAATTCTTAATTATTTTGCAACATTTTACTATTATCTATGCTTTGGGGTTATTTCAGTGATAACTATTGTTGTTGTTGGCATTTGGCAACAACAGGGTAGAAATAATAGTATATACTGAATACAAACTGGAAAACACCATACTTGAACTTAATTATCCTTCTGGTGAATTTTATATTTAAAAAATGATGATGAATATTAACATTAGAGATTAAATATAAAAGTATGTGCTTGTAACTGTTCCATTGTGAACAGCACAAAAGTTGAGGAAATACTCTTCTAGTATTTGAAAACAGTTACTGATTCAGCAAAATTGTCAGCTGAATGGTACACCACATATTTTCTTCCTTTTTACTTTTATCATATTCATTAATCTAAAGAAAATATCAACTTCCTTTCATGTCAGAATTATACTGGTTCTTAGTTGCAACCATAGACTGACTATGGTATAAGAGATGGACAAAAATCAATGAAAGCATTCTGTGAAAATCAGGTGTCCACATATGGACTCAACAACAAAAGATATTGTGTAATTCATTATTATCTAAACATGGTAAACTATCTAGAACATTCAACATGGTATCTGCTACACAGAAGGTCAGTGTTGATGTTACTTATGTCTGTGTAGTAAAGGAGAAATGGAAAAGTGGAGTTTGATTCATCAGGAAAAAGTTTTGGGGTAGATGTGCTTTGCAGTATGTTTTTGAAGTAGGGTTGTAAGCTGAACTAGTATATGACTGAAATCTATAATGAAAACAATTCACTGATGTCAATTTTATGTTTGTTTAATTATCTTGCTCATTATTTTAAGCTTAAGTAGGCTGATAACCTTCCTTAGAATTATAGGGGTTTTTTTTGTTTTTGTTTTTGTTTTTTAATAAGAATACAGGCTTGGACATCAGAATCAATCTTGTAAACCAGAATCTCCTTGGGGCTTTTAATGCAGCCTTTGTAGTCCTGCTACAACCAACCCAGCTATGCCATGATCTGGGCTTTGGAACCCACTAGAAAATAATGAGGGAGATCCTGAGTTCTTGTTTGAATTCTGCTCTGCTTCTTCCTAGGTCTGTGAATAAGTACAAATTATTTGACCTCTTTGTACCTTGGTTATGTCACTTCTAAAGTAGGAACAATGATAAAATAGTAAGAAAATTGCAGTGTATAAAATGACAGGTGATATTTAGTATTGTTGAAAGAGAAAATAATCCTATGGTTATACTCCCTATATTACTTTTGTTTGTTTGTTTTTAAATTCTGTTGGCCTATCTGTTTTACTTAAATAATTCTTCCCTTATTTTTTCTCCTTTTTTTCACTGTGACTGTAATGGGCCACATACAAATAGTAATTTTGTAAAAACTAAATTTTATTTATATTAATTCTATGATAACAATTGCTAGTTTCTCCTGGACAAATAAACTGGATTTTTAATTTAAAGTGATTGATAGGCAACTATTCACTAACAAAACATAAAGTCTTCTATTTATTAAAACTAAATTCTATTTTTATTTCAAATTTGATTAAGGATTTCAGTCTCATATGGTTATTATGTATTGGGCTTTTTAATCTGAAATCAGATCTGCATAAAATGTATTACAGATATATTCAATCTTAAATTGTATTAAGTCAGTTAGCCATCTGTTTTAGGGAAAGAAACCAAGTGCTTAAAATTAAACTTGACAAATATTTCATAAAAAGTATGTGTGAAAGGAATGTTATTTATGACTCAAAAGGCTTGGGTTGAAGTACTTTCTCCTTTCAGCCACAAGATGGAGCTTTTGCACTCTGTATCCTCATTCCTAAAGTAAAGCTATCTTTAAAATGGTTGACAAAGACTTTAATTTTAGAAGAATCATTTGAGGTTTTTGTTCCCCTCTCCTGAAGTGCTGGGAATCAAAACCAGGGCCTCACCCATGTTAGGCAAGGGTTCTACCACTGAGCTACATCCCCAGCCCTGAATTATTAGACTTTAAAGTGCTTGTTATCATTTCCCCCAACCTTTCATTTGGGTAAGGTATGTTAATATGTAGGTAAAATTAAACTCTTTTTAATCCATAAGGAAAATTTATTTTACCTCTCTTTAAATTGGATTGGTGGCTCTGTGTGTTATTTCCATCCATCCACAATTAAGGAAACTCCTTCCAAATCACCAACATCTGCATGTCATTATATAATCCCCAAGATATCATGGACTCATTTATTATGACTCCAAAACCAGAGCTTATGAAATATGAGTCACGGTAAGTGGTTCCGTCAATGTAGTTAAGTCCAAAAGTGAGAAGAAGGTGAAAAGAGAATCTGCTAAAAATAGAAATGTTGTGCATGTATATAAGATTACTTATTTTCTGTTTATATATCTAAACGATTACTTATTTTCCTTTGCATGTGTGGCATTATTTCATTTTTCTTTTGCTTTTTATTCTGAGAGGACTGTGTGGCTAGTGCCATGTAGACAATTCATGAAAACTTAAGATTTGGGAATTGAAGAATCTGTAATATCTTTCATTCAACCACTTAGCCAAAGAAGGCATGCTTTGAAAACCATCTCATGATCATTCTACCATTGCCAAACTGTTGTCCCATGCTCATCAACAAGAACCTTTCTGTGCTGGTTTTTTGTTCTTTTTTCAAAGACTGTGTCATTGAAAAGATTGAAGAATTTACTTATGTATTTGGTTTTAATCTGCTCTTTCTGACTGTATTGCTTTTGGGGAATTTCATTGGTATCAAATATCTACTGGCTTTCAAAATGTAAGCCACTAGAGTAAATTATGTTTAGAAAAGAATCATAATCTACCTGCCTGATAGGGTTTATATAACTATGTAACCCAACATTTTTCATGAAGATTTCAGAAAATGACTTACCATTATGAAAACAATTCAGAATTTTTATCCAACGATTATGCTTTCACTTGACTTGGAATTTCAAGCTTACATCATTTAGAAGGTTCTTGTTTTACCTGACCAGGCTTGTACCTGATATCCCAGTAGCAGTGTACAAGAAAGAATATGGTCTGTGTGAACATAATCTTCATTTCCACTTGAGAAGAATCATTATTTTATGTTTCAAAACCAAAATTTTCACTAAATTGATAAGCTCTTGCACATCTGAATTTCCTTCAAGCCTTTGTGTATTAGTGGGGAATAGGCTAGAAGAAAATGAATCTGAAAGAAAGCAGAGGAGGTAGATATGGGGTCACCTCATTTACATGGAGGCAGCAAGGTGACACCTTCACAAAGGACTCACCTCCTATAAGTAGCTCCCTGTCTACAGGAGGTACTTAAAGCCTCCCCAACCCTCCAGAGCAATTTTGTTTGACCTTTTGTTAAAGATCGCCTCTACTCAGCAACTGATTTTCCTGTTCCCAAGGGTGGAAGGTTGAGATAGGTTGTACTGTGCAGTGTATTAAAGTTGTATCAACTCCTGTGGTTAGTGTGTAGTACCTGAAATCCTTAGTCATCTAAAAATAGAGGAGAACATATATCTACAATTCCCCACTCAAGGATCAAGTTACTTGTGCTTGGTTACCACCACCTTGAGTGCCATTATTTCTTGAATTCTTTACTCCAGAGGGAAGATTAACAGAACCCTCCTGTGGACGTTAAGAATAGCACTGAAGCATCTATACCAAAGGCATGATTTGAAAGGATGTTAGTAAAGGAAACCTTGATATGGTCGGCACCTGTGTTAGGTCAGCAATGCATAGGTGCATGAGCTCCTTAGGGCAACGTGTCCATGATAGGGGTACTTTCATCTCTAGTTGCTTGAGAGGATAGAAAAGGGACTATTAGACACCCATTTCTGAGGTCAAAATAGTTCAGGTGTCTTTTCTTTTCCAAATCTGCTAGGCAGATTGTCCTGTCAAAATTGAAAAGGAAATATTGTGCACACTTAGGGCAGCACATGTACTAAAAATTGGAACAATACAGAGAAGATTAGCATGGCCCCTGTGCATGGATGATACACAAATTCATGAAGCATTCCAGATTTTTTTTTAAAGAAAATCTGATGAGGGTCGGTTGCTATAGTCAGACCTGACTCAATGGTACCTAACAACAACAGCAAGGAATAATAATAAAATAGTTAAAATGTAAGAGCACTTTCTATGTATTTCCTTGTTTAATGTTAATGATAGTAGCTCACATTTGTCAAATGTTGCTATATTTCCAATAAATTTCTGTGTGAAGTAGGAAAAAGAAAAGGAAGTATCTGCTGCTATGCCACAATATATTTTGATGAATGCCACAATACATTTTTATGGGAAAAAACATTACATTCTTTTCCTCATGATAGTATGCAGTATTTTAGTATGAGAGTGAGAGGCTGGGTCTGAGAACTGTATAATCTACAGCTACATCCATTCCACCTTTCAGCTTCAGGGGGCTCAGTGTGACTCTGAGCTGAGAAAGCACCTGATATATGTGGACTCATAAGGGCTTTTCTACCATCAAAATTTGTGTCATAATATACTTGCTTTTTTCCTTTCTCCTTCAAGTTGTCTAAAGTGGCCTGTTTCATTGTTTGCATGACTTACGGATGCCTAGCGCATGGGAAAGTATTGGATTGTGGACTTTATCCCTTTCAAAGCAAAGAGGAAGGAAAGTTTCTAGGCAATCCTTCTCACCCAGGGCTAATTTAGGTAGATTAACCAATTATCAGTCATTTAGTTCTCAAGCATTTCTTCTTGGCCAAAATTAATATTGACTAAGGAAGAAGAGGGTTGCGGTTTAGCTCAGTTGGTAGAGCGCTGCATTGCAGTCTCTGAGGTCCCAAGTTCAATTCCCAGCACCGCAAAAATGGGAGAAGGGCCTGGCAATCCACTCCCAAGGCAATCCCGAAACAGTCAGCCATTGAAAACCCTATGAGGGTCGCTATGAGTCGGATACCGACTCGATGGCACCTAAGAACAACAACAAGGAAGAAGAGCACCTGTAGCCATACCACTGTGGTGACCGATCCTGTCAGATCTCGGAAGCTAAGCAAGGTTGGACCTGATTAGTAATTGGATGGTAGAGCTCCTGGGAACACCAGATATTGCAGGCTTGTGAGAAGGACCTGGCAACCCACTCCCAAAAAACAATCAGCCGTTGAAAACCCTATGAATAGCAGAGAAGCACTGAAAATACTGTTTCACCTGTTGTGCGTAGGGTTGCTATGAGCCAGACACTGATTCAATGGCACCTAACAACAAAACAAGGAAGAAGACAACCAACACTTGACAATATCATCTTCCTTTGTCAAGGATGGAGACAGAGGGTAAGAAAATGTTCTTGTGTTTTGGAGCCATCGACAATATTAAAATCTTGCTGAACCAGGCAGGTCAATGTCTTGGATCAATCCATTCATTTTGGAGGTAAGTGTGATACCAGGAGTTAGTTCAAAGGAAAGAAAAATTTTGCCCAGGAGTCTGAGTCTGAGGGTAGGAGCGGGGAGGGAAGGACAACTGAGGCTGCCTAGAGAAGGACAGCATGGCACGGATGGCCCACCACTTTACTAGGCACCTTTCAAATCCTATGCAAAAAATCTAGCTTCTGGTAGCTTTTAAATAACAAATGTGGCCATTGACATCAATTTCAACTGCAATTTCTCCTAACATCTGACTAAGTTTGTCAGAGGATGATTATTTACCATTCTGATGAGCCCAGGCGGTCTGCTAATTAATTCTTCAATGGGACACTTGCCATCCTTGTTGTTCCTCAATGCTGCGTACTGAGGGCTGTGCATAAACGGCATTGGCACAGCGCCTACCATAATGATCACACACGTTGAAAGCTTGGTGCCAAGTGTTATTTAATTCAGTTTCCCTGAGGTCAAGGAGTGAGAACTTCTGCTGTGCCATGTATTTACAATTCTCAGAAAAAAAGAGTAGGTGAAAATGTGTTTCTATATTAGGTAGTTTAAAACATTTCTACGCCAGTGAATATTGGAAAACTAATTAGGACTAGGTGCAAATGCAAGACCAATCCATAAATTAGTATTAAGTACATTGGAGTAAGAATTTGGTAACATATTAACATTTTTATTAGTAAATATAATCATAAGACTTATATTATCTGTGATTCTTTCCAGGCAAGAACACAGGGGAAAAGAAAATGAAGTAGAAGGTCACACACCTTACTAATAATGGAAACAAATGAGATATCAGGTTAACCTATTTTAAAACAAATCTTTAGGAATTAGATTTCTGTATTAATTTAAAAAGTTTAATTGATAGAGATTTTTAATTAGTTGTGTCTTGTAATCTCTACTAGAAAATTCAGATCTGGAGGTTTACTATTCAGTTTCATTTTCTACACACAGCCTTTTTAAAAATTCCAATTTATATTATTTTAAACTGCATTAGGGGATGCAATGTAAAAACAATATTTCACTTAGGACAGATGCCCAATTAAGTTGACCTTGTCATTAAGAGAATCACGTTTCATTGCTGAATTTAAAGCTTTGATAATCATTTTAATGGCACTTCAAAATGACCAGAAATCCCTAGCAATATGGATTACAAATTCTCACATTTCTCCAGGCAAATATAGGATAAGACAGGCCACCTAGTCATGTTCCAAAAGGCTTTTCTTCTTCCTTATCAGGTAAGTATTTATGACAGACAAGCTACATCTAGGCTTTATTGATGATGATGATGATGATGATGATGATGATGATGAACTGAGAAAGTATGACAGCTGAGGGAGAGAGTAAAACCATGAAGGCTGCTGAGAACCTCTGCCAGAGTGGCAGCGTGCCTCAGCAGCCCCCAGAAGCATCCCAGGTAGGGTGCAGGTAGGGAGGTACAAGTAGATTGACTCACTCAACGACAATGCAAAGTTCGAAAATTTCCTGGAACTTGAGGAGAGGTAAAGAACTCATCAATTTTACACCTGAGATTTTCTAACCATGAGCCATATTTATATTTCAGATAATTATTGGTTTTTTTCTATACCATTCTTTGGAATTTTCTGTTTTTTGAACATTATTAGTATAGCACAAACAGGCCATTTATACTAGTCAGTGCCTGTCTTCCACGGCCTTCTCAGCATTTTGCAGATGTTTTCTTCCTCTGCTATCCTATTGTTGTACTGAGACTAGGATGATTCCAAAGGGATTTAGTTAGGCGGAACCTGAAATATTTCAGCTGCCTACAAGGTAGATTACCTTCTACAACTCTGGACTTGCCTCAATCCCATCATCTAAATTCAGAGCTCTCATGATGGAATTGTCTCTGGAAATACCACCACAGATATCCCTAGAGGTATACTTTATTAATGTGCTACACCTTTCTCAATCCAATAAATTAAGATTAAGATTAACAATTAATCTTAATTAACAATTAAGATTGACAATTAAGATTAACCACCACAAATATAGTAGTAGTAGTAGTATTAACAATATGTTGCTGTTAGGTGTCATTGAGTCAGGTACAACTCATTGCAACCCTATGTACAACAGAATGAAACACTCCTAGTTCAGTGCCAGGCATACCATCTCTTATATGTTTAAACCCATTGTTATAGCCACTGGGTCAATCCATCTAGTTGAGGGTCTTCCTTTTTTTCATTGACCCTCCACTCTCCCAAACATAATGCCCTTCCCCATGGATTTATCCCTCCTGACAACATGTCCAAATACATAAGACAGTCTAGCCACCCTTGCTTCCAAGGAGCACTCGGGTTGAACTTCTAGAATGCATCTGTTGATTCTTTTGGCAGTCCATGGTATATCCAATATTTGCCTTTTGCACTATGATTCAAAAGCACCATTTCTTCTCCTGTCTCCTTTATTCAGTGCCCAGCTTTCACAAACATATGATGCAACTGAAACTATCCTGGCATGAGTCAGGTTCACCTTCATCTTCAATGTGACATTCTTACTTTTCAACACTTTAAAAAGGTCTTTTGCAACAGCTTTTCCCAACGCAATACATCTTTTGATTTCTTGACTGCTGCTCGTATGGGCGTTGATTGTAACATTAACTAAAGCAAATCTTGAACAACCTCAATCTTATCTCCATTTATCATGAAGTTGCTTATTGACCCAGTTGTAAGTTTCAGTTTCTTGCTGTTGAGGTGCAATCCATATTGAAGACTGTTCTTTGATCTTCATCAGTATATGTTTTGAACACATTTCACCTTCAGCAGAGTAGTGTTATCTGCCTAATACAAGTTGTTAACTAGTCTTTCTCCAATCCTGATGCTGCATCGTTCTTCACAAAGTCTAGCTTTTGCGATTATTTTCTCAGCATAAAGGTAGAAGAGGTATAGAGAAAGGATATGGCCCTGATGTACCCCTTTATTGACTTTAAATCAAGTTTAAACCAACTTCAGTTTGAATGACTGTCTCCTGATCCATGTACAGATTCCATATGAGTACAATTAAGTGTTCTGGTATTCTCATTCTTTGTAGTGTTATCCATAATCTGTTATGATCCACATAGTCAAAAGGCTTTGCATAATCAATAAAACATAGACATCTTTCTGGTACTCTCTGCTTTTGGCTAATCTACCTGACATAAGCAATGATGTCCCTCATTCTCCACCCTCTTCTGAATCCAGCTTGATTTTCCAGCAGTTCATTGTCTGTACACTGCTGCATTGATTTGGAATGGTCTTTAGCCAAATTTTACTTGCATGTGATATTAATGGTATCATTCAATAATTTCCACATTTGGTTGGATCCCCTTTCTTGGGAACAGGCACAAATATGGATCTCTTCCAGTAATTTGGCCAGGTGACTGTTTTCCAAATCTCTTGGCAAGTTAGCACCTCCAGTGCTGTGTCTATTTGTTGAAACCTCTCAATTGGTATTCCATCCATTCCTGGAGACTTGTGTTTTGCTAATTCCTTCAAGACAACCTCCAATTTTTCCTTCAATACCATTGGTTCCTGATCATATGCAAGCTCTTGAAATGGTTGGTCATCTACCAATTCTTTCTGGTGTAATGCCTCTGTATTCCTTCCATCTTCTTTTAATGTTTCCTGCATCATTTAATGTTTTCCCTGTAGAATCCTTCATTATTGCCACTCAAGGCTTGAATTTTTTCTTCAATTATTTAAGCTTGAGAAAAACAGAGTGTATTCTTCCCTTTTGGTTTTCTATCTCTGGCTTGTGCATGTGTCATTATATTTGATTTTGTCTTCTCAAACTGCCCTGTGAAATGTTCTGTTTAGTTCTTCAACTTCATCATGTCTTCCATTTACTTTAGCTGCTTGACATTCAAGGGCAAGTTTCAGAGTCTCTTTTGACATGTAATTTGGTCTTTTTTTCCTGTCTTTTTAGTAACCTTTTGCTTTCCTCATGAATGATGTCTGTGACGTCATGCAACAACTTGCCTGGTCTTTGTTTATTAGTGTCTAACACATCAAATCTATTCTTCAGATGGTCTCTGAACTCAGGTTTGATATACTCAAGGTCACACCTTGGCCTTCATACATTTGGTCTAGTTTTCTTAAGTTCCAGTTTGAACTTGCATATGAGCAGTTGATGGTCTGATCTACAATCAACACCTGGCCTTGTTCTGACTTTTGATATTGAGCTTTCCCATTGTCTTTTTCCACAAATGTAGTCAACTTGGCTCCTGTATGTTCATTCCATCTGGTGAATTCCATATGTATCATCACCATTTACATTAATGTTATGTGTATGAAGTTGGGTCTGACTCATAGTGACCCTCATAGGGTTTACATTGGCTGATTGTTTTGGGGAGATTGTTTTTGGAAGTAGACTGCCACATCCTTCCTCCCATTTTTGCAGTGCTGGGGATCAAACCTGGGTTCTCAGAAAGTGTGGAGCAGCACTCTACCAACTGAGCTACACTCCAGCCCTATTAACAATATGTTGTTGTTGTTGTTAGGTGCTGTCTAGTTGGTGTCCAACTCATAGTGACCCTATGAACAGCAGGTAAAATAATATTGTTAGTACTTCTCTGCTGTTCATGGGTTTTCAATGGCTGACTGTCTTTTGGGAGTGGATTTCTGGGTCCTTTTCCTAAGCCTATAGCACCTGGTGTTCCCAAGCAGTCTGCCATCCAAGTACTAACCAGGCCCAACTCTGCTTCACTTCCTAGATCTGATGGGATCAGACTCCACAGTGGTACTGCTGCAGGCCATTAACAATATGGTATGTCAAAAGTATATTTTTATAGACTAGTGTAAATCATTATATAGTATATTGTAAACTAGTATATACTATATTATATTATATTATATTATATTATTTTGAAACATATACCTAAACTATAGGAAATGAAGGAGAGGGTACAAGGAAGCTAATGTAAATATATGTAAGAGGTACATTATTTTCCTTTCAAACCTAATTGGGTCTCTTCTACAACACTCTGGTGGTCATGTATCACTTTTGCCAAATGCTGTAGCATTCTGGCAGAGAACATTAATGGAATTATTACTATAACAAAAATATAATTTAAAATTGTTTTATAACTATTTGTAGAACATATCTAACTTACTGTTGTTTTTTTTTTCATTTGGCTTCATTTGGCAATCCTTAAGATAATACTGAAAATAATTTGCATCTCCCAAGAGGCTACTAGGAAGGTATTGTACAGAGTAAGTTGAGTACTATTGGAATAGTCTGAGATTAAAACTTTTCTCTAAATAGACTAAAGTAAGTAATTTACATATGACTTTAATTTACAAATTATTTCAGTGTGACTTTATGGTAATAAATGGACATATAAAAACCAAATCATCTTCCTAAGGCATTTGGAATGAACCTAAGACAAAAGAAGGAACAAAAAAGTAGGTCCACAAGCCTCAGTGATTAGCAAAAATTACTTTAGAACTTTTAATACTTATGATCTATACAATTAAGGGATATGCTCACATCTCTGTGCACATATTCACTCATCTTTTAATAATATGGTAAGGCCTCTCTCAGTCAGTCAACAGTTGTAGCATTCCATGTAAATCACATGTGCCACACATTATTCTCCTTTAGATAATATTTCATTGAGAAATACATATTCAAGAATAGGAATGTATATTTCTGTCTTCAGTTAACATTTTTAGACATTTTAATTGACACAGATCTTAGACCAACCTGTTAAGCTAGTGTTAATTGATGTCTTTTTTAATATCACCTATACTTGTGTCAGACATGATTCAACAGCACCTAATAACAATACTTGTGCACATATACATTGTCTTTCATGTTCAAATATCATTTCAAAAGTCTTTTATTTTTTGCCTTCTGCAAATTAATTATTTTAATTGTTGTTTTTTTGTTTTTTTAACAAATATAGTTAATTCTCTTGAGAATTTGATGGCACCAATAGACTCCCAGGAAAATGCAGATATTTACATATTTATGAAATGAAACTAGGTTTAGACCTTTGTTCTAGTATGATTCTAAAATTAAGGAAACTTCTTAAAAACTTCATACTCTTCAGTTTGTAGGGAACTTATTTTTTATTGGAAATTTTTAATGTACACCTTAATGTGATTCATTCTGACATGCTTTTCATTATGACATTTCCATATATGCATTTTGTTGTACATTACACAGATAAGTTCCCCCTTACCCTCTTGGCACTTCCTCCCCCCATCTTACCTCCCCCACACACCAAAGGCTTCTCTTCCATTTGCTTGTCTTTTTATGGTAATATTTTTCTATATTCCTTGGGTTCCAATTATGTTTAAGATTGAAACTTTTTCTGTAGTGAACTTTCTTTTTACATTGTCAGCACTATTTCATGAATTTTTTAGCCCATCTATATTAACACCATTCTTTGGTATTATTGGTGTTATTATAATTCTTTCCAGGACTATTAAAGTTGGACTGTTTACCCTGAGGTCACCCCTTCCCCCTTTCCTCATTACTCCTTGTTCCTCCTCTCCCCCGTCTCCTCTCCCAGGATTTCCTCCTTTTGCTAGATCTCTTCCCTCCTTTTGCATTCCCCAAATTGTCTTTAGGGAATTTATGTTTAATAAAGTCCTCTGCAAAGTGAAAATTATTATTTTCCTGTGACCTGTGTATATGAAATTATGAATGCTCCTCAGAGATAGCAGGATAAAGAAGCAGTAAGGAGGAAGCAAATTAAAGGACAATCTTCTCTGTGTTCACTGACTGTCTCAACTATTAAAAATGGTCATGTGTGTGAGGGTAGAAAGGGGAGTCCTAAAATCATGGGGCAGATCTCAGAATCTGGTGGCTGGAGTTTGGGCTGTTCAGCTTAGGTGTCTCTGTGGTCAGTCAGCAGCATTGGCCATGGTGGTAAGAGATAGGTTGTGTTGCAGGTTTGGAGGTTAGAGTGAGAAACATCCAGTGAGGATGAAGGCTAGGGAACCAGAACAGCTGAGATGCTGGATGGGCAGGAAGTAGGAAGTGCCCATCAACTGGGAAGAGACTTATTTCAAACAGTGCTAAACATTGTTCTAGTGGTAGCTTTGTTTGAGAAGAAAAATTAGGACTTTTCTACTTTGACCAAAAATAAAGGAATTTTCCTCACTTATGAGTAAAAATATCAGTCCTGATAGAAGCTATAGCTTTTACCAGTGAAATTTAGAATTTGGAATTTACTGAGTTGATAAATAGTGAATATCTTGGAATTATACTTTCTGAAATATTTAGAGATAATCTCAGAATTCCTTGAGTATTATAAATTACCTCAATGTTTTATTTATTTTATTCAGTCTCCTAGATCAATTTATTGTATGTTATCTTGCTATGCCCTCATAACTATTTGTAGACATTGAATGCTTTCACTTCCTGCCCCCCGGGCCTTTACCCTTGTGATTTTCTCTGTACTCCGCTTTCTCTGACATTTTCACTCCCCATCCCTTATCTCTTCAGGTTTTTAACCTGACATATTTTCTATGAGACAACTTCAAACTACCTATTTAAAATTATAACTTTCCTCTAAGATTCCTGGCCCTTTGTCTTGCTTTATTTTTCTCCTTACCATTCATCATGATGTAACATCAACAGTATCTCTCATATTTTCATGTTTATTTTCTGGCTCCTCCTAATATAAGGTAATTCTATGATGGAACAGTTTGAATCTCAAGCATCTGCAACAATGAACGTAGGTATCTGGCAAGTATTCATTAAATGACTAAGCAAACAATGGAAAAATAGTTAATTTCACTTATTCCTCTAGAAAACATTTACATAATATTTTCTGTGTGCAAATCACCCTAATGCTTACTTGGGATATGGTACTGAATGGTACTCTCTGCTCCAAAGGAGCATACAGTACATACAAGAAGACAAGCTCATAAGTAAATGAGCATAACACCATAATATAAATGCAATAAGACACCAGAGATTGCAGAAAAGAGAGCTGTTAACTCTTTTTTTGGTAGTCATAGATGGCTTTTTTGAGGAGTTGACCTTTGAGATGTATTCTTAAGGATAAGTTAGAATTCACTACAAAGAGAAGTGTTAAGGAAGAGCAAGTTTTAGCATGCATGGATAATATTGTTGTTAGGAGCCATCAAGTTGGGTCCAACTCATAGTGAATTTATGTACAACAGAATGAAATACTCCCTGACACCCAGCATTATGTCAGTACTTCTCTGCTATGTATAAGATTTTAACTATCTGATTGCTTTGGGATTGTTTTTGGGAGTGGGTTGCCAGATCCTTCCCCAATGGGTAATGTTGTTACAGTCAAAAGTACTGCTTGCCGGGGCAGTATTTTCAGGCCCATGAATACATTAGGAACAAAGTGGGACTGTCAGCCCCTTTTTGCACTTAGTACATCTAAAGATCACTCTTGGCTAGCAGTATTAACTGCTAGGTAAAATATTTCTTTGTGATCTTCTTTGACTCTCTGCCAGTATGATGCTTTTGCTCAAAAAGAGCCACCTCATTCCCTGATTGTTTTATGCCAAGTTGGTGTATTGCCTGTGATTGTTTCCCAGCATTCTGCAGCTTGAAGTTTGCTTTAGTGTATCCTTATGGTGTTTCTTATGCTTGCCCTGCTTGTAGGCTACATATGTTGTACCATTTTACACTTGGAGACCTTCCAAAATGTGGGAGAGGGAATGAGATCAACGTGGTTAAACCAGACAGGGGTAAACAGGCAAAGAATTCTGGTTCCCCAGAATCAAAAAGTTGAAACAGGCTTGAGAAGTCAATGAGCCAATTTTCTGGACTTTTGACAGGATTGCAGAAAAGCCATTCTAGGGATCAATTCTAAGTTACAATTGACTGTTAAAAGTTGAATATTGAATGTACAATCTTTTTAGTATTATACAGGATACCATTTTTAGTTATTTATTCATGTAAATGGCGGACACTATGATGCATGAAAAAGAATTATTTAATGGCCTTCCATTGTTTGGCTTACGTAACTAAACAAAGTATTGAGAAATTAAAACATTGCTCATTTGTAAAATATGATGTTTGGAAAGAATTCATCTTTGAGAGGTCTGTTACTGAAACAGAATTCTTTTCCTCACATTGATACTTT
Source organism: Pedetes capensis (assembly GCA_007922755.1). Taxonomy (NCBI): domain Eukaryota; kingdom Metazoa; phylum Chordata; class Mammalia; order Rodentia; family Pedetidae; genus Pedetes; species Pedetes capensis. Next base: position 88,564 of record VMDO01000298.1, on the reverse strand, counting down.
CAGAATGATGTAAATAGTTTGGTACTGGTTAGGTTAATCTTTTGTAAAGTGATAGAATCCTGTTCTGTAATTGGTGACTTAGGCAACTCAATCTCATAAGAGTCACTCAGAAGAAGTGAAAGCCATAGGGATATAGTGATGAGGAGAAAAATCTTGGGAGAGTGTCAAAGACAGGAGTCACTCAGCAAATATAACAGGTACTATGACATACCATGAAAATATAATAAGATATGATCTATCTCCTCAGAGAGTTTTTATTCTAATTGACTAAATTACATACACATATTTGAAAACAGCACATGACTTTTGCCTTACATTCTAAATGAGCATTATGATGACAGCATTGCTGAGCCTTCTGGACAAGTGATACCTTGGCAAGTACTATGCTATTTGGTGGTTACAGAAATTGTGAGGTGAGGTGGACAGAGGAGACACCCAGTAGAAGTAGACCCTGAGAGGAGCTTGAAGGATAAACTTTGAGTGATAGGGAGAGATAGTTAAAGACATTCTGGGTTACGAACAAAACAAAACACGAGTAAATGTGTAAAGATGGTGAAGAGTGGAACAAGCATGATTGAAGTGGGAGAGTCAGGTTGGAGGGATTGATAAAGGCCAGAATATTTTTGGAGTCTTGAATACCGAGACGACAATCTGAGTTTTATTCTTTTGTAAATGGAGAGCTTTAGGACTCTGGTTACAGTGCTTTAAAGTAAAGGAGCATCGGGTCCTTATGGTATTAAGAGGCAAAACTAAAGAATTAGTGGAGAATGTGTATGTTGTTGTAGTTGTTAGGTTTCATCAAGTCAGTGTCTGATTCATAGCGATCCTATGTACAACAGGTAAAACAGTATTGTTAGTACTTCTCTGCTATTCATAGGGTTTTCAGTGGCTGATTTTCTTTTGGAGGGGGGAGTGTGTTGCCTGGTCCTTCTCCCAAGAGAATGTGTATAATGATCACTTAAGACAATCAGAGAAATAGTTAAGAAAGATGACTCTAGAGTAAAACTATCTGGATTTGAATTCTAGTATCACCACTTAAGAATTATGACTGAATAAATCAGTGCTTCCTTTTCCTCATCTATAGTCTATAAATATCAAAAGGGATTTCTTGTGACTTTCCAAATGAGCTGATTGGCATGGGGTTTTTAGAACAGTGTCTGGTAATATCTTAATCAGTGTTAGCTATTTTTATTATTAAATTACTGTGCCAACTTGCTGCTTTGCAGAGATCACTGATAAGCTTTCCGTACTGTCTTTAAAATGGACATGGTGGTGACTTCTGCATTGCAGAGTTGCACTCAAGTCAGTTGAAACATTACTCTAAAACTGCCTGGTATGGAGAAGTCACTAATGATTATTAATTAGCTAATCCATAGTTCCTGACCCCAGAGTACAAGTGAAATGTGATAGCTTTGAATTGGGTAGACTAGTTTGGTAAAACTGGCAGAAGAACCCCTACAGTCTATGAAAAATCAAACTTGCCCCAGACACCTTATTTGGGTTTCCTGTAAAATGAGGAAGACACAAAATGTGAAAGAAAACCCTTTGGGGAAACTTGATACTTTTTTGTTATTGCTGAAACAAACATTTGAACAAATAAAATGATTTGGAAATTTTTAAATAAAAATTTCAAACCAGACAGGATGTAGCCTCATTAGGAAGGAAGTGATTCATTGGATTAACGTAATGAGACAGCTCTATTTGTGCAAGATTTAAACAATCACTAAATTTTCTCTTCAACACAGTGCTGCTATGGCTACCCAGCTCTGGTCTGTTCTAGATGGAAAATGAGAAACCAGAGTAGAAACAACACAAATTTCCTGTGCGTGTGTGTGTGTGTGTGTGTGTGTGTGTGTGTGTGTGTGTGAGAGAGAGTGCATGTGTGTGTGTGTATGTGTGGATGCATGCATGCACACACATATCCTTAATGCCTTTGCTGGCTATCAACTTTACTTAAACCATGTGCTTCCAAATGATTTTTAAATTTTAGTGTTTTTGGCAAAAGATAGATTTCTTCTCCATGAATAAAAGGTAGTGAGAGCAAAGGAACTAAGTGGAAACTGAAAGTAGAAGGGTTATAGTTAAAGATCTCTCTCTTTTCCTTTTCCTGTGAAAAAAGGGTAGGGGTGGCATGTGGCTAACGGGTTTGCAGCCACATGATGGAGGACGGGAGAGCTGTCACCTGCTTTGCTATGCAGGGTGCCCAGCTTAACCCATCTTTCTTTGGCAACTGTGCCCCAGTGAGAAAAGCTAGCAGTCCATATGTTGAGTAGGCACCATGCCATTTTGACAGGCGTGAGTGTCGGCAAGAAAGGGACCATGTATGAGCATCAAATGTGTTTGTTGTGGGAAGGATTCTAGGCCAGGAATATTAAAATAACTGTCTGTCCTTCACTCTAGCACATATGGTTAAAGAGATATGCTATGATGACTCACATTAACATTGGAAAAAATATATATATAGAATATGCAACCATGCTAAGTAAGTTTCTGGTGTTGATAAATTCGGCCTGGAATCTTCACAAAGGAAGGTTGTAGAGAAACATACATAGTGATAATGGTTTCTTTTCTATGTATCAGATAGAATTGACTAAATTTGAATACTATTATACCTCTCTTGGGCTGATGAACAGAGCGAAGGATCCTATTAGATTTTTCTGAGAGGTCCTCAGGTATTTCCTAACACTATTTGAAAGGTAAATGGGATAGAATGGGTTCATTTAGTATTTCAATTCCAAAGAAATTAAATTAATGTTAGTAATGTTAGTTCAACTATTTTCTCACTGCAAGGATCATTTGTTTAAAAATCATTAAAGGATTTTAAATGACATTGTCCTGACATTTTGTGTGATTAAATTAGGGGAATTAGTATAAAGTCATTTCATCTCTTCTTAGCTTTCTAAATGAATACTACATCTTCCTATATAGTGAAAACGGGATTATTGAGCCATCTTTTATTCTTGTGTTGATTTGTACATGTGTGTTTGTTTACCATATAAATGTATAGGCAGGGTACTGCATCAATTCACCATGATCCCTTCATAGATTTTGAAGGGCTTGCTCAACTCCTTGGAAAGATTGCATTGTATGGTGCAAAGGATTCTTTATAGGATTTAGAGTCTAAAGACATACGTGTAAGATTTGGTAATAGTCCATAAGGTGTTTAAACAAACTTAAATGCACACGAACACATTCCCCCCTCCAAACCCACACAAACTTGGCATTTGTCATTTTTATATCTAGAAAGGCAAATCTAGTATGTATTTAGCTTTAGTAAGTTGGCCTCCTAGGGAAATGCCCTAGTAACAATCTAAACATATATTGGAGGGACGCCTCATTAAGGAATGCATTGTTTTTCAAGATGATATTTCTCAACAATTAACAATAATTCTTAACACACTAT